>CM053787.1:353101135-353418635 GCA_028749045.1 Cupressus sempervirens | reverse complement strand
GGAGTAGAGAGAACACTTGGTTGCGACCTTGCATTCCGTAGTATGCCTCGTCAGTATGAGAGGATATTAGTGGCCGCACAGGGATCACTAGGGGGCCGGGGTCTATTGGGAGACTACCAGGGTAACTCTAGCATGATTCATGCGATGACACTTTCTCGCTTGCATAGTAGGTTTCCTACATGTCTTTGTGTGCCTTTGGGGTTAGATGTCGTTTTGTGATTGGAACCCTTGAGTTAGTATACTTTTAAGATTCCTGGACGTAGAAAGTATTTGTGCTATGTGATTTGATAACCTGTTTGGGACTTGAGATTATCTCCTCAGCACGGTGGGAGTGGACCATCTAGGTTCCATGCGGTCGGGTGGTAGTGCTATTTCACTCTTACCCATTGAGATCCGTTTGAGACATCGTGACTGTTGCATTCATGGATTATGATGGTGGACATGTATCCTTATATTGATGATTTGCATATGTTAGATGATGTTATCTTATGCTTTATTTTGCATGTTAGATTACTTTCTGCATATGATGTAGTATGATTTAGGAGTGACATTCCTACTATGTCAATTCTGATGATCTCTTTGGTGATTTGGAATGTTACGCACGGAGGGATGGCTAGGGCCCACGATGGTCTAATGATGCTATTTACGGTTGGGAGGAACCGTGCACTTAGATATTTATGTTTGATGATTTATTGTTATCTCTTGTGAGGATGTATCATGTATGATGTATGATTTCATTTATGTTATTGCATCATGGATTAGAATTAGGATGATGATGTACTTTATTTATACGAATGTATATTCTTTTATGCCTTTCATACCCTGTGGCATGTACAACGGATGATTGAGCAATCTGAAATGTAATTCTAAAAGGACACTTGTATATTGTTTAAGTACGTTGGATGTATCATTATTATTTCATGAGGATGTGATGTTAGATGAATAGTTAATTTAGATGTAATTCAACATTAAAGGATCCATAAAGAATGAAACCTTGTTATGTATGAATGTCTATGTTTACTTTCACTTGTATTGTTGTTATTGCTTTCGCTACTATGTTGTAAATGGTTTTAGCTTTCATGTCTTTAAAAAAAAAAATGCTACCAAACTTAGTGAAATTTTAGGTTAATTCTTTGGATCCCTTGGTGGGGCATTACAAGACCAAAAGGTGGCAATTCAAGCTTGGCCCAATCGAAACGTTTTCACAAAGGATTCATATGGAAATATGGTCTAACAACCAAATGTTTTGAGTGAAAAAAAAGAAAAGAAAAAGATATAAGAACAAATTGATCATACTTTTTGTCGAATGCAATAATTAGAAAAGGAGCTTGAATTCAAAGAAGTTGAATGCGTTTGGCCAGAGGAGCTAATGACAAGATATCCAAAATTTGAGATATTCTTCATGGAACATTTGCCTGTTAGATCATCCATGACATTTTTACTAGTGCTAGGGGATTGATTAAGACACCTAGAGAAGTCCACATTAATACTGAATTTAAGGATCTAGATTGATTAACCATATAACCAACTGGAAAATCAGGTTCATCCATGGAAACACAAAGATTTTCTGTACAACTTCTAGTGAAGTAGTCAGACCAAGCAAACATTATAACATATAAAAAAGTGCACTCGGCAAGGACACCAAATACTCTGGTAGCTTGGACAACGATGTAGCTTTCAAATTACAAGGACTCGTAATTATTAGTGACTTATAATCTATGTAAGACAGCATTCTGAGATTTGATAGGTAGGAGATTTTTTTTGCTCCAAGTCAAATTGTGATAATGTTATCAGGATTCAATTGTACAGTATTTGAGTCAAATTCATTGATTCATATTTCATGAGTAATGATTACCACAAACATATTGTTAGAGTGCTTAATTGCAACATTTCCTCTATAGTTAAACCTACTCTACTTGCAACCCCATTTTTAAAACCAAATTGAAAAAGCCGCCTTTTGAACCAATTTGCCACATCTCCACGGGTATGTGAAATGTAGAAATATAGTCCAAGTAGTAGGTGGATTGTAGGAATGCCATCATCTCCAATTTTAGAGGGCCTGTAAAAACTTTAGATTAGATTTTATCTCCTCACCTTTGAAATCCGTCAAACATTTTTGTTTCAAATTTATAAATACAAAATTATAAATCTTCAGCAAAATGCCACCCACCAGTATAAAAAATAATGGAAATTAGATTTGAAAATGGTGGGAAAATTGAAACTTGGGAAATTCTATCTTCTCTCTTACGAATTCTAGGGCAGAAATCACTGTCAAAAATAGTGTATTATTGTTCGCATAACAGATAAGGCCTAATAAAATACTCATAAGACTAATTTAGAAATATCAACCTAATACAACTCTTCATACATTTTCTTCTTCCAATAAAAAAGTGGCACAGCAATTTCTTAAACTAAGAGGAATTTTATACATTAATTTTTATTATTACTTGAATAAAATATCGCTTATAACTTTAGGGTTTCGTAACCGTTAACATCCAGTCGGTCAAAGACAGTAACAGGGTTCCCCTCAATATCTTGCCAACGTAACTGGTGATCAGCGAGTGTATTAATTAATTTCTTTCATTTGCAGGAATTTCTTCCCTTAATTATTATTTTAGGGCTTGACAAGTATGGAAACAGCTTCAGGGTGACGTCCCTGATCTTAATCGGCGTAGAAAATGTATAAAATACAAACAAATAAATGTCGCTTTTCCTCTTTAATCTTGACATTTATTATTGAGTTGACCAGTTAAATTAAGAATCAATGGATATTTTACATTCCTGTTGCATTAGTAATCAATGGATATTTTACATTCGTGATGCAAAATTCAAAGAAGTAGATTAAAAAGAGCATATCTGAGTTGAATTGGAGGAGGTTAATTAACAGATATTCCGCAATCCTGAACTACAGAGTCAAAGAAGTCAATCAACGGACATCCTCCAATTCTCATGAATATGATAAAATCATTTTTTTTCTTATTTATGAAGAATTTCTGATACTAACCCATTACAAAAATTTAACCAGTGGCAATGGAAAAGGCTGAGCTCTTCATTGATTTGCTCCTTCCCTTTGTTTGCCTAACAATCAGCATCTCCTTCCAATACATTCAAATACCATCGACCAGGTGGAATAAGAGGATATTGGACAGCCAATCCTGCAAATATAGAGCATGTGCTGAAAACCAAATTTGAAAATTACAGGAAAGGGGAGCGCTTCAATTACATTCTTCACGACTTTTTGGGAAGAGGAATTTTCAATGCCGACGGCGAGCTGTGGAAGATGCAGAGGAAGGTCGCCAGCTTCGAATTCAACACCAAAACGCTCAGAAATTTCATGGTAGAAACAGTGCAATCAGAAATTCTGGAGCGGCTCATACCTGTTCTTTCCAAAGCCTGCAATGAAGGAGCCTCCATAGATTTGCAAGATGTTTTGCAGAGATTTACCTTCGATAATATTTGCAGAGTTGCCTTCGGAGCAGATCCTGCTTATCTGGATCCCTCTCTGCCCCAATTACCCTTTGCTAGGGTTTTTGGAGATGCAACAGAAATAAGCTGCGGGAGATTCTTGTACGGCGTGCCCTTTCTCTGGAGAATCAAACGTGCCCTTAACCTAGGTTCCGAAAGGCAACTGCGCCGGGCGATTCGTGCGGTGGATGATTTTGCTATAAATATAATTCGCTCTAGAAGGAAAGAGATCGCCGAGAGTCAATTGAAGGGAAGCGATTCCCCAAGAAATGACCTCCTGTCCAGATTAATGGCAGCAGCTAACGAATTTGGAACAGAGATGGGTCAAGAAGAGGAGAAAAGCAAATCCGATGTTTTCCTCAGAGACATGATTGTGAATTTTATGCTGGCCGGAAGAGATACAACTTCGACCTCACTGACCTGGTTTTTCTGGGTGCTTTCATCGCATCCGCGAGTGGAATCGGCCATCCGCCATGAAATTCTGCAGATTTTATCAAATAGAGAAGGGGAAATGGAAGGAGAACCGAAAGGGGGTTTCGATACCGCGTTCACATACGACGAATTGAGGGAAATGAAATACCTCCATGCTGCTGTGTGTGAATCTCTGCGATTGTACCCTCCTGTACCTCTTGATTCCAAATGTGCAGTGGAAGATGATGCTTTCCCCGACGGGAGTTTTGTGGGCAAAGGGTGGGCTGTTGATTACAGCATTTACGCCATGGGCAGGATGGAAAGCATCTGGGGAGCAGATTGCCTGGAATTTAAACCAGAGAGATGGTTAGTGGATGGAGAATTTGTAGGAGAAAATCCTTACAAGTTTACTGCTTTCCATGCCGGACCTCGCATATGTCTGGGAAAGGAGATGGCCTTCATTCAAATGAAATCGATTGTGGCTTCCATACTCCATGTTTTTAGCTTTGGGATCGATAAGAACTTTGTTCCCACTTATACGCTCGACTTAAATTTGCGTATGAAGGGAGGAATGCTGGTTACTGTCAGAAAAGTGGGATTTCCTCGACGAATGGAGATCTCAGAGTAGTTTTCATGTTTCCTCAGTCTTTTTTTCTGGCTCTGTAATGTGTTTTGATGGATATAGATATAATGTACTTTCCTCGGTCTTATTTTTCTGGCTCTGTAATGTGTTTTGATGAATATAGATATAATGTATTTCTTTCCTCGCAGTTGTAGATTTAATGAGTATATTGGTAATATCAGAACCAAAGAGGGCATGTGGAGAATCCTTCGGTAATAACGTGGGGTGAAACAAGGTTGTCCGATGTCTCCTACCTATTGGAGGAATGGTTATAAATAAAGATAATAGAGAAGGAATTCAGCTAGTTGAATACATAATTAGGCTGCATCTTTATGCAGATGACCTTATCCTCATCGCTAAAACAGTTCAAGGGCTTAGAGATCATTTGTGTAATTTAGAAATAACACTATACTTTCATATTTAAGGGCAGAAATGGTGAAAGAATACAAGTACCTAGGGATCAATTTCCATTATCAGCTAAGGTGGGAGACATGTAGATCAAAAAGAATACAAGGGGGATGGAAGGCCTCGTACTTACTTCAGAACAGATGCAGGAAAGAAGAGCTATGGGATTGGAAGACTAGAAGAATCCTCTTTGGATTCTTGGTGATCCTAGTTGTCCTTTACGGCAGCGAAGTATGGGGGAGCAACGTATCCAACCATAAATGGCGTCAAATAGAAAGAATACAAAAACATTTCATTACCACTAACCTCAAAGTCAAGTCAATGGTCCCCTATGAAATTCTACTTGCAAAGGCAGGCATGCTTCCGGTGGAGGTTTCAACAATTATTCGACTGTTGAGTTCCCTGAAAAAAGTGGATAAAATGGATGCACATCATTGGCCTAAGACGATGGTTGAAGAGGAGCTCGACCGACGAAAGAGGACGTGGAAGAAACAAAATGTCAAATGGCTCAACAAATGGAACATTGACTACCAAGACTGCCCGAAAACCAACTTAGAAATTAAAAAATGGGTGATAGAAAAAATCAAGTCTGCCATGTGGACAAATCAGTTAAGTAGAAAAAAGGCCTACTATGTCAAAGAATTTAACCCCTCATGTGAACACCATGACAAAGAGTATCTAGGAGTCGAGATCAAGGGAAAGGCAAAAATTCTAATCGCCCAATTGAGGTCTAGATCACACCATTTGAGGAGTGAAACTGGCAAATGGAAGATCCCTAAAGAAGAGTGGAAGGACATAATTTGTAGGTTCTAGAGTGGAGGGGCAGTAGAAACAGAATGGCATTTTGTGAAAGAATGCACCGCATATGTGGATGTATGCAACCAATACAAGGACACTTTATAGGTGAACAACATAAAAGAATTTTTTGAAGGGTCAAGACTTCACAAGGGGGCCATCTTACTTACGTTGATCTACAACAGAAGGGATGAACTGGAGAAATATCAATAGTTTGATTAATGGATTATCTTTTGGTCTCTTAGACCGTTGGTCTCATGGGCGCCATTAAAAAACCTTTCATTTTAGTGATTATAATATTGGGTTAATGGTTGGGAAAATGAATGAAAGTATTAGTGCACATTATTAAAAGTTACCATAATAGTGTTCTTCCAATTTTTATTTAAATTTTATTATTATTTTTGTGTTCAATGTTGAAGGGAAATTTTGTGTTGTCATAATAATTTGATATGCAAAAATTGAATTAAGTTTTCAAAATCTATTTTATGAAGTGTTTGTTGGATGTTTTAGAATGTCTTTTTAATAGTCGATATGTCTTTGATACGTATTTTCTTGTAAATCACATTGAAGATAGAAGAGATTGAGGAATCATTTACAAGCTTTGTCTCTTTGATAGGGAATGACTTTCTTAATAATGATAAAAATTGTTCATTAGAGATCAAAGAGACAGCAAAGATGTCTCTCCAATGAGAAATGCATACAAACAGTGATGGCACAACTAATCAATAGAAAATTATTATGTAGAAAAAATGACAAAGACAAGGAAGATAAGGGCTTTAAGCCTATTGAAGTTATCTTGGATTGGATATATGAAATAGATTGAGTGGCATAAAATGCCAAGAGGTAACTTCAAATAAGGTTCTAAGCTAGCACTATTGTTCCTCCCCTTGCACATTTCCTCATTTTTTTGGCTTATAGACTTTGGATTGAATTGAATGTTCAAATGGAATCAACTTGACAATCAGGTTGCAAGAACACAACCCAATGAGCTTTCCAACAAGTATAACTTTAATATATTTTGGTTTTATCAAGAAATTTTAAATTTTTTTCTACTTTGCTAAACATAGATTTTTCATTAAACATTGAGTTCATTGTTCTACACGTGTAGAAAACAAGTAAATTAAAAAAGATTCTAAAAAATATCTACTATTAGATTGATGTCCTCATTCTAAAAAAATTGTAATTCAATGTACACAAAACAAGTTAGGTGTGACATCATAAATATATTTGTCAATTATAGTTGGTTTAACTTAAATATTAAATCAAAACATATATAAGAGCTATCAGATTTCCACAATCCATCAATGCTGAGATTTGCTATCTGGATTTGATTGTGTGACCAATTTTTTTTACATCAATGTTTCGGATCACACTCCATGATCCATCATCAGGATGCATACAATAGAAGAGAAGGATTAGATATATTCAAAGAACATTATGAAACCAAATGAAAGCATTAGATATTTGTGATACAAATCTAAATTAAAATATTAAAAAATTATCCTTTGTAGATTTAAAAGAAAATTCACAACATCATAAATGTCACTTTAAAAATGTTGTTTATTGTAAAAAGTCAATTATTAAAGTTGCACAAAAAAAATCCACTTTGATTTAAATTTTTGTATAAGACACATTTGAAATGTGTAGACAAAATCTCACAAAATAGTAGCTTGTGCCATCTCTGAATTCCTAATAGTCCAAATTTATAAGTTTTATAAAGTAAGGATTTTGTTCAAAATCTTCATTTCAACGTCAAGTTTGGCCAAAAAGCTTCCCATATTGTAGAATCACCCCTAAGCTCCCTCTATTAAAGTCTATATCTGTATATAAGCAAACAAACCACTATACTATCAAAACTATGTTGGACAAACTCAATCAAGGGAGAATTCATGGGTCTAAGGATAGGACAGAGGATCATGGCCCCAGTAAATGCACAAGCGTAAATTCAAAGAAATTAGAGGTTGTGGAAGACAAAGAAATTGATGACCTGAAGGCCTCTACGGTGAACATGAATATCCTAGCAGACCAAGCTGTTGATTTACTAAAGACCCTATAGTTGTCTTGGTGTTGTCTTTTTGCTATTTTTTCATGTTTGTTATTTTAAGGCTTTTGTCTTAGTTTTTTCTATTTCTTTAGTATTGATGCACAATTCCTTGTGGGCTTTCTTAGTTGTTTACGTATGATACTTTGTAAAAGGTTTCGGGTCCTTTAAAACCTGTTTTTACTTAATCAAAACAAACTACTATACTATTATCTATTTGAATGTTCTTAAATAGTGTAGAAGGGTACCAATATTTTTTTAATACTTGATATACTTTTTGAATTAAATTTGATTGTCTTTTTTATAGATCTTTCTTTAAATTTCATTGATCACTTATGCCTCGTGTTCTTCAAAGATGTTATAGGTGATGTTTCTTTCCTTTTTAAATCATATCTATTGTTCCTCCCTCCATTTTACCTTCTCTACAAGAATATCATTTTTATTCTATTTACTTTGATGTTCTTTATAAATTCCCTTGACTTTGTTGTTGTTCATTATAGTATGATTTCCCTTGAACATGATTCTTATACTTCCTCTAGCTTTAAATGCTTATAAACTCTTATTGGAATCACTTTAACATCTTAAACAAGTCTTATGAATTCAACAAAGCGCCAAATACTTATTTTAGTTTTTTGTTGTTATATTTTCCGATTAGCTTTGATGTGCATGTGAAATTATAGATTCATTTAGAAGACTTTCAATGAGATATTATATATTTTATGAATCTTTCTATTCTATGTTCATCATTTTAATGGTGAAATAAAATCTAACTAATTTAATAATATTAACAATGTGAGATGAATTCATTAACTAGGGTCACTTCCAAACTAATATTCAAAATATAAAATTGAGGGGCTTCCAAACATAACTCTCAATATAACTCAAGTTAGATTAGCAAAACCCAAATAGATAAACGGATGCCAATGTTAAACCCAAAATATATCAAGGAAGTGTGCAAGCGAGTCCACTTACATGCAATATAACTTAAGTTAGATTAGCAAAACCAAAAGATAAATGGATCCCAATGCTAAACCCAAAATATATCAAGAAAGTACGCAAGCAAGTCCACTTACATGCAATGAAGAGTTTGATTAAGGATGTGTAAATGTAAATGTAAAATTGAGTTAATTGATTAAATGAGAAGTGTAAGATAGAGCTAGGCACTAAATATATGTAATCAACCCAATTAAATATGGAAGAAGGTCTAAACTAGAGAGTGAAATGAATGATAAAATATTTACATTGAAATGTGCAAGGGAATATGCATTTTTGCTTCAAAAATCGTAAATTTGAAAATATGACAAAACTTTTGACATCAAATTTATGATGATAATGAGAAATCCGAAAAAATGTTATTTTTCTCAAGTCTCCCAGAAGGTTCCGACCTAATGATTAAGTGTGCACATTTTACCAAAAGATGGACATGTTCTCAAAACATAATAACAAAGTCAACCCGGTTTCTTCATAAATTTTTCATTGAGTAGTTTCCAAATTTGTGGTCATAATTTGAATATCATGCTTTTGCATGCAAAACTTGGTTAACATTTTTGTTTGATGAGGGCTTTCCTTGGTCAAACTCTAGATTGAGGAATCAACCTTGAAA
This sequence comes from Cupressus sempervirens, assembly GCA_028749045.1. NCBI lineage: Eukaryota > Viridiplantae > Streptophyta > Pinopsida > Cupressales > Cupressaceae > Cupressus > Cupressus sempervirens. The sequence goes on along the minus strand of CM053787.1, from coordinate 353,409,293 downwards.
TTAAAATGTAAAACATGTAAGGAAAGAAAGACAAATGTAAGTATTGGGTAAAAGCACAAACCTGTGTCGCCTATTATAAGGGAAAAGTGATATCAGAATTTAAAGTCTTCAACTTTAAGGACATAAAAGTGGCATTTGTGCTTAGAATTTGAAGATGATGTAAACTAATAAAATGTGTTAAATTAGATGAAGTTTATGTTTGTAATTTTATTTTTTAAAATTGAGTCAAAAATTTTCTTTTTAAAAAAAATTTTAAAGTCTATTTTTTTTTTTTAAATGCTAAAAATATAGAGCTTTTTCCTGTCAAACAAATATGTGTAAATGTTTATATTTTGGTCTGATTTTGGAATATGTTAGAGTTGACCTGTATACCTAGTGCACCAAAAAATAAAAATTGAAATTTGGCTAATATTTTTCAAGTTATAACTGGTCAAAGTCAAAGTTATCAAAATTTGACATTTTTTTTCTCCTGTCAAACTTTTTCTATCAAATCTACATATTTTTTAAAACAAATTACATATTCTTGAAGAAGACTCTCTCCTCTAGTGTAGCATTAAATAATAATAATTTTTGAACATGATTTTCTATTTTTTTCCTATTTTTGAATAGACATCTTCTTGAATCTTAAAATACCTACTTGTAATATTTTCAAATTATAACATATTATTCATAATAAAAATAATAATAAAATTATATGATCATAATCTTGACTCTGAGACCTACAGAAGTATATTTTTAGTTTTAAAAAAAACTTTAATTTAGTGGGCCAAATTGGCCTTCAAAGTAAGATGTTTGCAGAAGTTCTTATTTTTGCTTGTGTGGTTACCACCTAGGATGCCACACAAGTAGTTACGATCGAAATTGTTTTGGCCGTAACAGTTCCAGCCAAAAGGGTTTCGGTTGGAACCCCTGTCGGCCCAACAAACTGCTAGCAGTTAGTTTTGTGGTTTCATGTATAAAATAAGTTAATTTTCAAGTTGTTTCATGTAAAAAATAAGCAAGTGTTTTCTTTATTTTAATAAATATAGAAAACAATGAAAAGTAGAAGAGAATTTTTAGAAGACAACGATTTTTGAAGCCATTTTCAGCAACTATTTTGCGAAAATTCTCAAAATCGCAAAGGATTGAATATTTTTAAGGTGTTTTTTCTCATCTACTTATTTTTATTTTTATGTATTCTAAATTGAAGCATTAGCTAGTATTTAGTGTTCAAAATCTAAATTTATTTTCTCATTTCTATAGATTAAAGTATTCAATGGGTAGTTAAAGGAAAAGATCAAAGAAATATGATAGGAAAAGAGATGACAAAATGAAAAGTCATACAAAACATAACCAAAACCAACCTACTGAAATTCCTGAATAGGATGAGATTCATGAAGAGAATGAAAGTAATGAAGAGGAAGAAATTGGCAGTTCTACTGATAGAAACAAATTAGAAGGCATGACAAATTTGATGGATTTGGATGAGGAACTACTTTTTAACCAAATTCCATCTAAAGATATGATAAATGATAACACTATTAGAAAGCATTGTCAGAACATGTGAGATGAATATTTCAAAGATAAAAGTATATTTGGACAAGCACAATTATTTGTCAAGTTATTTAGGAGAAAAGATATGGGACCTGTTTTAGAGTTGTTGGGTGTTGATAATAGGAAAAACTATGTGCATAATATTAATAAAACAATAGTTAAAAACTTGCAAAATGCTTATAACAAAATTGACAACACAACTCGAGGAGGTGATTTGAGTAATGCATGTAGAGCATTGATGACTACTATATTTAGTAGAAAATTGAGACACAGAAAACAAGTAAGTGCAATTTCTAATGTACTACATATATCTAGAAGAATTGTTTAGAGATGCATCAAGAGGAGAAATATGCTAATGATAACATTGAGAATAATTGGGTGAATATTTGTAGAGTTCCTCGAAAAGACAGAATTTTTGAAGATGTGAAAAGACAAGTTATTGAATTTTGGACCATACATTCTTGTGTTTCTTCCAACAAGCGTGATACTATACAAATTAAAGATCAAGAGATAGGGGCCAAAATTGAACATCCAAAACATTTCACAGATATAACTCAAAGTGAATTATTTCAAACATTCAAGCAAGAATTTTCAAATGTCAAAATATGTCAGAGAATGTTTGAGAGTTTACGTCCTTCCTTTGTACGCATAAATAAGATGTGTGAAACTTGTTGTTGTCGAAATCATATTGAATTTGGTCTACACTTGCAATCATATAAAAAAGTTATGGCTGTACTTGATCCTAATTTTGTCATCCCTAGCAGTACAACACAATTTGTGAAGTCCATATTATGTGATAAATTAGAAGATTCAGATGAGTTCAAAGTGCAATGCATCAAAAATCAGTGTGAAGATTATGGAGATTTACGCAAATTTTTTGCAATGCAAATTGAGAATATTAATGAATCCACCCCAGTTTCATGGATGAGATATGAATATGAGACATACCAAAATAAGACAGGAGATGAATCCAAAAAAATTGTATTGAAGGAGAGTGAATTGTGTTATGATGAGTTTATGACCAAGTTCCATCCATTGATATATCCACATATCCAACATTTTCATGGTGCACGATGGCAAGCTAAACAGTTCCGTGATTCCAAAAATTGTTTTCCACCTGGTTGTATACATTTTAGAGAATTATACATTTGCACCTCAAACAAAGCTTTAAGGGAAATATTATCATTCTGAACAAGTTGCAATATTTGTGCAAGTGACCCATAGACATGCACAATTTGAGGTAGATCAGATAGAAAGGTTGGATGAAAATGAACGCATCATCATCAAAGAGGTTCATTTCTATATTAGTGATGATAGAGTTCATAATAGGAGTTATGTGGCTCATTTTTTTGCAATGTTCTTTGAAGATCTCAAAAATCGTGGAATAAATGTTTCAGAGCACTAGATTTGGTCTGATGGATGTGCAGGTTAGTATACATGAACTTACACATTTATTTAACTTTATTTTAACTTATATTTATTTGTACATGCCTATTTCGATTTGATACATGTACACAGATAATTGTAGATACTTATTATGTTTCATGTTCACAGGACAATTCAAATCTGCAAAAGCATCTAATTGGTTAGCAATGCAACATGCTAGAACCAATGTTAGGTTTTTGTGGAATTTCTTTGAAAGTGGACACGGAAAAGGGGAGCATGATGGAGCAGGGGCATGTATAAAGTGTGCACTTTGACAACATGGACTTGCAGGTAAATATATGCATTTAATGTGCATGTTTAATTATACTAGTAGCATATATACTTTTAAATTTTATATATATATATATACTGTATGTACATAGAGTGAATAGGATAGAGAGTACAAATCAAACTGTTGAATGATGCAAAGTTCATTTTGCTACTCAAGATACTGAATACAATAAGCGTTACTTTTGAGAAGTGAAAGGTGAACTAAGTTATATTTATTTTTAATGTATTTTTCAAATTGTTGAGATTTTTATTAAATATAAATATTTTGAAAATTTGACAATTATTTTTTGTATTTGTAACAGATATAGATCGATCTAATCCTTACAATTGTCAAAAGATTCCTGGTATTAGAAGTTTACATCAAGTGATGACTAGAGGAAACCATAAACCTCCAGTAATTAAAGTAAGAGAGAAAACATGTTTTTGTGATGACTACATTAAGGACAATCCAGTGAGTGCATGTGAAAATATTGTGAATGGATATGTTTCACATTGGGATTTGAAGGAGATAATTAGAAAGCCTCCTTTTGAAGATGCTGACATCGACATTGACATTCATGATCCTGTATATTCAACTGATTATGAGTGCATTTCTGATTTAGTTATGGCAGGTTTGTGTGCATATATACATATATATAAATTAATATACATGTATATTCATTTTAAAATTAATTTATATTTATCTATATTTTTATATACATGCAGGAGATATTTTTGTAGTTCTCAAAAAATGTGGACTATTATCTTCTAAGATGCACAAAAGCAAAATACAAGTTGCTAGAAGGAACTATAGATGTTGATCAACAGTTATATCCAATTGGATCAGTTGTTATTGAAGGAACATATTATCAACAAACAAGGGTAACTGGTAGTGGTATTGAATTTATTGAATACAAGCCTGGAGGAAAGGTTTTACATTATAGTAACCATGTTATAACAACCAAGTTACAATTTGAAGCAAAACGAAGAAGAGGACGTCGTGGAAATCAAAAGTGGAAACTGTCTATTGAAGAACATGAAAAACTTCTAGAGATAATAAAAACCAGAGAGCATTCTAATAATACATTGTTTGTGGAGCTCTAGTTTACCTATGTACTTATTGTGGAGCTTTAGTTTAGCTATGTCTATATAGCTCTTATACTTTCACATTTAATGTTGACAAGATATTTGTTTTATAAATTTGTATACATTGGATCATTTATCTTGGATATGTGAAATTAGACATGGATATCTTATTTAAGACAACCTCTTAGGACCTCCCCTTAAGACAATCTCTTAGGACCTCCCCTTAAGACCACCTATTAGGACATCCCCTTAGTACCACCTTTTAGGACCAACCCCTTTAGTATTTGTATTTATTTATATACATTGTTTATGTTTTCTTACATATGATTGTTAATGTTGTTATGTATTTATGTACATATAATATTTATGTTCTTATATGTATTAACTTTTATTAATTAAATGTTGTAACATGCATTCTTTAGGTCATACTCTTTATATGTTCTTACATGTATATGTTATATTCTATGTTACATGTTATATTTTATTAATTAAATGTTGTAACATGCATTCTTTAGGTCATACTCTTTTTATGTTCTTACATGTATATGTTACCCTTAAGACATGTCATTAAATATAGTTAATTATATTTAGATTAAGGCACTAAAAACAATAACATATACATATTTACATGAATATTGAAAACATACATGTCTACATTTAACACATGAACATAGTTACATGCATCTATGAAATAAAATATACATGAATATTGAAAACATGAATAAGGTATTAAGATGAATAACATATACAAAAACATGAATAACACATACATAAACATAAAAGATTAAGACATTAAAAGATCAATTTAACATGTACATAAGACATTAAGTTCTACTACTCATGTTATGTTCTTAAATATGTATTAAATTTATTGGTTAAATATTGAAAACATACATACATTCAACATGAACATAAGACACGAACATAATATGTACATCTATGTAAAATAACACATCTATGAAATAATGTATACATACCCATGTAAAATGTATCTAAAATACCATATAAAATGTCTCCAAAATACCACATCAAATATCTCTAAAATACCACATGCATCAAATGTATCTGAAATAACATGTACATCCATATAAAAGTATTTGAAATAAGACATGTATCTGAAATAACATACATATCCATATAAAGTATCTGTAAAATAACACGTGTTTGAGATAACATACATCTCTAGATATAAAAGTATCTGGAATAACATTTATATATATAAAATATCCTAGCAACATCAATGAAATAGACACATGTGTAAACTAACATCAATCACATCCTCCTCCTGATCCTTGACCCCAAAAGGCTTTATGATCTAGATCTGCACCTTGTGCCAAATGAAATAAATTTGTAAAATTATAAAATTATACATATTCATGTGTATACGTGCATGTATTAAACATCATATGTGTACTATATATATATATATATAACATACTTGTGACTCATGTCGTGGAGGATATATATATATATATATATATATATAACATACTTGTAACTCATGTCATGGAGGATCTGTCTGGGTCTGAAGATCTCCAAAATGCAACAGACTATCACTAAGACTCTATAGAACACACATGTACATGTACACAAGTTAAATTGAATTACTCAAGAATATGTATGTGTAAATTATAGTAACAAATAAATATAAACATATATAAATTTACAATATTTACCATAGCATCATGTAATGCTCTACCAATCTAACTGATATCTAAGTCATGTAGTGATAGAGTAATCTCTAAATCATAGAATGCAAGTGCTCTAAGGCCAGACTGTACAAGAGCAGGAGCAAGAGTAGGTGCTATAGGATTCCAGGTAGGTGTGGGGACAGGAGTTGTATGGCCCTCTGTAGGAGTAGGTGCTATAGAATGTGCAAGGATATCCTCTTGTCTTTGTGAGGGATGTGGTCCTACTGTGCGCGGCAACATATGGTTGATGTGTCCACCAATGTCACGAAGAGGAATTTTGATGACTGTCGACAATGCCTGATATGATCCAAGAAGATTAGATGCTAAATAAGATGCCATATGGAACAATGCATCCACATCTGATATGGATGAAACCTCTAGTCGCGATCGTATATCTACCATCTCATATAGATCATCAACTCCTGTGCTAGAGGATGCACCTGTTGAAATGGGACCACAAGATCGTAACATGTATCTAGCACATCTATCTAAAGATATCTCTTGTAATTGTGTGACAACTATGGCAATGCTAGAATATATCCAAGTCTTGACTATATCATTAGGAACACTCAAACCTGTAGCAATCATCGGTGGACCTCTCAGCATGACAAAAGGTTTGGACCCACCATTGCCCGTTTATTAACAGGTGCAGGGGTGTCTACAGGTCTAAATCTCTTTGAAAATCAGCCTCAACCTATCCAACATGACTTGGAAAATCTGTATAATCGACATCATGATGTAAATAAAATTCTGCAAACAATTATTTGCAGAAATAAAGGGGAAACTCATCCTTCTATCGCCACTTGTGATGCGCGGCTAACCACCGAGGATATATAAATGGAGCGACAAGCTAATTTATACACTTTGTCACTAAATAACCTCTAACCCTAGCCCTATCTTTATAAAAGAGAAACATGGTCTTCACCATAGCGATGGAGACTTGACCATCAATCTGTGAATACTTCACAGTGCCAGTGACACTGTGAGAAAGGGAAGAGTAAAATGTCTCAATACTAATATCATCAAATGGGTTGTACCCAGAGATCGTCTTGATCATCTGGCACAACTCATCTCTAATAGAAACAACCTTCTCCCTATTAGGGAGAGTGGTAGAAGCTAACAATGTATAATCAAGATACTCGAGAGCACGAGATAATCTAGCAATAGTATCCGTAAATAAACGTTGTCTCTCCTTAGTAGATGATGTCGGTCTATATGTTGTGTCTGACTCAGCACTAGGACCCCCCCTCCATGAACACTAGCCTCCCCTAAGGACGTAGGTGCTCCACCAATACCGGATGCCATAATGATATATGCAAAGATCTAGATATCTATAAATGCAAAGTTAAAATATACATACATAAGTACATATAAAACTAAAAGTTAAATTTAATTTAAAACATGTATGTATATAAATATGTACAAATTTGAATGTAACTAAAAATATGCACATGTTATTTAGTACATCTAGCTCATGTATGTGAACATCTAGCTCAAATATGCACATCTAGCTCATGTATGTGAATAAAATATATGCATGTATTTTATTTAGTACATCTAGGTTTACTATGTTAATGTTTTCTAAAATGTAACTAATAGGTTTGTAAAATGTAATGTTATTTAGGACATATAGGTTTACTATGTTAATGTTTTGTAAAATGTAACTGATAGGTTTGTTGTTAATGTTTACTATGTTAATGTTTTGTAAAATGTAACCAATAGTTTGTTGTTAATCTTTACCATGTTAATGTTTTCTAAAATGTAACTAATAGGTTTGTTGTTAATGTTTACTATGTTAATATTTTGTAAAATGTAACTAATAGGTTTGTTGTTAATGTTTACTATGTTAATGTTTTCTAAAATGTAATCAACCTATTATCAACTACTAAAAAAATACTTAAAATTAAATTAATTTAATTAATAAAAAACTTTAAAAAAATTCATTTAATTAATATTATCATGTAATAACTAAAAAACATTTTAAAAAAGAAAAAAATTTACCTACCTATTATGGCCAAAACACTCTAACTAATTGGTAGCCGCTACAATGAAATGAATAGTGAAAATGACCATCGAGAGAAATTTTTGGTTATTTATAAAACCAAAGGGGTTAAGGCCAAAAACTTTCCGGTCAGAAACCCTACTACCACATCGACGCTGGAAAGCGCCACATCTATATGGCCAAAAACGTTATGACCAAAATGGTTACGATCCAAACCTTTTCGGTCGAAACCCTTACGGATATCACCAAAGATGACATAGGTTTGTGCTTCCACCCTATTCACCTTACTTAAAGAAACCCTTGTTAATAACAATTTGCAATGATTGTGTGTTGTAGATGTTGAATTTGCAATCAAGGGTGTGGGAAATATCCACAAATGCAATGGATCTACCAATACTCCTAGAGCCATGCATGTAAATGTCCACCAATGAAGAAGATGATCAATGTACCAATGTAGACCTCCTCCCTTGATGACTAAGAAAATGTTAGATCTTGAAGAGGAAATACTTACAATGGATCCTTAAATCTTTGAATGCCTTAACTGCTTGATGAAATTCTACTTGCTTGAATCCCTGAGAATGCCTTATGATATTTGACTTGCTAGTGGATGCTAAAATGAGGTTCCTAGGCTTCCTTTTGTACTATTTTTTGGGATAAAAAATAAAGAAAGTCAACTGAGTTACGTAATTCCTGAATTTATAACCTTGGGACAAAACTAACCTCAAGATTCAAAATCCCTACGAAATAAGTTGACTTGAGTTGAACTAGTCTAGAAGAAGTCTAGCTAGGTTTGCCTATTCCAAAATAGGTCAACCTAGGTCAACCTAGGTCAACCTACTCTAGGGTTGGCCCACAAGGAGCTTACCTCAAGGTCTCAAATATTGCATTGATGAAAATGGAAAATGTAGGACAGGATAGAAGAAAGATTTGATTGAGCATAAATTTATCTATGGCCCTTAAGGTCACTAAATGAAGAGAGCTAAAAGCTCTTAAATGATGGGTGTTTCCTTTTTTAAGGTTGTACAATCATATTAAAATATTAGTTTCTAATATTTGACTTTACAATGTGATTGATACAAGTTCTCTTTGCTTCACTCATAAAATGAGTTCACGAGGATGTGTATTCTACTATCATCGATGATTTATCATTATTTGCAACTTTATTATGATCATCCATTCTCTCTCCTTCATTCATTCCAAAAAGAATTGTGAACAATGAGTTTATTATCTTCAACATGCATCAAGCTCATTGTAATTTGACAATATAAGTTTAGTATCCATAAATTGTACTTTCTAGTTAGATTTCAATATTTTCTCTATTGTTTTAGGATCTTGAAGATGTGGTCCAATTCTAGGACTAACTTGTCATAAAATAGTTGTTCATGTATTCATGTTCATTTATCCCCTTTTTCACTTACCTACACATTCCAATTTATGTTATGTTTCTAATTCTCGCCAACTTTCATTTGTGGAACTAATTATATCCCACATTGTCAATTTTCATAATTAGAACCATCTTATTTTAGATTAGCAACAATATTAGAGGTTTCCAATGAGGCTACATAGAATAAAATAAATCCTCCAATCACATAAACATGGAGGCTTACAATTGAAGCCCACACTAACAAATGCAATGATATCTTTATATTACTTTTCTTTGATGTTGGTCTTTCATGACCCAAACAAACAAGTACAGTCTACAATGTGTGACTTACAATTACAAATGCACATGCACAGACATACACACATGTAAATATGTACACGTCCATGCCCACACACACGTACACACGTGTGTGTTCATACACACATATCAAACTCTTAACTTCAACAAAAATGTCAAATCAATCTTGCAACAAGAAAACTACTTCACACACACACAAACAAAACAAAAAAACTCTTAACTTTAGTAAAAATATCAAACCAATCTAGTAATAAGAAAACTACTTCAAATTTGTAAGATTTAATAATACAAAAACATAAATTAATGTCTAACATAAAAGCACAAATTATTCACCTTTCTCTCTGGATTAAGGTCCAAATGACCTAATAGTTGAACACTTAATCATTACAACACTTTGGTTTAATTTGCAATATTATTGACAATATTACACTAATAGTCATGGCTTTAAAATTGTTATTCTTGATGATAGCTACTGATGATTGAATGAAATCCATTATTTATATCTAAGAAGTAGTTAATCATGTGATGCCACATTGATACACCAACAAAATATGACTTAGTACACAAGTATGGATCTCAATTTTTTTAGGCTTTTTTAGACACATTAGCAAAAAGAATGCTAGTGTGACATCATATTTAATGCCATGGCTCTAAAAATTTCATTATAAGAAGGTGACTTGCAAAGTAAGTGTTGTAAAATAATAGAAGTGGTCTCAAATTTCTAAAAGAATTTTTAGTAACATGAAATTAGGATGCTCAGCTAATGAGTCCTCTCCCGTACATAAACAAGAGTTGTAGTGCAGCGTAGTTCCTGTCTAGCAGTGGCAAGGCAATTGTTGAAGATATGAGGGGAGAAGGAGAAGCTAGAAATGGTTGTAAGACATGACTAATTAAAAAATAGTTGAAAAAGAATTAATAAAGACAATAAATAAATAAATAATAAACTAGTTAAATTGAAACTAAATTAAGTAACTTACAAACATTCACCTTTCTCAAACCAATGGTCTGTGAAAGACCAATAAAATGTAAGAGCGAAATTAGATATCTTAGCCACAGGTTGAATACTTGAAAATAAAAACTATATGCAATCATTCTTTAGCACTCTCTCCTGTCTAATATCATGCAACTAAATTAATTATACTTCACATGTTCTCCTACTCTTAATTGTAAAAATGTTGTAGATCTATCTTTGAAAAAAGTGAGTTATTGTAAGCACAACATTAAGACCATAAATGAAACTAGATCTAAGTATTGTTTCCACCTCCAACTCACAAATGTTAGGGACCACTGTGCAACATTCAGACTATAAGGGTCTAGAAATCATTTGTGATGCACCCAACTACATGTGTATAAATTATTTGATAATTACATCCATGTAAATCTAGATTTGTTAAAGACACATTATCCTCTTAAATTCGTAAGACTGTACTATTGATAGTTTATTTTTTCTTTATTCTAAATTTAAAAAATTTGTAGCTTTTAGAACATGAATCAGTAATAGTTTCATAAAATAAAATACTATAGATATTAAGATTCTTTTGTTGATAGCTGACTACCTCAATATGTTTTCAATTTTTCAAGGTTCTTAAAAAAAATTGAAGATTTAATTATGGAGAGGTTTAAAGAACAAATCACCATTTTTAATGGGAGAAATTAGTTGTTCTAGAACCAAATCCTCTTTCCTCACCTACCAAAACAAAAAGACATAACTAAGGGGAGATACTAGTAAAAAAGAAATGTTTCAATTCTTAGCCATATTATGCATCTTAAAAATGTATAGGTTTCCATGAAAAATGTTGTACCTATTTTTTATTTGTTCATTTGCAGAAGCAACATGTTGCATTTGGCTTTCAACATTGTCAACACACCTTCACAATTAGAATAGTGATTATGGTGTCCTTGTGATTATAAGAGGGAAATGGTTTAAGTTCTTGTCATAGACCGAATCTTAGAAATGTATAAACTATTATCTACAAACTACATAAGTTTTGGTGTACCATTTTTTGATCTATTCTAGCCCAAAAGTAGCTTGATGTGTCTGAATTTTAGTATTGTTGGAGCATATGCAAAAAAATAGTGATGCTATGCAATGGGCCACTATTTCTAGATAATGATGAATTTTTAGGATTTTCCTGAGTCATCTATCCAATCCAATATGGTATCTTCATTAATCTACTATTGAAGATATGTTTTACCATTTTTTATTGTGTTCTTGCACTAGACCAACATCATCATTTTTTATGTTTGTTATTGGCAAATAACATAGAAAAGAGAGATTGTAAGGGATGACACGAGTCAAACTACAATATTAGTATCTATTAATTGAGTGCAATAAATATGTTATATCATTTTCTAATATGTTTCTTTGAGTGTCAAGGTGATGATGAGTGAATTGTCCATGGCCTGACAACCTCTATAATAAAACAATATTATCATCAAAGTAATCTAAAGCACCATTTGTGCAAAGACCCATAAATTTATCCACAACTATCATGGTGGCACAAAATATTAGTCTTTTACAAAAATTTCCATCTTATAGAGTTAGCACGAATTGAAGCACAAATTCTAAACTGAATTCTATTAGCTTATGAAAATATGCAATTTGTCTTATATTTTCAAGTTTCATCTTCCATTCCTTGTTCTATGCTATACTATGATTAATTAGTTCTCTTACGATAAGATATCATCTTATAGAAATTTTTGCATTCCCTTCAACTATTGTATTCATAATTCATGTCTCAAATACCCTAAAATGAAGCTTCAATTGGTAACACTTTATTTTTTAATGAAATATTTTTATTTTTTTTGTTTGTGCTATTGTAGGTTTAGTGAGAACAAAAGTGAAACTAGCAAAAGTTAAAGACAAGTTGCTTTTACCTAGAAATTAATTCACGGAACCAAATAATCAACATATCCTACATTTGGTTGTAAAATACAACCATTGAATTTTCAATGCCCAATTGTTTTATAATAAAAATGACCAATATTACAATAAATTTACATTTAAAAATAGAAAGCCTCACAAAAGCAACAAAAATTACAAAGCCATTGCATAGGCAAATTTTGTGCTATAATATAGTGGCATCAATACATTCCTATAGAGTAAAGGATGAGGAGAGCATTTTCAGTATCAGGATCACACACATACATATAATTTTTTTCAAATTGAATAAGAACATTGACCTCTCCTAAATGATGAATCATAAATGAAATGAGGTTGTTCTTCTTAGGTGTGCTCTGTTGCACGATAAGTTCCCTTAACAATCTAGCCTCCTAAATACTACTTTGTTTTTCTAATCTTGATTACCTTTTTCTGAAAGTCATGCTGACGGATCTTGCATGATCTGCATATTTTCTACTAATTTCTTTGTTTCAATGAATTAAAATGGCTTGGGCAGTTTCTTTAACCATTTAGGACTTGAAGTATTTCATTTTCTTTTTGTTGTTTTGTTAGCAAGAGATATTTCCTTCCCACTAAAGAGATCTATTTTAAAAATATTGGGATGGGTGGGTGTGAAAAAAACAAAATTAACATTCATAGTAGTGTTTTTGCCTCCCACAAATAGCTAGTAGAGAAACTGACACAAAACTCTATACATAGATACACATACACACACATACACATACACAAGTGAGCATATATTATGTGTGTTTTGATTTTTGATCTAATGAATCTCTCATAGTTGGATTGCATATTTCTGAATTTGATTTTGCTAGAAACCATTTCCAATAAATCCCTTGCTCATCCATGTATTAGTAGTGTGCAAACCAAATGAGTGTCTAGTGGGCAACTATTTATGCACCTACGCCCTTCGATAATCCCAAAAGTCTTTTAGGTCTCATTTTTTTTAGGCTTGAGCTCTTTGAGGAGAAGATTTAGATACTGTATAAATAGCACACATGTCTCACATGCATGTCAAAATAAAAGATAAATTAAACAAGTATTTTGGTTGTTTATGTTCAACCTGTCGCGATGAATGCAATAGAGATGAAGACATAGTTTATCATGCCTTCTCTTACATGGATGTTTGCAAATAATTTGTTTTGCCCTCTATAACACCAATCACAACCCCCAAAATAGTTTATACAAATATTGCAAGTTGCACATCAAAGATTTTAGAAATAAGAATAATCCCAAAAAATCATGATAGTTTGATTGGGTTGGTAAAACAATAATTGTATGCCTTTACAGGAACTAATAATCAAATACTTATAAAAAATCACTATGTAAACAAACTAACACTTAACAAATCTTCTTAGAAAAAAAGTATTGAAAGCTTAAGACATTTAATACAAAAAAAACAATCCCAATAATTTGATTGGGTTGGTAAAACAATAATTTTCTGCCTTGATAGAAACTAATAATCAAATACTTAACAAAAACCACTATTTAAACAAACTAATACTTAACAAATCTTCTTAGGAAAAAAGTTTTGAAAGCTTAAAAAAATTATTACTTTAAATATATGTTGCACTTATTTATAAAGGCCAACTACTCTTCTATCTTGGGGATTTAGTAGGAAAAGATTGAAAAAAATATTGAAGATTTTCTTATATTTTATTTTGTCCTGTATTCCTTCCCTTATCACTCAGGAAATGAATGATTATCTCATGCGTTCTATCTCTTTGGAAGAGCTAGAGGAGGTGGTCTTTGGCATGCCTAAGGGGAAGGCTCCTGGTCCTGATGGCTTTCCAGTTGAATTCTTTCAGGAATTTTGGGACATCATTAATCATGATTTGTTGGAGGTGGTTAAAGAATCCTATGCTAGCAAGCAGATGTTTCAAGCTTTGAACTCTACATTCTTGACTCTTATTCCTAAGAGAGAGGGTGCTAATCAATTGGAGTTTTTTAGACCAATTGCCTTATGTAATGTGGTTTACAAAGTTATTACTAAGTTGATTGTTGAGAGACTGAAAAGGTGGCTTCCCATTATTATCTCAAAAGAACAAGGTGGTTTTGTTGCTGGCAGACAAATTTTGGATGGGGTGGTTATTGCTACTGAGGTTATTCACTCTATGGCTACTTCAAGGGAGAGAGCCATGTTTGTTAAGATGGATATGGCGAAGGCCTACGATAGAGTTAAATGGAGCTTCCTAAGGAGTATTATTCTTTCTTTTGGATTTAGCTCTGACTGGGTGAGTTGGATTATGAGTTGTGTTACTTCTGCCTCTTTTTCTATTCTGATTAATGGTCAACCTTCTCAACTATTTGGTGCTTCTAGAGGCCTCCGCCAGGGTGACCCTCTCTCCCCATATCTATTCATCATAATGGCTGAAGGCTTGGGCAGATTCATTAAGCATCAGGTGTCCCAGAATTCTATTCAAGGCTGGCGGTGGGGTAATGGCTTACCTTCTCTTTCCCATCTTCAATTTGTTGATGATTCTGCTCTTGCCGGTCTTGCTAGGATCAAGGAAGCTGAAGCCTTTCGACATGCTTTGGACATTTATTTGGCAGCTTCAAGCCAGAAAGTTAATGAGCACAAATCTTCCATTTACTTTTTTAACACTCCTGATTCTATTCAGCACAGGATTGTTGGTATCCTACAGTTTCAGATAGGATCACTTCCTTTGACTTATCTTGGCATTCCTATTGCTGTTTCCAAGCAGCCACGTCTCTTCTAGCAAAATTTGATTACCAAGCTTCAGGATAAGGTAAATCATTGGACTCATAGATGGCTTTCTACTATTGCCTGGGTTACTCTTCTGCAAGCTGTTATCCAAGCTCTTCCTACTTATAGAAGCATGGTTCACGCTGCACCTATTTACTTTCTCAAGGAGTTTGATGCTCTTTCTCGACAATTCCTTTGGAGTGGTAATTTGCGTAGTACTAAATGGAGCTTGGTTAATTGGGCAACTGTTTGTAGGCCTAAAAAGGAGGGTGGTCTTGGTCTTCGATCTGCTCTATTGAGTAGTCAAGCTTTGGCTGCTAAAATTTATTGGCGATGGTGCTCTGGACAACATCAACTTTGGGCTCATATTATCACTCATAAATATTTTCATGGTGCTGATCATTGCTTTGTTTCTGTACTCCCTCTTGAAGGTCGTGGCTCAATGGTTTGGCATACTTTGAAGACAGGTGCGATGTTGGTGAAGAGGGGTTTGTTCTGGATATGTAAAGGAGGTTCTCAGGCTTTGTTTTGGTCTGATGCTTGGGATGGATTCCCTTCCATTTTATCCATATACCCTCATCTTCAGCCTCTTTGTGACTCTTTTCTTGCCGCTGGATGGGATAAAGTGGCTCATTACAAGACTCCTTATCAATTGGGACCTATTGTTGGTTACAGATGGAAGCATTCTTCTGATTGGCCTCCTGGAGGTACAGACATGGATCATCAGGAGCTTTCTCAAATTCTGGCCTCTAGAGAGTGTTCTTCTTTGCTTGGTCCAAATGTTTTGGCTTGGGGCGGTACCTTGTCTGGTAAATATCATGTCTCTGCTGGGTATCAGGAGATAACTAGACAATTATTTGGGGATGCTAAGGTCCCTTGGTGGAAGCAAGTTTGGAATAAAGTTTCTTGGTCCAAGTGCAATTTTTTGATGTGGCTAGTGGCTCACAACCGTTGTCTTACCTGGGATAATCTTTGTAAACGTGGATTTCAGGGCCCCTCTTATTGTGTTTTGTGTGGTAATGGAGAGGAGTCTGTCTCCCATCTGTTCTTCCATTGCTCCTATTCTACTCAGATATGGCACCTTTGGTGGAGCGCTTGGGGTTGCTCTTGTCGGCATGCTTCCTCTTTGCCTGAGTTCTGGGCCCGCTTGGGTAGTGCTCCCTCCAAGTCTTCTTCTCTTCATGCTGCTTGGATTGCATGCCCATCTTTCATGCTTTGGCATATCTGGTTGGAGAGGAATCGTCGCATATTCCAAGATGTTCAGCTTGGTGTTTTGCATCTTTGATGGAAAATATCACATTCTCTTCAGGAAACTATTCTTGTGAAGTGTGAGCTTGATGGGGGTATGGATCTGGTTGATCTTGCTATCTGTAATCACCTCAATTTTCATCTGCAGGATGGGGCTGCAGCTCATAGGTTTCCTTCTATGTCCAGGCAGCTTCACCATCAGAGGAAGGGTCGGGTTAATCGGGATGGGCACTGGACTCCTCCTCCCTGTGGAGTTCTAAAAATTAACACTGATGGTTCTTCTCGTGGGAATCCTGGTCCGGCTGGTATTGGCGGAGTGGCTCGTTGTAGTTTTGGGGATGTTAAAAAAAATTTCTCAATTCATAAGGGTGATTATACTAACAATCTCATGGAAGCTCAAGCTATTTTATATGCTGTGGAACAATGTTGATTGCGGGGATGGAGTAAGATTATTTGTGAGTCTGATTCCCAGGTGGTGGTGAACATGCTTTCTTCGCAAGAGCTTGAGGATGTTAGTTGGCAGCTGGCCACTGTTGTTAAGCAGATTCTTTTCTTCTCTTCCTCTTTTCAGTTCATTAGGTTCACGTATATTCCTCATGAATGGAATAGAACTGCTGATTGTTTAGCCAAATGGGCTTCTAGTCATGATCCGGGTTGGAATATTAGGGATAGGAGGCAACTGTCCTTTGAGATGGTGCAAGAATTTGATGATCTTGTTGCTCAGGATCGAGCTCCTTGTTGAGCTCTCCTTGTTGTATTCCTTTCTGTCTTAATAAATTTTTACCCCTCTTTTTTGCATACACATTAAGGGATGCGCCCTTGTTGTTTAAATGTTTTGAATAGTCATTACTTCTAGTTTATTGTATTAAATTGAGGTACAAAAAATGTCAACATGTCCAACACCATTGTTTTCATTATACAGGGAAAAAAAATTACCCACATTTACATATTAGCAATAGGAGCTTTGATTAATAAGAAAAAACATTCTTATTGATGTATTTGCATTCAAAATGTGTAGATTGAATGACACGGGCTAGGCATTTGGTATGTAAATATGCACCTTTGGGCCAGAATGATTTACCAAGCGGAGGCAAAGCAATTTCACATAGACACCATTTATTCAGACGTGTGTCTTAATTCCAAACTAATATTTTTGTTCTCTTATTCTCTTTATCTCTATTTTTTGAATCAAGTTGGGCTAGCTAATCCCATGTCCCCATGTGACTGCTTAATCATATTGTGTGCATAAAAAGTAAGCATAAAAGTTACTTAAAAGTGTCCCCATGCAATTGTTTATTTAGCACAAAAATAAATAAATTAGAATCTCCACCTATTTTCATGGTGTAGTTGTTGCTTAACTATTAAAACTAAGTTGTTGAAAAAAGGAGGGGTTGGAGTTAAGCAGCAACTGCATAGTGAAAAAAAAAGGTGAAGTGTCTCCACAATTTTTCTTCCCTCCATTTTTATATTCCCCTCCAATATTCTCCCTCCAAAAACAACTTTGAAAATTATAAGCAAAAAAAAGGCATAATTGGTAATTCCATGGGGACATCTGCTCCATAAAATGTTCCCTCAAATGTGGAACAATGACTGCTAGCCAAATTAAGCTTCGCAGCTGCGTAGGAAGCTCCCCTAAGTTAGTTAAGAAATATTTCTATGCATTATTCGGCACAAAAATACATGAAATGGATGAGGGCTTTAAGAAAAAAAAAAGGATAAAGATAAGATTTCAAAAATAAGGATGGAAATAAAATTGAAAAAAGAGAGAAAGGATACCATCTTCACCAACTAATAAAGTGTAAACTTTTATAGCACAAAATATTCTTTTTATACCATTGATAACAAAATATCTCCACTTTGTACTATTGTCATTTACCTCAAATCTCCTTTCCACATGTATAATGGTACGATTAAACATTTAACCATTACTTTCATTAATTTTCCTCTATTTAACCATTTCCGAGTGACTTAACCACCAAAACATCTTACATATGTTTTTGGCCATGGCACAACGACCAACTTTAGAAAGTTCTAAGATCATGTTGACAAAATTTGGAACAGCTACAAGATTGATCTATGTGGAGTGATCAAATTGAATTGTTAATTTCTTAGCTCTTGTGTTTATTAGTTCATGCCGTAGGCAGGATACTTATATCATCGTTCAATTTACTTTCAGCCAATCAATTTTGAGAATTTTTTAATCAATTTATGCTTTTCTATAGTTTACAGTTTTTTTAATCTATTTTATGAATTTAGGAAAACTAGTTTACTATGTTCTTATTGGTAGTTGCCAAAAAAGGCAAGGAATTTTTTTTTAATTTACAGAAGAAAAAGAGTTGAAAATTATAATGAGATTCCTTCGGGAAGCCTCTTTCCATAGAACGTTCTGGAACATTTGCCAAAAAGCTCTTTCCACATAACCATAGAACTTTCTGGAGCTTCTACAAATAGATTTTGAAGCTTCTAAATGAAACACAAGCAAATTCCCTCAAGAACATTCTGATACATGTTGCAGGTCCATGGTCAGCCAGATATAGATTGCGTGTCCATGGCTAGTGTCATAGTTGTCTCATGTACTTTGCTAATTCAAGCCCCTTTGCATCCCAATGGACAACAAATAGATATACAAAGAAGTAGGAGGAGAAGATTCATTATAGATTTTTGATTTATTATACTTAATCTTCGTCTACAACTTGATCTTCTTTAATTAGGTTCTCATTTTTATGGTTCATATAGAAAAAAACTCAATTTTTCTTTGAGTTGTGGGTGTTAGTATTGGATTCTTGAGTAATTTGAAACATATTTTTCAACACAATGAAACAAAACTCCCATGTTGAGTTGATGACATTTTACAATTTGAATTTCTCTTGAAAGAATAGTGATGAGCAATAATCTCTTTTAACAGTGATGAATGAATTCTACACATTTTACATAGTAATTGTCTGTTTCAATGAAAGACACTTTGACTTCATGGCAGATTTTGGATGGTCCAAAAAAAAACTCTCGAAGACCTACGAAGGTGATCAGTCACCACATCAACGACCACTATTATATTACATCATGATTTTGGATTTTTGTTGAAGCTCTATCTCCTCTCTAGAATTTAACATGGCACATCATAAGGAATTTCTATAAAAAATTCCTGGCCCAAAACCGTAAGAGAATATTTTTATGTATGTTATGTTTGTCACAATTTTGCGTATTTTAACTTGTGGTCTTAAATTTCTAGGAAACAAACCTCAGTCCACTCCCCTGTAAATCTTTACTCAATCCTCTTCATTCGCTTCTCATCACCAAGAAGTCAAAAAATCAACTTGAAATAAGTTGATTTAATGGAATCGGCCACGAATGCCAAACACAACATTGTGACTACTAGTTAGGGGGTTTGCCTAATTTAAAGCAAAAAAGGAGTGCCCTTGTAGAAACTTTTGACTGCTAGTCCAGATTCAATTATTAGGGTTTCTTGAGGTCAAGGGACTTCTATGGTTATCTAATCATAGCATTTATAAGCACAAGCAGTCTCATTCTAGCAGGTCATGCTTTTTTGGTTCAAAAATTCTCATCCACCAAGTTTAACCATCTTTTCCAGAAGTCCTAGATGGTATTAACTAGTAAGAGCCACTCTATCAATTCCAAATGAAACCACAATAATGTGGAAGTAGGCAGAAATTAAGCAGTGTTCTATTCATCAATTTCTACCCATCACCAAGAGTAGTTGTATTTTTCCAGCATCGTTTAAATGTACATTACCATTCAGGCACTATAGGCCTCCCAGGATTAGGATCCATAGTTACAGTAGTTAGCTGAAACCCAAAAATCTCACCGAAGGTAGGAAACAACATCTACCTTATCAAAGTATATGTAATACAGAATATATCAAGAATCGATTTTAGTTGGATCTAGGCCCAACTTGAATTGTTAGGCATATGGACATACCTTTTACCACTTATTCCAATTTTTTTATATAATTAATTTGATCACATAATTCCTCAAGCAATCCTCAAAGGGAAAGGAAAGGAAAAAAGGAAAGGTGGTTTTATAGTCCACAACACTATGCCATAGTTTTTGGGTTTACATATGGTGATAGTGATATGGGACTACCTCGTACTCTTTTTCGAGAGGCGCTTGGTGCTACAAACGAGGCGTACATATCCTACCCCCCAGTGGGATTTGAACTTGTGACCTCTCTTTCAAGAGTACAAGTTCTCCACCACTAGACCAACTCAGGGATTTATTTGGACGGATTTAATGAAGATACCCAACATTGATTGGTTCTCCAATAGCCCACTTTACACACAGAAGTTTTGTAAACTCTTACCTCCAGAGGGAAGAAGTGCAAAATACTAAACTACGGAGGGAAAAGGGAACCAAAGAAATTACGTTTCAAAAACAAAGGCGAGATTTTCTATATTAATTTGGGTCTGGAAAACAACTGTGAGATTTTAACAACTGAAATGCTAGTCAAAATAGCCACAAACAAATGTAATTGAAAATAATTTTAAGCTAATCATGACACACACCCAAGAGCTCCACGAATTTGTCACTGACGGCCCAAAATCCAACCTCCATGTTCTTAAATAGATCAATTGCTGGCTTCAAGGGAAAGCTGTTAAGCTCGATACAATCGCATAAAAGAGCCAAATGTAAATGGTGGCCCAAATGTGAGGGGACTTTGACTGCTTCCATAAGAATACAAGGTTATAAATCTAAATTCCAAAATCGATTGTTAAAATTGCATTATATCCCTCAATATTGTGCCTTAGAATTCCATCAAGTTTTCTGATGAGCACATAATATGATCAGCACCCTAGGCACTGAACAATTTATTTTCTTTGCAACTTAAAGCCTTCCTCAATGAGCTGAAGCTCTGAACCCTCTTGTGCTCTAGATGTCACTGCAAAAATCCCTTGCCTAAGAATAGAACTGTGAACAAACACTCCCATCTTTAAAGTCGTTAGTATTTATAAAATCTAAATAGATTGTGAAAACTGTACAATGAAAGATCAGAGAGAAAGGATCTCACATTGATGCAATACTGTGGAAGAATGGAATGGCATTAATCTGCTACAATGAATCCAGAGCTGGCATATGCTAGACAAACAAAATTTGACACTAGACTAGACAATAGTTCGACAAATAAATATAAAGAAGCATCTGTAAAGCTCACATTTGATAAATTATTGACACAAATTGAACACCACTCATGCAATCAACCATTTTTAAAATCGTTTCGAAGGTAATCAACATAACTAATTCATTTTGTTCGATTTACATTGATATAACATGTTTGTGGATTCCTGCAGGGAATAGACTGTAGAAGGTTTTGTGAGAGAACAGGGCTCCCAAGAGAGAAGGTAGAGGATAAATTTATGTTTCAAGCAAACAGAGTTGAGCGACAAATTTAGTGATGGCTTTCTGTCTCTATTTTTAACATGGAAAAGTTTGATGCATGAAAGACACATCAACTGTTTGGCAAAATGCCACGATTCACTTATGCTTCCACTTGCCCTTCCTCCCATTACTAAATCTTTTAAGTGCTAACAAAATTCCTTCATACAAACTCAATTCAAGCCTGGCAAAGAACATGGTGACAATAACAATTAGATATGAAAAGAATTTTCCATGCATCGAATTCATATTTTTAATTAATTAATTTGAAATCTATATAAGTAAATAATTTTTTTTTTACAATATAAAGTTTTTAATATTTATTTAATATATACTAATCAATTTAAAATTGCAAACATAAGATATATAATTTAATATTAGATTTACAACTAGATTTACCAATGTTAAGATTTTAAAATAATATTTTTTAATATAAATACTTTAAGTTTGAAAAATTACTATAGAATAAATTCTACTTCAATGATCAATATAATTAGGAGAATTTATTCTATACTAATAATTTGATTTTTGACTTGATTCTTCTCTTTCATCTTTGTATTTTGTATTTGATTTAATTGAACAAACCATGTTTTAATCACACAGCTTGGAAATATTATATGCATACAAACATTATATAAGTACATAACATTAGGTCAACAAAGTAATAATGGGATAGGAGTTATATAGTTTAAAGTAAATTTCTCTTTCATTTTAAATCAAATTTTCTCCTAGACATGATTCCTTAGTCATGCGTTTGCACATATGCAATAAGTAAACCATGCATATAAATGTCACAATCAGATTTCAAACCTAAATAAACTATCAACTATTGTAACAAAGCTAAGGGAACATGCTTATGTTGTAAGAAGAGGTATAAAACATTGAATGTCAAATCATACATTGTCAAATCTATATGGACATTTATAGATTCTTACAACTTATAAAATGAAATTTGATCTAGTTGGTCTTTATAAATTGGAAGTCCTCCATGACATTCAACATTCTATTTCAAGTTCGTAATTAAATTTGAGCCTCACACATCAAAGACAGAAACTTTGGTGCTTGCACCCCTTCTTATTTGTTGAATGTTGTACTAGAACTGTGTAATGCTATGTTCTTATGTAGAACCATTGTTTTCCTCTATCATTTTTAGCTATTTATTTTCCTAATTTTACTTTGAAACAATAAAAAAAAAAACATCTTACATATTACAAAGCCATAAAAAACCAGAGTTCAGATTTCTGAAACATGAACTACTTACAGATCATTCATGGTGAAAATCACTTTTTTCTAATGGTAACCAGCATTCCTCCCTTCGTACGCATATGGAAGTCAAGCATATATTTGGTAACAAAGTTGTTATCGATACCCAAGCTAAAACTATGAACAATGGAAGCCACAATCGATTTCATTTGAATGAATGCCATCTCTTTTCGCAGACATATGCGAGGTCCGGCATGGAAAGCAGAAAACTTGTAAGGATTTTCCCCTACAAATTCTCCATCCAGTATCCATCTCTCTGGTTTAAGTTCCAAGCAATCTGTTCCCCTGATGCTTTCCATCCTGCCCAAAGCATAAATGTTGTAATCAACATCCCAACCTTTGCCCACAAAACTACCGTCGGGCAAAATGTCATCTTCCACTGCAAATCTGGAATCAAGAGGCACTGGAGGGTACAATCGAAGAGATTCGATATTTCATTTCCCTCAATTCCTTGTATGTAAACGAGTTATTGAATGCCCCTTTTGATTCTGTTTCTATTTCCCCTTTTCTATTTGATAAAATTGGTAGAATTTCATGGCGGATGGCCGATTCCACTCGTGGATGCGATGAAAGCACCCAGAAGAACCAGGCCAGTGAAGTCGACAGCGTATCCCTACCAGCCAGCATGAAATTTACAATCATGCCTCTGAGAAAAGCATCGGATTTGCGTTTCTCCTCATCTTCAGCCATCTCTCTTTCAAGCTCATTAGCTTCTGCCATTAATCTGGAAAGGAGGTCATTTCTTAGGGAATCACTTCCCTTCGATTGACTTTTCGTGATCTCTTTCCTTCTAGAGCGAATTATTTTCATAGCAAAATCATCCACCGTATGAATCGCCCTGCGCAGACGTGTTTTTTCGAACCTAGGTTAAGAGCACGTTTGATTCTCCAGAGGTAGGGCACGCTGTACAGGAATTTCCCGAAGCTTAATTCTGTTGCATCTCCAAAATCCCTAGCAAGGGGTAATTGTGGAAGAGAGGGATCCAGATAAGCCAGATTTGCTCCGAAGGCGACTCTGCAAATATTATCGAAGGTGAATCTCTGCAAAACGTCTTGCAAATCTATGGAGGCTCCTTCCTTGCAGGTTTTCGGAAGAATAGGTATTAGGCGCTCCACAAATTCTGATTGCACTGTCTCGACAACGAAATTTCTGAATGATTTGCTGTTAAATTCGCAACTGGCAACCTTCCTCTGCACTGTCCACTGCTCGCCGTTGGCATTGAAAATTGTTGTACCCAAAAAGTTGTGTAGAATGAAGTTGAGGCAGTCTCCCCTTTCCTGTAATTTTCAAAATTGGTTTTGAGTATGTGCTCAACATTTGCAGGATTGGCTGTGATACACGATCTTATTCCTCTTGGCCGCTGTTATTTGAATGTAGTATATGGAAGCTAAGAGTAGATCTGCGATCCAATCGTGCAACCTCTGTGGGAATAGTATGTCAGAGATCGGAAGGAGAGTGGGGATCTCAGATTTGCTCTTCTTTTCAGCATGAAAGAAAAGCTCCCAGAAGAAAAGGACGCTGATTACTAGGCTAACACGAAATGAGCAAATTAAGGGAGATCTCAGCCATTTTCATGGATATAGATATAAAATTTAGTTTGCTCGTCAACTGTTTGACAGAATGCCTGAAAGAAATCTAGTTTCATGGGATGCCATGACTGAGGGACATGCACAAAATGGATTTGTTGAAAAGGTTTTAGAAAGTTCAGAGCAACAGCGATTGGCATGTTTAAAACCAAACTCCGCAAACTTTGCCGGCAACTTCCTTCCCTGGGCGAAAATTGGAGCTTTGTAACAGGGTCTGAACATCCATCAAATGATGAATTTTAGATGAATTTCGTCAGGCGTTACAGTCATAATTTTCCTGCTAGACATGGAACCAAAACATAGAAGGAAAAATAGAGGAGGAAAGCTAAGAGCATGTTCCCATGTTGTTTAGCTTATTTTTGCCAACAGCAATTGTTCATTGTTTTGTGGAACTTTTGGTCTTATGAAAAAATATATTTGCTGCATAGTTTTAAGCAGTGTTATAAAAATTATTTTTAAATCATTTCTATTATAAATAATTCTGAAAACTAAAATATAGGCAAATAAAAAGGAGATGAAAAAAATGTGGTGAAGACGTGTCATTTTTTCAATAATTGTGTATTTCCAACCCCCCTCTTTTTCCCACAGCGTATTTTCATTTGCTAAAAAATAGCCGCTCCAAAAAAGTAGGAAAAGATTCTACAATTTCATTTTCCTACAATTCTTATTTTGAAATTGATTTAAGCAATAGCATGGGGACATGGTGTAACTGTTTGGCATAATGCCTCAAAGATTTCATCTACGTAAGGCACATGAACTGTTTAACATAATGCGTCTAGGAAATGTTTTCTCATGGAACATTCTTTTGCACAATATTTACAAATGGATTTGTTAAAAGGCTTTAGAAGATTTCGAACAAATGTAGTTGGCAGATGTAAAACTAGACCCCGAAACCTTTCTCACTATCCTCCCTTACTCTGCGAAAATGGGAGCATTAAGATAGGCATAGACATTCATCAAATGATAAAAGGTACAAAAACTACTTTTTTTTAAAGGAAACTTGGGAGCAAAATGAAAATTGAGAGTTTTGTTCTTTGTCAATGGGCCTTTGGTTTTGGTGAAGTTTAATGGTTCACAAAGAGTCCACTAGGAATAAGTCTTGTTGAGTGCAAGGCTCCGACACCATAAGGGATAAGGTTGAGATCGTGCCCATACTAGTTTAGAGGGGATGGAGTCGTGCTAAGTGTGAAGTTTCAACACACAAATAACGACGAGGTCAAAATGGTACCCTAGACAAATTTGTCAATAGAAAAAATGAAAAATATTTTTTTAATTATGATAATAGTATTGTAGAAAGGTTTATCTTATTAATTGACACTTTTAAATGGGTGGGAAGAAGCCTTGATTACGTCTTTTTTTTATCAAACCTAGCATGACAAGTTATATTTTATTAATTGCAAATTTAAAAGTATAAAGTTAATTGACTTTTATTATTATAAGAAAATATATTACAGGTTTGAATTGAAAGTTTCATTTTTGAATTTGATAGGAATATGGGAGAGACTATATAATCTGTGGAGATTACACATATCAATTAACATGATTATTAACAGTAGGAAAATAAGAAGGTTACAATTACCAATGTATTTAGCTATGGAAGGGTCAACGTCCACTTATTAAAAATTAAATTCTTATTAAAGAGCAATATTGTTACATGACTTTTGTTTTACTAATCAAAAATAAAAATTAATCCCCTGACTTGAATAAATTACATAATATATTACTATTTATTACAAGCATACTTAAAACACTTGTTAGTCTAATAGATGGATTTGATAAAGTTACTTTCGATGTATGAGTCTTAAATTTCATAATAAAATACATTTTTCTTAATTAATTCTCATTCATAGTAGATCAATATAGTTAATTCTAAAATTAGTAAACATGTTATTTTTCATACTTCATTTAAAATTGAATGTGGATCAATACCAAAGGTCACCTCTAATAAGGCATTCATTATGACCATACCCTTTAGCACAAAATAATAATGTGGCTCACATTGTGTAGGAATGTGGAGCATCGTCTTCGTAACATCCTATTAACATATACTCTAATAACACTTTGAAGGCTTACTCACATCACCCTTTAATGAGTGTGCATTGTGTTAAGCCAATGACTATGTACTCACTCTCTTTTGCTACATTGTGTTAAGTTTAATGCTCTTGATAATTTATTTTACACCCAATAGTCCATGCATGTCCAAGGTTCAAGTTTGTAACGATCATAATTGTGAGGTGCTTCACAAATGGTCCGAAATGTGCACGGATGATATTATGATATTTAATACAAGTATGGGTGAACATTTGTTGCATCTAAGACAAGTATTACAAAGATTGAAGAAGGAAAAATGTTGATTAACCTTAAGAAATTATATACTTACATTAAGGAAGAGAGTGTATCTTGGATTTTTTTATTTCAGCTGAAGGTTTGAAAATGGATCTTGAACAGGTTAAATCATTTTGGAATGGCCTACACCAAAAATTGTTGTAGAGGTCTGATATTTTCATGGATTGGAAAGTTTCTATTGGAAGTTTATTTAGGAATTTTAGTTTGATTTGTAATCATATGACAAAAACTATGAAATAAGACATTCATTATGACCATACCCTTTAGCATGAAATACTAATGTGGCTCACATTGCGTAGGAATGTGGAGCATATTCTTTGTAACATCCTATTAACATATACTCTAATAACACTTTGAAGGCTTATTCACATCACCCTTTAATGAATGTGCATTGTGTTAAGCCAATGACTATGTACTCACTCTCTTTTGCTGCATTGTGTTAAGTTTAATGCTCTTGATAATTTATTTTACACTCAATAGTCCTTCATGCATGTCCAAGTTCAAGTTTGTATCAATCATAATTGTAAGACACTTCACAAATGGTCCAAAATGTGCATGGATGATATTATGATATTCAATAAGAATATGGGTGAACATTTGTTGCATCTAAGACAAGTATTACAAAGATTGAAGAAGGAAAAATGTTGATTAACCTTAAGAAATTATATACTTCAATTAAGGAAGAGAGTGTATCTTGTATTTTTTTTATTTTAGCTGAAGGTTTGAAAATGGATCTTGAACAAGTTAAATCAATTTTGAATGGTCTACACCAGAGAATGTTGTAGAGGTATGATATTTTCATGGATTGGAAAGTTTCTATTGGAAGTTTACTAGGAATTTTAGTTTGGTTTGTAATCATATGACAAAGACTATGAGAGGAGATCAAAAGACTTTCAAGTGGACACATGGAGCATATATACATTTTGAGTTATTGAATTTTTTTAAGTAAACAACTAGTATTGGCCTTACCAGATTTCATTAAGGTATTTCAAGTTGATTGTGATGGAAGTGGAAATGCACTTGGGGTCGTATTGAGTCAAGAAGGTAGAGCTATTGCTCGTTATAGTGAGAAATTAAATGATGCTATGTTAATGGAGACATTACTTGATACCCAAAGGATTGATGAGTTGATTGTGATGCAAAGATTCTTCCATGATTTCTCAAGATTAGTTGGATCCTTTTTTATTCTTCTCAAGTGAAAAGTGAGAGAATTGCTTTCTTAATAACCCCCTGGGTTTGATGTCAAAGAATCTTGAGTTCTGAGAAGTCTTACATCAACAAAAAATAGCTCTATTTAGTATTGTTCTTATTCTTAGTTTGAGTGATCATGTTGGTGATTCTTTGCGTATTTTTGTTGTCTTGCATGTTGTTTGTGTCTTATCCTAAACCTATCTTATGTCATGTTCCTAGAATCAAAACTCATTTGGATAGTTATAGAGCTCATGTTGTGATTCATCTTCTCTCGGGTAATGTGTTCTTGCTTATTTACAATTGGTTGGTGAATTATGATATTGCAATGGAAATTCTATGGTATGTGATGGTCTTGGAACATCATGATGTATCTTGGATCATGTGTGGGCCTAAACCTCGTATTGTTAGACCTTACATGACTTGGGTTGAGCTCCTCATGATTTTAGACCTATCGTATCTGTTATAGTACAGTTCATGTTCTTGGGGAATGTAATCCTTCTTGGAAACAACCTATGTGTGATGATGTCTATATATTGTAACAAGATGTTTCTCTTGAGAGAGAATTAGAATACACATAGAGTTATATTGTGAAGGCATTGGGCTGAAGATTGTAAGGTTGCATCTAGGCATGCTTGATTAGCGTGACATGTGTGAAGACATATTGCCAACAATTTGATCTCGTTCAATAAAGTGGATCTTGCATATTTCTCTCATCTCCCCTATTGTTTCTTTTTTGTGTTCCACTTTTTGTATGGTTGGAATAATCTCATTGAGGTCCCTCCATCCTTGTTTGTGTCAACATATATCTTGGTGTTTATTGTGTCGATGTTTTTGTACTTTCATGTTTACATCTACTAGGAATGTTTTTTGTATTTATAGATATATTAGAAGTTTCTATTATTAATTGTTAAGTATTTACTAATAGAAGAATTTTTTTATTAAGTGTGTCGGAATAACTAATTCGCCCCCTATCATTTATTCAAGCAAGTGATCAAGCAAATACACCCTATCATCACATCTTGAAGGCCTAAAATCCTAAAGATTACATGTCAAATCATTGAATTCAAACACTATATTTTGGGACTTCAGGTTTTGTTTTTTCATTTTCATACACTTGTATGGTCATACAAACTTATAGCAATTTTTACTTAGCAAGATTGCATTGTCATAATTTTTAGTTATCCCAAGTGAATATTTTTTCTATACATGGAATATTCTCTCTAGTTGGCATTATTTGCAAATCATATGTACCCTCTTATTATTTGTCTTTGTATATGTCATACTTTTTGTGTCATCATCTTTATACCTTTGGTACAAAAATATTTTTTAAATACTAAAAATTTGATTTTGTTTTTGCTTGTTGTTAGTTATATATAGGTACCTAGGTGCAAGCCCCTTGGGTGCTTCTCAATTGTTATTTTTGGCATTTTTACTAGGTTTGATAAACTCACGGTTTTTGCGATGATTTTTATTTTTTGAGATTAAAGTATTAAAAAATTGCGTTTATTTTTTTTAAAGAGGGGTAAATGCTTTGACCTGGAGCTATGAACCAGTGATGCCACAAATGGGGGACCTCATCCCCATTATATTTAAACCTTGATGGCAAGGATAACAACTCAACAACTTAACCATCACAACACGCCACTATTGGCTTAAAAATTGTGTTTATATACTTTCTAGTGGAGCAAGTTATGTTTCTAGATTATGTTGTTTGGTGATGGTGTTTATGGTTTTAATTTAAATTACTTTTTTTGTCTTTCAAGTTCATAATTTTTTTCCACAATAATTTTTATTTTTATGATTCTTGTGATGTTGGAAAGAGATAAGATCTTTCAAGCCATCCATGCACTTTTTTAGTTTCAACATATATAGTATATTTCAATTCTTTCCTTATTGGTATCCTACAAGATTACTTGGACATCTTTTCACTTATGAAGGTGTTGTTTGGATCCACACACTTTATTTTATTTGTAGACCATCTATAAATCTCATGTTACTTCAACTAGATTATAGTGTTGGTACATGCAAGGTCTTCAAAAAAATTCCTTAGCATAAGGATAGTTAATCATTTTTGTTGCTTCACTTCATCAAACTCCAATGTTTCCTAGCTTCAAAATCTTGTCTTTTTTGTTATAATTAAGGTTATAAAGTTTACTACAACTGCGCTCTCAATGTTTCTTTGCAACATATCAAATCTTAAATTCTATAGGAGTTCTAGAATTTTCCTTATGTCCTTCCTATGAAGCAATTCACTATAACTTTGAGATGGGTATTAATAAATCCTCCATTTATCGTTCTTTCATGCCTAATAATTTCTTCTTTTTAGCATCATTTTTCATTTTGGGGAGGAGTTTTTCCCCATTAGATTTTCTCATTTTATTCATTTGTGAGCTCGATTGCATTGTAAATAAGTACTTGACATGGCCTATAAGCAAGAACCCATAATCATCATATCATATTTGCATCATTCAAATAATAATTTGTGACTCCCTAAGTTTCAGTTCGAGGGGGTGGGGTGTGTGAATACATGTTACCTAAGTAGTTCACGAGAAGAACACTTGGAGTAAGTGTTTCCTAATCTTGCTATATTTAATGTATCTTATCACTGGGGATTTGATATTGCAAATTCCATTGTGTTCATTTTTCTTGGAGCTATATTTAAGGCACCATGTCTTCCTTTTGATATATGCTTACATGATTTTTTATCTAACCATTAGGGTCACATCATCCTTTTTATTTTCCTAACCCAAGGGAAAATTTTTAAACTTTGTCGATTAAAATTGAATAGTTAACTTTCAAGGTTTCCTATATGCTTTTCACAACGCACTAATAGCTTTTATTCTTTACATGGTTCATGTATTAGCATGGTTAGATTATATTTGTACCATTTTTTTGTATTACTATCCACCTCCTATGATTCCTTGTATCTAATGGTTCAACCAATTAAAGAGGGGGCATATCCTATCTCTAGCTCTCTTATGTTGAGGTTGCAAATAGTTATATGTAGATATACACCTAGATTCATCACCATTTCTAGATGGGTTTTGACACATGAGATGGCCATGTCTAGTATGCCATGACACTTTTTAATAGGTTGAGTTTTATAATGTGTTTCTCTGTTATGCACATACAAACATGCATTTAATAGTAAATTTAGTTTGTATTTGTGCAACTTAATTTTAGTTACACGATAGAACTTGCTCATGACACATATTTTCTCTATTTTAAATAACTTAATCAATGGAGTTCGAATACCAAGGATGATGAGCATAAATATATCTACTTGATTCCATTACTTCAAATGGAGCCCAACATGCTTTGTCTGTCAAAATTTTATTTTATATGAATATTGATGAGATTTTTTTATAATACTAAAGTATATGCTCATCTAGGATTCAATACACATCAAAGTGGGAAGGAAATGTAATAATGACATCTATATGCCCATGTTGATTCCCATTTAATTTATGACTCATTTTGATGGATATTTTGTTAGAGTTACAAATCAATAAATATCTACACTCTTGTGTAAAGTTAAGATTGTTTCCATTTACACACACCTTCATCCATTGCACATTTTTATCCTTATTTGTATTTATTCCTATTAGTTGACTCAACTTTATCTATAGTCATTGGTAAATACCATGATGTGCAAGTTGAATTCACAACCATAAAATTCACACTTTCAAAACAAAAAATGTGAACTTCGACAAATTTAATCAATTGTAAGCCAACTTGACACATGTTTGCACTGTTACTTTTTGTTTAATGACATTCAATATGTATTAAGTGACATCTAAAATGTACATTTAGAAAATCTATCAACCAACTTGACACATGTTTGCACCATTACTTTTTGTTTAACAACATTCAATATGTATTAAGTGACATCCAAAATGTACATTTAGAAAAACTATCTATAACTATTCTAAGAATATATATTTTTAAAGTACTAAAATAATCTATCCACATCATATTACATGCATGTCTAATTGTTGTCTCCATATTTCTTCCACAATAGTGTTTGACCTACAAGTACTATTTTTCCTCACATACTATTAAAGACAAGGTGACATCATTTTCAATACTCTTTAATGAACTAATTCAATCTCATTGACTCAACTCAGTTCTATATATCAAATTGATATTGTATCTAAAGAGAATCAATTCCATACAAGGCAAAAAAGAAAAAAAAAACATATTTTGTACACATAAATTTTTAAAACTGAAAATAACTAATTTTTTACATTGACAAGTAAACTCTATTCAATCTAAACTTCACCATAATTCTGAAACTAAATGCTCTATCATTTTTATTCAATTCCATACATTTATATTTTAGAATTATCAATTGGCCACTTAAAATAATTAATAGAAATTTGTTTATATGTCTCTTTACATATATTCTATAAAGGTACTTTTAGAAAGCAGAGTGCAATAAAAGCTTGGTAGTTTGAGTACGATAGATCAACTGAATATAACGTCTCTATAAACAGTCTACTTATGTTTTTTAATTGTTGAAATAAAAATTTCAGAGTTTACTGTGAACATTCACTAATGCAAATATTAAAGTGTAAATCTTAAAATTTTATTTGATATTTTTTTCTTACAATTTTAATTAAAATCAACTCAAAATATCAGTCAATTGGGATGAAAAGAAAACTATAGCATGTAAATGCCTGAAGCAGTAAAAAGTTCAGGAGAATCATTTCACAATGTCTCAAAAATTTTAAAATTTTGGAGATTAAAACATGACAGATAAATAAGTATAATCAGTTCAAAATGGCAAGTTCCTTGCAAAAGAAAATGAATTTTCCTATTTTAATAGAAACACCAAATTAGTAATATGGAGGTGGTGGACCTCCTCCAAACGGTGGGCAGCATCCTCCACAGCACATCTCTACCAGCCAGCAACAACACAAACACTGCAAGCTGCATTAAAAAAAATAATGCATATTCAATTAAAGTAAGTATATTAAAATGAATGTAAAAGTAATGATAGGCAAAAGTCTACAACGCAGAGGTTTTTTTTTATCAAAGTTTAGGTTAGGAAAGAATAGACATTTATTTAAAAGGAGGTGGTATTTTTCTGAATTATGTTATTTTCATTAAAATTCAGTTTTACAAATTTGAGTCAAAAAAATTATTTGTGGTTTAAATAAAATGATTCTTGAAAGGTGACATATTCAAGTGTTATTCAAATTCAAGTGGTGCTTGATTATTGATTATAACGTGTTTTCTAAGATCAAGTCAGCTCAATTTATTGTGAAAATTTTCCTACGATCAAAGCTCACTCACCTTGTTATGTTGAAGAGATTTTCGTGACTGAGTAGACTTGAATCAAACTAATATTGAGATTACTAATGCTCAACAAAATACAATACTAGGTGGACAAAATCCTTTTAAACCTTTATTCATAAAATACAAATCAATCCACGTTAAAAAGTTTACCCGGCGCATTAAAAAAAAAAAAAATACAAATCAATCCATTTGACAATCAAATCACAAATTCTTTTTTAACATATAAAATCACAACCTACAGTTGTGAAAGTATTGTCATCAAATGTTACTACAGTTGTGAAAGTATTGTCATCAAACACTATTGTTCATAAAAGATGATCCCTTAGGCCCATTGAAGAGACGTTAACATCACTTTCGAGAGAGCTTAAACATGTGATATCTAGAATCAAATTGTGTATGTGGTGAATCTTTCTATTTCTTGGTCTCTCTTCTCATCGTGATAATGATTCATGGAATACGATCCTAAAAGTTGATGTTAAAAAGTCCTACACAATCTGATTCCAAAAGCATAGTAACTATCTTTAACATATCTAGTATTTATGAATCACGAAATATGATCTAAAATATTAATTATAAAACTATCACACAATCAAATCCAAATATCCAAAAACAAAATGCACACAAGATTAAACCAAAACGACTTACATTTCACCGATACAACCACCAAAGCCGCCACCCCAGCCCCCAAAACCACCTCCCCAGTAGTTGCCAAGGAGTGGAGCTCCCATCCCCCAAGGACCAGGCCCAAAGCCAGGGCCAGGGCCAAAACCAGGTCCGGGACCAAAACCACCCGGACCGGGGCCAAAACCAGGGCCGGGACCAAAACCACCTGGTCCAGGGCCAAAACCACCAGGACCGAAACCGCCCGGCCCAAAACCGCCCCCTGGACCTCCAGGTCCTCCTCCTCCTCCTCCCGGCCCTCCAGGCCCCATTACTGAACTACCCTGTTCGTTTCAATCAGCGCGGGTTCGAATCTCACAAAGGCCAATCTTTTATTCAGAGAAGTTTTGAAATGTGCTTCGATAAAGGAGGGCTGTACAAGTGAGATTTGTTTGAAGGTTTTGTAGAGAAACGTCGTGGTTTTCTTCGTAGGTAAGTTTCTCAGCTAACATTCTTCGCTACCATTCTTGCTTGTGTTTTGTCAAACAGGGGAGTAGACACCGCCTTAACACTAAATTTTCTTGTGTTGAGCTCTGACTAACCATTATTTTATTCATTTAAATTATTCATTTAAAACAGTTGAGACTTCAACTGAATGAATATGAAAGATTTTAATGACTTTTGTGGTATGCGGGATTCAAGAGTGGCATATGGTCCAATAGAGAAGTTTGATAAAGTTGTAATTCATATCCATAATAAATTCTATATGAATTTTTAGATTAGATTTTGAATCATGCTCAGTATTTTAGAAATCGAAAAAATATTAAAAAATAGTCTAAAATCAGATTTTTTGTATTGTGGGTAATGTGGTTTGTAATTTTTTCCAATAGCAAAGAAAGTACTTAAATTATCCACTTGCAACCGAAGCATATAATGATTGTTGTAATTTATATTCATTTGTCCTTTTTGGATGCAAAGTGGGCTCTATGTACTTGCAAAGTTTTAGTTTTGTTCAATCTTGTCTTGTTTTTATTTTTATTTTATTTTTAGGCAAAAGTGGCAAGTCACTATAATATTTTATTAATCTGATTCGACAAGGTCAATTGGGAAAGAATTAGTGAAGAAAACTCAGCATCATCCTTAATATATACATAGTTTTAGATATTTTGAACAAATAATTACAAATGGTGTATCAAGTACCACCCATCAGTATATCTAGAACTAAATATCACCTTCCTTCAAACTGGTATACGTGAGCATGATCCAACAAACTCATCTTCCTGAATTAATTTTTTGAGGGCAACATGTTTCTCAATTATGGATAAAGGGTGAAGTGATGAAACCAACAACCCATCACAACCCAAATTCAAAAGGAAATCCGCAACTTGGTTTCCTTTCCTCTAGGTGTGTGAAATACAAACATCCATGCACTCATCTAGGAGCCTCCAAATTTGAATAAGAATATATTTTAACTTCTAAGAGAAGATAGTCCTATGAATACAGGCATTAATAATGACAGAGGAGTCCCCTTCAATATGTAGCAACCGAAAATTACCTTGTTTTGCTAAAATAAGACCAACTAACAGAGCTTGTGCCTCTGTTATGTTATTTGTATTAATAGGCAAAGGGGATATTGTAATTGCCACAACATCTCCATCTAAATTTCTGTTACATGCACCAAAACCAGAAGGGCCAGGATTACCTCTTGATGCGCCATCAAAATTCAATTTCCAATATTCCTCATCTGGTGGCCTCCATCCTGTTGTCTTACTAGATAATGAAGAAGTGGAATAATTACCAATTTTCCAACCATCTGGAATGAATAAATGTTTCCATCTTTGAATAATTTGAGAGTCCCAAGAAGTAACAACAAGATTAATTTTTTTCTTTTTCAAACTTGAATTTGTCACCTCTGAGATAGATCTTTCAATTCCCTCCAAAACAATTTCTAAGGTATGACTATCTTTTCTAAAAATGTGTTTGTTACGTTCCCACCAAATAGCCCAAACAACCAATGCCGGAATACATTTCCAAAGGTTTGCAAATAATGATTTGGGATAAAGGACTGGCCAAGCTTGAAAAAGATCCTACAAATTATTTTGGAGAGGAGTACTATAGTGCAACTTATTCAAGACAAAAATCCAGCATTGATAAGCATATGAGCATGAGACAAAAAGATGATCCACTGATTCTTCACACTTATCACAAAAAACACAGTTAAAAGAGGAGGCCATGTGCAATCTAGTCAATCTGTCACTAGTCAAAATCCTATGTTTTAGTGCAAGCCAAGTGAAACAACCTACCTTTGGAAGTACAATATGATTCCAACTAAATGAAAATGCCCTACAAGTAACTTTATGAGAAACATTTTGCTGCAAAATTTTATAACCCTCTTTTATTGAATAATTGTCATCCTTAGCTAGAGCCCATAAAATCCTATCTTGAGATCCAGAAAAGAAGGACTTGCCTGGAAGACAAAATATCT
Source organism: Cupressus sempervirens (assembly GCA_028749045.1). Lineage (NCBI taxonomy): Eukaryota > Viridiplantae > Streptophyta > Pinopsida > Cupressales > Cupressaceae > Cupressus > Cupressus sempervirens. The sequence goes on along the minus strand of CM053787.1, from coordinate 353,372,588 downwards.
TTGAATTGTCTAATTTCTTGAGATGAAAGTGGTAAAACCATTGGATCCTTCCAAAACACTTTCCCTGAAAGTTCACAAACATATGCCACATACTGATAAAGTTGAGTAGCCCAGTGTAATTCTGACACTTCAATAATATTTAGAGAAATCAAATTATTGGAAAGTGGAATTTGACCATTCCAAGAATCTCTCCAAAAGTTAACTTTAGTACCATCATTAACTTCCCAAGAAATATAATTAACCACAATATTACGAGAAGCTGTCATGAAATCCCATATAACTGAACCTTTAGGAGGATCCAAAATAGAGAGAATTCTAGAAGGATCATTATTATCCAGATACTTTTGTTGCATAATTTTGCACCAAGTGGATTGAGGTTTAGTGTACATTTGCCAAACCAATTTCCCACCAAATGCTTCATTTCTTTTAGTAAGGTCATGCACACCTACCCCTCCTACTGTTGGAATCTGTGACATATCCTATAATGAAATAAGTGGGATCTTACGAGAATCATCCATATTACATGTCCATAAGAAGCCCTTATTCATTTTCTGAATTTGAACTAGAATTTTGGGGGGAGCTTTAAGAACAGCAAAAAAGTAATTTGGAATTGCAGCTAATACTGATTTAATCAGCAAGACTTTCCCAGCCAAGGATAACCATATGACTTTCCAAGCAGTGATTCTACTCTAAATACGTTGAATGACAGAGTCCCAGTACGAAGATTTATTTGAACCCATAAAGAAAGGGATGCCCAAATAAATAAAAGGTAAGTAATCTTCTGAGAAACCCCATATTTGTTTAATTTTATCAGAAATCACTTTGTTTGTGTTAAAAAAATAGATTTTTGATTTTTGAGCATTAATGGCTTGACCTGACACTGCTGAATATAGACTAAGAACATGAAGAATATGCCTAGCTTCCTGAACATTTGACAATCCAAATAAAAGTGTATCATCTGTAAATAGAGAATGTGTCATAGCAATATTTGTACCCAAAATAAGCGTGCCATGCCAATTACTGAGCTTATGTTGATGTGAAATGGTCCTGCTAAAGGCTTCAGCCATAATGATGAAAAGAACTGGGGATAGGGGGTCTCCTTGCCTAATCCCTTGAGTAGAAGAGAAGAAGCCCACCGGTTTACCATTTATTAATATTGAAAACCAAGCACCTGAAATACATGCCTTAATCCGTTTGCACCAATTCTTTGAAAAACCCATTTTGGAAAGCACTTGCAACAAAAATTTCCAACAAACCCTATCATAAGCTTTCATCATATCAAGTTTTATTACAAAATTTGAGGAATTATTTGAATTTATAGAATGTAGAACCTCATGTGCCACTATAGCCCCTTCCATAGTTTCCCTTCTTGAAATAAATCCACCTTGTTCAGGAGAAATAATGCGAGGGATAAGATGTTGTATTCGAAGATATATGGCTTTAGTTATAATCTTGTATGACATATTACATAGTGAAATTGGCCTAAAATCTGCAAATGTTTGAGCATCCTTGATCTTTGGAATAATTGAGATATTTGTGGTATTAAAATATTTAATCATGGTTTTGCACCTTCTTGATTCTTCAACAGCTGCCAATAAATCCCATCCAATAATATCCCAACAACTTTGATAAAACATAGCAGTGAAACCATCTGGGCCTGGGGCTTTATCTGGAGGAAAAGAAAAAATGACCTTGCAAATTTCTTGAATAGTGAAAGGTGCCATCAACATGTCATTATCTTGAGATGAAATCATATTTGGAATTGAATCAAGAAGTTCATTCATTTGTGAGTTAGAAGGAGAAGACATGCTATTAGGTGCAAGGAGATTCTTAAAAAACTTCACCCCTTCATTTCGAATAAGATTTTCATTAGTAATAAGATCACCTGAAATAGCATCTTTGATATGAAATATTGAATTGTTAACTCTCTTTTGTTTACCTTAAACATGAAAAAAAATTGTATTTCTATCTCCATCTTGAAGCCATAGCTCTCTAGACTTTTGTCTCTAATAAGTTTTCTCTCTAGCACATAACTCATCCCAATCTCGCTGAAGATTCTTTTGAGAAACATATGTATCTTCATTCATACCATTTTGAATGATATGATTATATACATCTTCTAGTTGTAGTTTGACTGCTGATTTTTGAGAAAACACATTTTTAAATACATTCTGATTCCAAATTCTGATTTGAGACTTGACATATTTCAACTTCATAGCAAACTGATGCATTTTAAATCCATCCACATTAGGAGCCTCATTCCACCAATGCTGAACATTCTTCAAAAATTTTGGATGACAAAGGCACATACTTTCAAATTTGAAGGATGAATGGAATTGACTTTCACTTCTTTTGTCTTTGTAATTGAGAGTTAAAGATATAGGGAAATGATCGGATCCTGGTGATGAGAGAATATCTGAAGAAATATCTGAGCAACTCAATTTCCAATCAAGTGATAAAAGAAATCTATCAAGGCGAGCAACGATATGTGCAATAAAAACAATTGTGACAAAGGGTTGCAATTCAATTGGTTGGGTACAATTTGCATGGATGATGGTATGTGATACCAAAGCCATCCACCAAGTCTCAAATCCTTGGAGATGCATTTAGGTCAATATAGGTGTATAGCTACTCAAATTGTTGTTCTTCGCAACATAAAGACAAAGATATCATTGTCTTGAAAAATTTGATATGTACTATCAAAAATTAAATTCACAAATACAATAGTGATACATACAATAGGGGAAAGGATCTAGTATGTGTGAGTGCATGACTGTGATGCCATTTATTGATTTAGTGTCCACACTTATTGATTTAATGTCCTTTTTTTAACGATATTGTACCAATAGTTGTGACTTAAAAGTTTTTATCATTGATGATGACTACCCATAGTTGAATGTGTATTTTTTTGTTTTAAAATGCAACCAATCATATGATATCGCATCAGTTGCACAAGTATCTAGGTCTTCCTTTTGTACAATCATTGCTCTCATCTTTTTGGTGGCAAAGTTGGATAGCTTGGCAAAAAGCATGTTGACATGTGGAATTTTATTTGATGATGTGAGTGTAAAAGCTTAGTTATAAGCAAGGGACTTGCCAAGTAAGTTGCAAAAAAATGGGAATGATTTCAAATTTCCACATAGGATTTTGAGAATCACTAAGTTATGGTGTTCAACTATTTGGTCATCATGTGGTTGTCTTGCAACTTGTAGCAAGGGTCTTGTAATTTACAAATTGTTGAGCTTCCCTCATCTTGATTCCATGATTTTAAGTGCACTTAAGAATTGCAATGTGTTATAGAACCCTTGGGCTAGAATCTACTAGATCAAGGTTCATATTCTCCCAAGTTAGGCCTCTTAGTAGACCAACCTTACAAATCTAAGTGAAAAAAATACAATATCTTTATAGGATGGTAATGTAATACTAATGTAGTTTGTTTATAATCTACTTTGAAAGTGTGTTTTGTAACATGCCTAGCCAAGGAACCCTTGGAATGATGGAAAAAATAAAGTTATTAAGGACAAATCATGTGTTTGAAAGCCATTGCATTAAAACGTGCATACCTTAACATTGTGATTATGAAATCAATCGTTATTTTTTACAATAAAAAGGACACAAAGAAATGACTAGATTAAAAAATACTATCTATAGTGCCTAAGGGTCTCGTGGCTCTACAAACCAAGAAGAAACATACTAAGAGTTTCTACACACAACACTTACTTGAAACCAAAAAGCTAAGAAGCTCAAGATGAATATTCAAACACTAAACATCATCTAAGTTGATTAGCTACCAAAATCAAGCACTCAAGCCTCATTGTTTTCCCTAACCAAACATAGGTGGCAAAGTATATCCTTAGGCTCTAAACATAGACCAAGCCACTAAAAGATAGGATGAGATGTTAAAACTTATTTTCTCAGCCTCTAGACCATATGATTCTATAGAGATTAAGGTGCTAATGGAAGAGTTACTGAATTATCACATGCACCAAAATAAAAGTTGAAGGTGCTCATCTAGTTGCCTCACCACCAAGGAAAAGTTTGGCCTAAAAAAAAATTAAACTTTGAAAAAATTAAATACTTCATCTAATAAATCATCTATATATTGAATTGCATTTAATGGGGTCTTGTTCCCTTGATATTGATTTTGTAAACATGGTTATATTCTCCAAAATATTGTATACCAATACAAATACATTGATGTATAAAGTGAAAAGGGAAGCAATGTATAGATGGGTAAATCGCTTCCCATTTTCATGATTTGCATATTTCAAAAAGAAGATTCCCTACTAGGTTCAAGAGCAGTCTCAAACATGAAGTGGGACACCAATCCTTCACTAAAATATGTGATTATGAAAATGGAAATGATGTAATTAAGTAAATGAGCAATTGGGAAAGTTGTGAAACAACTTTAAATAACATAATGATGAAAACAAATAGAGAGCTAAATGTATGAAAATGGAAACTAGAAAGAAGATATGATATGTGGTTGAAGTTTGGACTCAAAGGGACATGATGACAATGGTGATTTATCCCTAGGGTTTTCAATTGAATTTCTAAGAGATCATTTGAAAATTCCTAATCTTTCCAACAAAGTTTTGGTGGCTTCATAACATGTTCTTGCACAAAAAAAAGTAGGGAAAAGGTTGTGTAAAGGACTTTTCCTTGTTCAATTCTTTGTTTACAAATCAACCTTGAAAATGAAATGAAATTGTGTAAAAGAAAGTATGTAAAAAGGTAAATGGTTGATTCGCATTGCATAGACCCTCATGAATGGATGTATAAACCACTCATACCCATGCAAATGCTTGAATGTACTTGAAATTCAAAGAGTTTACCTTGTAATGTGATGTATAATCAAAGATTCTCTCATAATTACATATATTTATGATTGTCACTCCTAAATATTGAATGTAGATATGCTTAATAATCACTTGCAATGAAGGAGAGAGAATATGATTGGAAGAAAGGATCTTCTAACTTGATTGATAATTATTTTGTTTGGTCATCATGGGAGAGAAATTATCTTCAATTGGAGAAAATTACTTTTGATTTGAATGATTGTAATGCCCCACTCGGGAACCCAAGAGAAATAAACCTATCATGTTACAATGTTTACTTAACTAATTTTTAAAAAAAGGTTTAAACAACACAAGATAACAATGCGGAAGCAAAAAACACATACACACCAAGTACACATAAGCAATTAAAAATATAGTCTTACGAGAAGTTATATTGATTAGTTGAGTTTCAAATACAATGTCTCATGATCATAAAGAAATAGAATACACATCGTCTCATAAGAAATTGCATAAATACAACTGATACAATGAAGTAGCGTCCTAATAAATAACATCCAAGACACATGTTGTAGGGTATGTGAGAATAGATACAATACATAAGGTTACATGATAACATGTATACATCAACTAAATAGAAGTCTCTGAGATAGGAATAAGAATGATAAAGGTACAACTACATCATCGAGCATCCAACATCTGGCAAGGTGAGGAGGACCCAAATGGTAAGAAGACACTACCTCCCAACTCGTGGTCACTTAGTCAGGCTTCCACTTTATTATTTAAAGAAAATTCATAAAAAGACAATTTATTTATTATTTAATTAATAAAGATAACTTAAGTGCATTATTTAAATGCCACTAAATTTTAAATATTTATTAATTAAATAATAATGCTACACAATATTTAAAGTTTAATATTTAATATCTAATTTTAAATCCTTTTAATGTAGTTTTCTAAATTAGGATTTTAAATTAAATCTTTTAATTTAACTGAATATCCATGTAATTCCCACAATTCCAATAATGAAAAAATCATCCTATTTTAACATTTTTCCATTTTAATATTAAATAAAATTTACTAATTCAATATCAATGATTGATCCAAGAATCATAAATAAGTATTCTATCAGGCAAATCACAAAGTCAAACCACATGAACTGCATAAAGAAATCAACCAAAGCAAAAATCAAACCACATACACACAAAAGACTGATGTGTTTTAAAAAGGGTAGATAGTCAGTTATGAGTCTTCCTTCTAGTACAAGTATTTAGGCTATAGCTAGGATTGAACATGATCATTACCTTCCCATTCTTAACATTGAGTTATTGTGATAGGTCACACTCATCTTGGCAATTCGAGGAAATTGATGCCCAGTACTTGCATCCTGCATAAGAGACGAGCATCTACATGTGCATATATATTAGGCATTGGTAGCAAGTGATACATTTTGTAGATCTTGACTAGCAGGTGACTACGAATCCCTCCTTTAACCACATCAAACACATCAGATAGAAAGGTAAAACAAACACGCGCACCATACACATGCAAGTATGGGGTGAGTATCCTAGTAAATCATGAGTCAACTTATCAAATGCTTAGATATAATAATTCATCTCTATGAATATAAACATAGCCATCATTAAAGACATCTCATGTAACATTGTTATGAAAGCAACCACATTTACTAACTAGGAATCATCAAAGTATCATTAACACATAAGTAGCCATAATCATTAAAACACATAAAGTATAATTAACTAAGCAATTATTACCAATATATCTATAATCCAAGTCATGAAATAATATCATATAACTGTAAATCAAATATCTCTAAAACCAACCAATGCATGAAATAGGCATAAAGGAGTTTGGTAATCAAAAAAGAAAAGCAAACTATGGGTGAGCATTACAATGATCTTAAAGAATTGGAGACTTAAGATAAACTTGATCTAGATTCTTGCCTTCAAATCTTGAATTTGATTGTTTAATTACTTTTGATGTATTATATACTTGATAACTTGATGCTTGCACTTGATAATTGATCTCCTAGTTGTAAAAATGAGGAGGGATGGGGATTTTTTAATACTCAATCCTCCATTTTAGTCATATTCAAAAATGATCCAAGTTGACCACAAAATCAAATCTCTCACTAATATCGCGACATTAGGCTCTACACAAAATTTGAGCCCCAATCATCAGAGACATGATGTCATTGGTGACATGTCCCATGAAGAATGTGTTAAAACTTGAATGGGATGTTGGGGTGAGTGAAAATATGTGGGAAAAGAGGAATCAAGTTGTCAAGATCAATCATAATGGATATAAGATCTTTGAATCACCAAAATGGGTATCCAATAGGTCCTAACAAAGAATCTAATCATGGGTGCTCACTTTTTCAGATGGTACATTTAGTCCCATTTTAGTGGGAGTATGAGAGGAACTCATGCTCATAGTAAAATAGATCAAGGAACAAGAACAATTTTATTTAGGTTGAGGAGATAAAGAAACATCAAGCACCTAGGTGAGTTAAGTCCTTATCAATTCCAAAACTAAGATAAAAGAGGCATCATTCAAAAGAGAGAGAAGAAAGAGAGAAAGGAATGATCATTATACTAATAAGGCATTTCCGTACTATGGATAATGAAAAGATAAAGTACTACAAAATATGACATTAAAAGTTTATCAAGTTATGTTATTCTAATCAACTCATCAAAGATGATCAATCCTAAATAAAAGTGGTATCTTTGTTAATGGATTTGAAAGGTTGATCACTCCTAAGTAAAGTGTTGTCTCTAAAGGGGTCAGTGAAAGGAAGATCAATACTTAAGGAGATAAGTTTATCCAGTACGAGATCAAATAAAGAAAGAACAATACTTTAGGGAAATTTTTTCTATGTAAAGGGATATAGAACGTGAGGATTAGTCTTTAAGGAAAACATTATTTCCATTAAGGAGTCCAACGAAAATATGAAATACGGAAATGATTTCCTCCTTGGTCGTCCACATAAGATATTGCATTTAAATAATGTGTGTATGTGTGCAAAATGTAAAACAAGGTACATCATTTATGCCCCATGTTAAAGTAATAGCAAGTGTCTTATGAATTTTACAAGGCATACATGTACCCACAAGAGAATATTTTACTATGAGTTGCCACCAAGAAAGGGAAAACCAATATAAATGAATACATGGAAAAAATAGCACAAAGATTGTTGAAAATATAATTGGGCAAGTAAAATCTGAGAGGGGGGTGAATCAATCCTTCAAAACTTTAACCTTTAAAATATTCACCACATATCTATCTCACAATTTGCATGTAAACTAAAATAGTTAGCTAAACATATTCATCCATAACATGAAAACAAATAACATTCAACACATATATGACACAAGATATTTGGTTACCCAGAAACCCTCCAATGAGAAGGTAAAACTGGGGTGGGAATGACACCCACAAATCTTCACTACTGCAGTAATAAAGTGTATCCAATGAAGGTTACAATGTTTGATCATAAACTATGATATACCCTATGAAAGGTTTGCCTTGTTAAAGGCTGACAAGATTGTTACATCTTACCCTATTAAAGGATTTCAACACCATGTTAGAAGTGTGCCTAATTAAAGGACTTAAAATTTACAATGAAGTAAGCACCCTATTAAAGGATTTACAACAACCTGTTAAGACCACTCTATTAAGAGATTTAACTGATTCACTTGCTAGAATGTCTCAACAATTATCCTGTGATTACCACTCTACTGCTAGATAATAGATCACCTCATTCCTAATGTGTACTTGATCTTCTCTGATCATATGTATCACTTATATCCTCTAACTCCTTTCCTTTGTTCTGCTTTAACTGATTTTGCAATGTATCTCAATTCACAACTCCTTAGCCACCATGAATGTGCTATTTGCACATGAAAACTTCTCTCTTCGCTCCTTCCACACTCTCTTTCATTTAGGATTTATCCTCCTTATGAAGACTTAGGTAACTTAGGGTTAGGTATGAATCAACGATTGTGATTCACCCAAGTTTTCACTTAAAATATCCCTTCAACTAGTTGGTTGCATGTACTACATAGGGATCATCAATATAGATTCGTCCTTATCATCCAAAATCACAAAACAATGCTTAAGTTGGCTCAAAAATGGTTTACATAGAAGTTTTTGCCATTACAAAAAAAACTATGTCCAAAATCGTTCACTTGGCACTTAAAGTGTTTGATGCTCAACATCCACTATATCTTCAATGTTGTAACTCGGTCTTTAAATGAATCGACATCCATTGATCACTTGGCACCTGAATGACTCAAGATCAATTGTTTGCTCAACACTTGAGTGACTCGACACTTACTAGTTACTCGACACATATTGTATAACTTGCTCGACATATACTATCTGACAACTTATGCTCGACATACACTACTTGTTTGGCATGAACTAAGAAAATGACTTAAGTATATTGTCACTCATATGTCAAAACCAATCCGAGAGTAACAAGATGATCTACTAACTTAGAGTAGTATGATCATATGGTAATGCACGAGTTATTATATCAAAACTAAATATCATAATTCTCCAAAGGTAGCATAAATACAAGCAATATGGAATAATTTCATTTAAGTCATGGAAAACAACCTTTATGAGTCAAAATCATGGAAACCAATAATCTCCAATCATACAACACTAAGGAAAGTTTACAAATAATGACACATACACAATGTTACATGTAAAACCATATAGAAGAAATGAGATACAAATAGATCAATGTCTCAATAGATCGATTCCTTCCCTTTATGAACTTGCATTGATAGAGAAACAAGAGTCTTTTAAATAAATATAAAGAAAAAATGTACTAAGAACAACATCACAAGGGAGGAACATTATAATAGGAAAATACAAAGAATCCACCATACAAGAGGATCTAGTCAAGCATATTGTGTGCCTCCCATATCATTATGCAGTGTTTAGGGAAGGTGGAAACATGCAAGAGGAGAAAAATCAAGTACCATAAATAGAATAATAGTCAGTTCCAAACAAAAACCATGTTGTAAAAATGGTTCACTTTATTTATCACTAGGACTAATTGATAATTATTGTGAAAACATAATAGGTGAATCATGATTAGTGCTAATAAGCTAAAACATATCATCAGAATCACTAGCACAAGTATCATCATTGTTTTCACTAGGAACATCAAAAGTATCATCATCAAGAGTATTTTTTCATCCAAAATAATTGTAATAGAATATGGGATACAAATAGAATTATGATGTTTGTTCAATTTCATATTTTTCAAATTTTCTCTCTCTCCTTTCTAGGATATGTATAATTTTATCAAAGTATCAATAAGCATTTTAGAAGAAGAGACATTTTAAGAAGCATGTTCATTGGCTATAACATAAAATTTATGTTAACAATAATTTAAGTACAATGGTTACTCATAGTTTTTCTATAAATTTGGTTTTGTTCAAGATCAATCAAGATCGGATCATTTTCTTCTTTATGAGGAAGAACTGAAGGAATCTCACTAGGTTGGGAAATGCCAACAAATGCCATCAACTAAATCTATGTAAGATATACAAGAAAAAATAGAAGCATATATAAGAGGTATAGTGGTGTAGGGAGAAGTATGTTTCCTTAATAATGAGATTGAACATTCTTAGGATTGTTAAGTTCTCAAATCTTTTTGAATTTGTATATATGAAAGATCAAAAGAGATTATCATTTTGGGATCGAGTTGGTTGAGGCATAAGTCCCAAATAAGTCAAGGTCAATAGACTCTTGAGGTACTAAAGGATGATAGAGACTATGATTAAAAATCATAATTTCTCCTTTGTGGGGAAAATTCAAATACTTATGGATAAGAAATACTATAATTTTCATGGAACATAGCCATGGAAGACCAAGTTTTACTTGGAATTGATCATAATTTAGGATGACAAAAATGGTGACAACTAAAGTTTACCACCAACTTCTACAAGAAATGTAATAGAGCAATGGGTAGAATAAGTGAAATCAATCCAAGTTTGGATCATAACATCATATTTTTCAAAGAAATTATGTTGCAATCATCTATTGTAAATATGTTCTTTAGTTATCATAGTCACCATGCATTTATGGTCAATAAGTGCACCATGAGAATAAAGATTATTAAACTTGTAAATAATATAAAGAAGACCACCATGTGCTCTAATTGTCTTAGTAGGATGTGAAACTCGTGTTCTAGTTTGGATTTGGGTTGATTTAAATTGATCAGTAAGATTGACAATATTGGTTTCCTCTATACAATTATTGTCATAGTAAACAACATGGGTGAAAGAATAAGGAAAATAATGTTGGGTATAATCGATGGTATTGGTTGAATGAGATGAAAAGGGATTGGTATAAATTTGTAAGTTTTGTTGGGAGGTGCTACAAATTTGTTTTGTTAACATTTATCACTTTAAACTTACAAAATATTAGAATCAATCAGGTATTTAATAACATATTTCAAAGGGAAAAACCTTTCATTATCATGACTAGGTTGGCGATGGTATTGACAAAAGGCTCTGTGATCAAAAGACATAAGAAAAGGTTTTATGTGTCAACTAGTTTAATAGGAAAAAGAGTCTATACTTTAGAATTAATCAAATTCAATGCCACAATAAATACAAATTTATAAACTTGAGTAAATTTATGAGAATGTCTAAAAATATATGACAAAAGATTTGGATTTTTTTCTTCTTATTGATCAATATTTTTGGATGAAATATTGATCTTAATGAAGTTCTTTGGTTTCAAGAAATTTTTATACAATTGGGAAGCAATAAGATTCATTAGAGTAGTGCTCTCAAAATTAGTCACTTAAAGTTGATCATTATGAAGCATTGTACCTGATTGAGTAAAAGAAGAGAATTCGAAAAGCAAAATCCTAACTCTAATGTGTTTATGTAAATTTAAAATGAAAACAAATTGTACATTAATATTAGACACAATATAAGAAACCTAAGCATGCAAATGTTTAAATCTATGAATTACATCAACCACTTTCTCTTTAATGCCTTTTATACAAAGCATTCAATTCACTCAAACAAATATTTGGACCAATATTATTTCGAAATCTTTGGATGAAGTTATTAACAATGTTTTGAAAGGATTCAATAAATAAGGATGAAAATAAAAATGTCATTGTAAGGATTTATCTCAAATGGTTATAGTAAATAATGTATCCATTAAACTATGATCATGAGAGAAATCATTATACGGTGTTTGAAAGGTTTTAATATGAGTCAACAAATCACCTTTATCATAATGTGTCTAGGTGAGGAATCTTCATGTATTATGGAATATAAAAAAGATGACATCTAAGGACAAGGGACTCAAAATGTGACAAGTAGGAATGTTGAGCTTGAATTTGATCATAGAAGAAATTTGTTGTTGTAAGGAAGACATAGTTTGAGCCAAGATACCAATATTATAATTATGAATTGGTAATCTAGATATATGCAAAATATTTGGACCATTGTTAAAAATGGAAGGAATGGTAAAATATGTGACATAGTCAAGGAGAGAGAATCCCAAAACAAAATGTTTGACCTTGCAGCTAAATTAAACCATAGTGGAAATGTCGAAACAAACTCATAAGAAATGAATACCAAAGGATAAAAAATTACTAGATTATCATAAAGTTATCCTAAAAATATAGATATTCCATAGCCATTGTCAATATACAACTATAATAAGATATTCTAGCCTTGATCAACTAATCATCCTACAAAATTATAAAACCGAGCAAACAAACACTAGTTATCCTATTTGCTTCTACTAAATCTCTTCTAACTTCTATTCTCCTAGATTCATCTTTCCATATAGAACTACCTAAACAAGAGTTGATTCTTATATATATACAATATTGTCACCCATAAGTTATCTTATCCAATCATTAATTTCAAAGATAAATTAAATGTATTACAAATTGATAGGTTAGGAACATCATAAGTTAAACCACAAATGAATACATTATGTTGTGTGAACATACAATAGGATCAACCAAATTTACTAAGACATTGATAAATATATCATTATGTATCACATGTCATGAATCATCATCACAAGCTGCAACTCTCAATTTTGATCCTTAGAACAAAAAATCCACTATAAGACTAGATCAATCATAATATAACTTCATCTAGAGACATTGGAACAAGATGCAAAGCTAGAGATAGGATCTCGTGATGCCTAGACCATGCCAAAAGGATCACATAAGAGAATAAGCCAACTAGTAGATTACAACCTAAAATAACATGAAAACATTCCAAATAAACAATAAATAGATAAATTAAAAGGAAATATTTTTGGGTTATGTAAGTTTTCCAATGACCTAAGGATGCACCTGAATTAGATACCCCAGGTAAATAGAAGATGTTTTGTAAGAGGAAATTATGGATATCTAGTAGGATTTGGAACATAAATCCCATGCTCATTCTCGACCCATATATTCTCTCCATAAGGAAGCATATGACCATGTTGACTCTATAAATCCACAAATCCCAAATAATACACTCCATTGTTATGTATATTAATGCTACTACTTATATAACCTCTACTCTAATCAACTTTACCATAATAAGTGTTTCATTAACTATCATATTTACAATCACTAACTAATGAATATTTCAACTTCTGTCATTAGACTCCACCTCTAACATCATTCTATAAGTTAGTGTTTCTTGGATTTTCCACAAGATTATGCTGCTCATTTGCTACCATTTCATTAGTAACCTATTGTGACATCATTATTCAGGTGTTACTAGTCTTCAAGTTTACCAATTCATATTCATTCATCAAATTCTTCAACCTCTGTACAACCTCAAAAACCTTTTCAGCTACTTGTTGCAAAGCCATCACCTTTTGATTTGAAGCAATCTAGTCTCCTAAGGTGTAAGTTCTCATGATGCTTGGGTTCTTATCTTTCACTCCTTCATCCTTCAATAATTAGGAATAACATCAACATCATATTGCGAAGGTCTACCCAATGAAAAATGACAAGAACTAGTGTTATAATTAGAGCAATAAGGTCTTGGATTTCATTTTTCAAACATAGACACTTTTTGTTTGCATACCAGGTTGATGATGGAATTAGCAAAATTCCTTTCAATTAAAATAGCATGAAAAGTATTAAAGGTATATATTTGAAGAGTACGCAAGTTGTAACGTCCCACCATGTGACCCAAAATAAATTAACCTAAAGTTTGACTAAGTTTGTCAAACATATTTTTTAAAGATAAAGATAATAACTTAGCAACAACAGATATAATATAGCGGAAGCATTAGCATACACATAAGCACATACCATAAAATAGATTACATCTCTCAAGGTCCCATGATGTTGACTCACATTTAAGTTTTAATACTAAATCCAAAATATAACACATCCATATTTAAAAATAACTACAAGTACATATCTATTTAAATAATATATAATCATCTTGAATGCCACTTGGCGATAATCATAATGCACCATCATCCACTGTACAGGTCACAGGGAATGAAGGGCTGAAATAATATACATCATGAAATAGATTATTTCATCTCATAAGACCTATGAAATCAAATACTATACACTTACAGTATAACTATCCACAATAGAAATACAAGATCAAATAAAAAGGAACATCTACACAAACACATCCAACAACGACATCCAACGGTCGAATCTCAATGGTATAAGAAAAAGCACTACCACTCAACTTCATGGAACCCAAAAAGGTCCACTCCCACCACACTAATGAGGTAGTCTCAAGTCTCAAATAGTGCAACAAACTCGAAAGTCAAAACCAACATCTAGGTTCAAGGAATCACCTGAAAGAAAACTATCTCAAAAGGGTACCAAGACACAAGTATCAACTAATCCTAGAGGCAACATAGACACAAGAAATCTATTATGCATGTTGGTAAGTGTCATCACACAAACCAACTCTAAGGTTACTCGACTAGTCTTTTAATCCTTAGGCACCCCTAGTGACTCTATGCGACATTAGTATCCTTTCGTACTGACAAGGCATACTAACGAAGCATGGTTGCAACCAAGCATCCTCTCTACTCCCATCCTAGCTTGTACTAGCACTCGAGGCATGGGAGATGAAAAACAATGACTCTTATTAATTCATTTAAAACCCATTTAATGAAATGTTATCACTTATTAAATAACCTACAATGGGTTACCTGTCAGCCTCTTTAGGGCCTCGGCCTCCATTGCAAGCCACTTCCCAACATGACACACAAATAACCTATCCTAAGCTTAGTAAAATCAAACAAATCTCAAAAGACCACATACCATACATCAGTTCTTAAACAAGCAACTGGCAAGCATTGAAAATCATGGATTCTACCAATACAATCATCCTATCAAGATTGATCCCAAAATCAAGTAGACATAAACAAATTTGTGTCATAACATGACATCACCAAGATCAAATCATACAAACACCTCAATCCTATACAAGCAACCAAAAAACAATCCAAATACAACTGATTGAAGACTCAAAGGTTATATCAGATAGGTCACACCATTCACCTCAGTTTCACACAAGAACACTGGAAAGGAATAACAATCAATAGATGAAAACACCTCATAGAGCATACAAGACACATTACCATAGTTGAGTATAAAAGATCATAATCAAAACATCATCATGACATCACAAAATAGAACTCTTGAGTCTTTGGTAAAAATCCTAATTTGGTCAAAGTACTAAGTCAACCTGACACCCAATAGTAAAAACACACGTAATAAAAATAGCATACAAAAGTCATTTTCTCAATACATTAGGTTTTGAAAACACAAGTTTGATTCTCACTTATTGGTTTCAAGTTTTCAATTTTTTTTCAAATATTACAGTTCATAAAGTTTGCGATCTCAAACAGGGTTTTAGTTTCCATTTCTCTAGTTGCCAGATTCAGTATGGTTTCTGAGTTCACTAGAATCCCAGACGATTCAAGAAAAAGTTATTTAAACATTGTTTCATAGTTCAATTCGTTATCAAACATAAGAGTTCAGTGGACATACACATCATAGTTTTCATCTTTTTTAAAGTATGTTAATTACTAAGGTTTTTGAATAAGAAAATTTCCCTAGCAATATAAATCATTTTCATATACAATCGAATCATCAAGCACAACCCATGTTTACTAAAGATAACCATCAATTCTCCCAATTAATATCTTTGATTTTTAATTTACTTTAGAATTATATTTAAATAATAAAGTAATAAATCAAATTTTCAAATAATTAAATTTAAAATTTTACCAATACTTATTAAAATTATTAATAATAATAATTATCAATTATTACCATAATAATTTTAAATTAATGAAACTTTGGAAAAACTTTCCCAAAAAGGAAATGCTAAAATAGAACTTTCCCAAAATAGAAACCTACTAAAAATATAAACTTTTCCGAAATGTAAACCTACAAAAAACATAAACTTTCCAAAAATAGAAACTTACTAAAAATAGAAACTTTTTCGAAATAGAAACATGCTAAAAATAGAAACTTTCTTGAAATAGAAACCTGCTAAAAATAAAAACTCTCCCAAAATAAAAACCTGCTAAAAATGAAAACTTTCTTGAAATAGAAACTTGCTAAATATAGAAAAATTTCAAAAATAGAAACTTTTGAAAAATAGAAACTTGCTAAAAATGAAAACTTTTCAAAAATAGAAACTTACTAAAAATAGAAAATTTTCAAAAATGAAAACTTACTAAAAATATAAACTTTCCAAAAATGGAAACTTACTAAAAACATAAACTTTTCAAACTAGATATGATAGAGCAACAAAATTTAAACAATTAAACTTAGTAATTTAAAACTAGTTTTCTTTTCAGAACCCCTATCTCAATTTTAATCAAATCCATTACGAATCACCCAATTTAAAATGAGGGTTTCCAATCTTAATTTAACAAACAAGGGTTTCAATTTAATTAATTCATTTACAGAGAAAATCAAGAACAAAGAACGGTAAATTTTAACACAAGGGTTTCAACCAAATCTAAAGTTCTGAAAACAGATTTATCCAGACGAAGAAGACAATAATTCGAAGAATAGAAATCCATTGTACAATTAAACCACGAGATCCTACCTGAGTTTGATGCTAAAATGATAATCGCACGAAGTATGCAAAACAATCCCCTTTCTCTAAAAACTCACTTCTTCGAAATTGCTCCTCCAAAACCTATGTAATTACAAAATGAGCTCTAGATCTCTGATAAAGAATTCTCCCTTTATTTGGGGCTCTGATTGTGTAATCACGTGATCTCTGATAAAGAGTTCTCCATTAATTTGGAGCTCTGATTGTTTTATCACGCGATCTCTAATGAAGAGTTCTCCCCTAAATTTGGGAATTTGATTGTGCAATCATGACAGGGAACTCATTGATCAATAAATGTTTATTACTTTATTAGCTTTTACCTTTTCATGCACAACTCTTTTAGATATTTAATTACAATATATCTTAATATAAATAATTAGCTTTCTCTTTTTAATTAATTTATGATATTTTAATTTCATGCATATGCTTTATGCAATTTAATTAAAATAAGTTTATTAAATTTATGTTTTCTCTCTCTTATTAAATCATGAGACACTTTAATAATATATTTATTAATTCAACTAATAATATAATTTAGAGTTTATTATTAAAATAAAACTCTGAAATAATAATTATTAAATTAAATAAATAAAAGTATGCCTAAATAGAACATTAATAAAATCTTTAAATTTAATTCTTTTGTTTAATTAATTTCTCAGTTAATTAAATATAATTAAATACCAAATTTTCTTTATTAGATTTCCATTAAATTAAATCATTAAATTATCTTTTAATTTGATTTAATTTTAATAGAAAAACACAACAAACTCACAAAACCAAATATGACAACTCAATTGAAAGATAAAGAACATAATCAAACTCTAGGGTTAAAATCAATAATTCATGTCACTTGATGGATTTGGAAAGGTGAAACTAACTCAAATACTTGTCCTATTTTCTAGGACAATTGGCTTGGGGTTTAGGATTTAGAGTCAAGAGTTATCTCCCCACTTACACCATTGAAATACTATGATAGGGTATGCTCATCCTGGCAATTTAGGAAAGTCGATACCTAGTACTTGCAATCTGCATAAAATTCATGCATGTACAAACACAAATAATCTAAACTAAACAGGCAATGGCAAGAAGTGGTGTATCGTGTAGATCTCGACTAGTAGGTGACTACGACTCCCTTCCTTAACCACATCAAGAATGTCAATCATAAAGAAAACATACACGCACACCATACACATGCAAGTATGGGGTAAGTATCCATAGAAACCACATAAAAATCATTCATCTAACTAACATCATTAAATAGTTGAATGTCACTACATGAATATATATATCATCATGGAACAATCATGAGATAACTGAAATAACTAGGTAATTCATCACATTAATCAACCAAGTATAGAACAACTTCTAATCAAATCCAGTAACCAAGTATTGATAATCATAAAACACAATCAGAAAATTGTACTAAAAGAATCTGGCACTACAACAGAAAAATCAAGCAAGGGTAGGCATTACATCCACTCCCCCTAGACTTAGGCTTACTGTTGGAAGCCTACTACCATGACTAGGGTAACTAAATGTCAAAGAGTACTATCTACAATATCAAACAAAAAGCTCATTCAAGAAACTAATACAAATAAGTTAACTATGTATACACTTTCAGTCACTTAGAGTAATATGATTTTGGTTTAATAGTAAACTGAAAACCATATTGATCCAACATTCATCTTTTAACAATTACTAAAATATATCCCTTAAAACACTCCAAATAAAAGATCAACATCTTTAATTCCATTGAAAACATAAAAGTTATAATGTATAGACATAAATCAAAAGTCAAGAATGTAAATGTTATGAGTTTCTGAGTCTCATGTTCAAAATTTTGTTTGCTTCTATTTTTTTCTTGTTCAAACTATTTAGGTTCAAGTTTGTAACTCTACTAAAAACACCCAAACAAGAACAACATAATGCTCACAAAGACAATCAAAGGCATACTACCTTAAAGCATAATCATAAAAAAATATGTCTGAAATCCAACATCACAAATATTGCTTTCTTCTATGTTTCAAGTATCAAGTCTAAAGTTTCAATTTTCAAGTGTTCAAGTTTGAAGTTTCCAATTGCTAAAGTTGCAAAAGATACATAACACTGTTTACATTTCATTTTAGTTTAACTAGTTCGAATGTTCAAGTTTGTAATAGATACATAACAGTATTTTAAGTTTCATTTCAGTTTAACTAGTTCAAGTATTCAAGTATTCAAGTTTGCAATAAATACATATAATAGTTCTAGTTTTGTTTCAGTTCAACTAGTTAACAACTAGTGGCATTCCAATATACCCAGAGCTCCCAATGTAGAAACTCAAGCTCTGATACTAGATGTAACACCCCACCATGTGACCCAAAATAAATTAACCTAAAGTTTCACGAAGTTTGTCAAACATATTTTTTTAAGATAAAGATAATAACTTAACAACAACAGATATAATATAGTGGAAGCATTAACATACACATAAGCACATACTATAAAATAGATTACATCTCTCAGGGTCCCATGATGTTGACTCACATTTAAGTTTTAATACTAAATCCAAAATATAACACATCTATATTAAAGAATAGCAGGTACATATCCATTTAACTAATATAAAGTCATCTCAAATGCTACTTGGAAATAATCATAATGCACCATCATCCACTACACAGGTCACAAGGTATGAAGGTTGAAATAATATACATCATGAAATAGATTACATCATCTCGTAAGATCTATGAAATCAAATACAATACACTTAGAGTATAACCATCCATCATAGAAATACAAAATCAGATAAAAAGGAACATCTGCACAAACACATCCAGCAATGACATCCAACGGTCAGATCTTAATGGTATAAGAAAAAACACTACCACCTGACCTCATGGAACCCATAAAGGTCCACTCCCACCACACTAAGGAGATAGTCTCAAGTCCCAAACAAGATAAAAAACTCAAAAATCAAAACTAGCATCTAGGTTAAAGGAATCACCTGAAAGCAAACTATCTCAAAATAGTACCAAGACACAAGTATCAACTAATCTCAGAGGCAACAAAGACACATAGGAAATCTATTATGCATGTGGGCAAGTGTCATCACACGAACCAACTCTAAGATTACCTGACTAGTCTTTTAATCCTCTGATCCCCTAGTGACTCTATGTGGCACTAGTATCCTTTCATACTAACAAGGCATACTATCGAAGCATGGTCGCAAACAAGCATCCTCTCTATGCTCGTCCTAGCCTGTACTAGCACTTGAGGCATGGGAGAGGAAAAATAATGACTTTTATTAATTCATTTTAAACCCATTTAATGAAATGTTATCACTTATTAAATAACCTACAATGGGCTACCCGTCAACCTCTTTAAGGCCTTGGCCTCCATTGCAAGCCACTTCCCAACATGACACACTGATATCCTACCCTAAGCTCAGTAAAATAAAAAAGATCTTAAAAGACCACATACCATACATCAATTCTTAAACAAGAAACTGGCAAGCATTGCAAATCACAAATTTCACCAATACGATCATCCAAATAGGACTAATCCCAAATCAAGTACACATAAACAAATTCATGTCATAACATGACATCACTAAAAACAAATCATACAAACACCTCAGTCCTATACAAGCAACCAAAAAGCAATCCAAATACAATAGATTGAAGACTCAAAGGTTATATTAGATAGGTCACATCATTCACCTCAATTTCACACAAGAACACTGAAAAATAATAACAATCAATAGATCAAAACACCTCATTGAGCATACAAGACACATTACCATGGTTGAGTATAAAAAATGGTGATCAAAACATCATCACGATATCACAAAACAAAACTTCCAAGCCTTTGACAAACATCTTGATTTGGTCAGAGTACTAAGTCAGCCCGACACACAACAATAAAAACACCCATCATAAAATAGCATTCAAAAGTCATTTTCTTAATACATTAGGGCTTGAAAGTACAAGTTTAATTCTCACTTATTGGTTTCAAGTTTTCATTTTTGTTTTTCAAATATTACAGTTCATAAAGTTTACGATCTCAATCAGGATTTTAGTTTCCATTTCTCTAGTTGCCAGATTCACTAGGGTTTCTGAGTTCACTAGAATCCTAGATAATTCAACAAATCATGTAGTGCATGCCCCTAGGTCGCATTTTTGCTATCATTGTCAAACTCTTTTAGGGCTAGTTTTATGTTGTTGGTTTGCAACATTGTTTTGAGACTATCAGATATTGTGCTATGGATTCAGTTGATATGTGATGAGATCACTTAGACTTTACATTTCATGTATGCATGATGATTATTTTCAGTGTTTGCAGTTATTAATGATGATTAGTAAGATGGTTTATTATCATGTGTTTTCTTATGGATACTTACCCCGTACTTGCATGTGTATGGTGTGTGTGTTTGTTCTTATGTATGGCGTGTCTGATGTGGTTAAGGAAGGAAGTCGTAGTCACCTGCTAGTCGGGACCTACACGATGCACCACTTCTTGCCATTGCTTGTTTAGTTTAGTATATATTGTGCTTGTACATGCATGATTTTTATGCAGGTTGCAGGTACCGAGTATCGACTTCTATGAATTGCCAGGATGAGTGTACCCTATCACATCATCTCAATGATAAGAGAGGGGAGATAAATTCTCAAGTCCAAATCCTAACCCTTTAAGCCATTTGTCCTAATTGAAGATTAGGACAAGTATATGAGTTGAGTACCCTCTGAATGCGTCAGATGACATAATTCGTGATATTAACCCTTTCGGTTTGATTTTGTATGTATTTTGGCTATGATGGAATTTTTGTATTTTACCCTTATGAGTCTTTGATGTATTTTCTATTAATTAAGCCTAATTAAAAAATTTAATTAATGGTTTAATTTAATAAAAAATTATTATGATATTTTAATATTTATTTTATTTAATTAATTAGAAAATTAATTAAATAAAATAATTAAATTTGAAAATAAAAGTTATAAGAAATGTGACAATATTTATTTTAATAATAATATATTTGGAGTTCATTTTTAAATAAATGACTAAATAATATTATTATTAAAGCTAATAAATATTTTAGCAATTAAGTTTTGAAAATGAAATTTAAAAGTGAAAAATATATTAAAATTATTAAAAGATTAAAGGTTGCATGATGTGTGCACATGATATATATATATATATATATATATATATATATATAAAGATCCATAAGTGGAATTATTAAAGTTAATGCATAAGATTTAATAAATAAATCAATTAAATTAGAAAGAGTATAAGTTAATATTATATTAATTAATGTGCATTATTTTAATGTTTGCTCACATAGGAGTTTGCAAATTCTCGAGAGTTGTCATGTAGACAACACAGGAGTTTGCACTCTAAGAATGCACAAGTTGTTTACACTTAGGAGTTAGCATTTTATTTGAGCACATGGTGTCTACAACCTTATGAATCATCTAGAAGGTTGGAGAAGACTCATGCTTGGTTGTCATGCTTATCTTCTAGTTGTTTCTAGACACATTCTAGATGCATCTTAGAGGCCTTTAAATAGAGGCTCTCCTAGTGTGTTTGGACAAGCTACAAGCTACAAGCTAAAAAATGGAAGCTTCAAAGCTTACATGCATTTGAGAAGCTCATATGCTTCTACATGCTCATATGTTTCTACATGCTCATATGCTTCTACATGCTCATATGTTTCTATATGCTTCTATGCTTCTTCTAGCACTTCTAGTCACTTGGAGATTTTCGGTTGGCTTGGATCTTGGAGGAATTGCGTATGATGGAGAAGGAAGGGGTTTTCTATGGACTTCTGAGGCATGGAAAATTAGCATCAGTGTCTAGGTGCACTCGTGATATTCGCATATTCTCTTTGCACTATCTCTCTTCCTGTCTTCATCATGTTTGTTATATGTGTTTGAATACACTCCATGAATGAATCCTTAATCTTGAAATTGGAATCTAGAGATGTATCTATTTGGTTGCAAAGAAAACAATAGAAAATTTTAGTTCCAAATGAGAAAGAATTAGATCTAAATTGAGTTTGGGTTCGAATTAGAATCAAATTGATAAATAGATTTGAAAAGGGTTTCTAAATCTACAGTCAAACCTATTAGAGAAATTAATGGATAAAATTAGAGAACAATTACCATCCTTATTCATTGAAATGAAAGCCGTTCTGGTGTAAAAGTAAATATATGTTCTCTTTGAAAATACTAATTTGCATAAATGTATATATATACATATATATGTGAATGTTTATAGTTTTGTATGCTATTTTCCTGTCGTTGCTAGTCTTCCTGTCGAGGATTCTGGATTTATAATTCTGTATGCTATCCTCTTGTCACTGCTAGACTTCTTGTCGCGATGCGATTCTGGATTTATAGTTCTATATGCTATCCTCCTATCGCCACTAGACTTCCTGTTGCGATGTGATTCTGGATTTATAGTTCTGTATGCTATCCTCTTGTCACCACTAGACTTCCTGTCACGATGCGATTCTGGATTTATAGTTTTGTATGCTATCCTCTTGTCGCCACTAGACTTCCTGTCGCGATGCAATTCTGGATTTATAGTTCTGTATGTTATTTTCTTGTCGCCGCTAGACTTCCTATCACATAAGCTTTTTGTTCAGCCACTGTAGCAGGTTTGAATAGAATCTTATTACTATGCATTAGTTTTATATGATTTATTAACTAATCCAATTAAATTAAATTTAATTAAGATTAGTTAATAGTAGAAGAAGTGTAATTAATTATTAGGCAATTAAATTTCAAATAAGTGATATAGTTAGAATTTTATTAGAATGAGTTAAATATTTAAGTCATCAATTATTTTTGGGGCTTTTGAAATTATAAATCAAAGTTTTGAATTATGCAATCATTGTTTTGATAATATTGGGTTCATTAGAATTGCTATTTGATTATTGGAATTGATAGGGGTCTTTTTCAAACACCGTTTATACAAACAAAATATTATTAGAACAATTAGGAAATTGAGTCTAATGGTTGACTTTTAATATTAATTATTTAATGTATATTAAATATTATTTAATATATATTAAATATTATTTAATATATATTAAATAATTAAGAGACGGTAATATATATTATGTAAAGATGTTCAATGATGATTATTTAAATTAAGAGAATGTAATGATATGGGATCTAAGATCTAATTGACAAGGAGTCATTGTTGCATTACAACGACATTACTACGATTTGAATACGTTATGTATTATTAAATAAATTATTGATATTCCTTAATGGTGTTAAGAGTTAGTTAAATATTAACCAAAGAAGTTTATGGAAGGTTCTCTAGATCGATTAATAATAGTTTTGATAAGTTTATTATTTATTAATGTTTGTTGGGTCTAACAAACTATTAATAAATAATAATATAAATGGTTTAAATAGTAGTTAACTTATAACTTACAAATTATAGTTAGTTATTAATCAACTGATATTCATTGGGTTGTTGATATGGTTATGTAATTATTAATTAAATCAATTAATTAGAGTTAATTAGATTTAATTAATAATTAAGTTATGTAATAGAGTTTTTAATTGATATGATTCTTACATCGAAGTTGATAAGTCTTATTCTAATGACTTGAATAATGACCTTAGATATTTTTAATGGTGAAGACTTAGTAATATCTAGTTGAGAACTATTACAATGTAAAAAGGTCATGGATTGTGTACCTATGTTAATTGATTGATTTAATTGATCATTTTAATAAAGTTATAATCTTCCTATTCGAAGATTGATAATTGGCTCTCTTATAATGTAACGAATAATGATCCTTGATTTATGTTGAAAAGATGAAGTAACATTAAGGAAGAGTTAATCAATTAGAATATGGATCATAGTTAAATAAAGAGAACAATTTAATTAAGGGTCAATGATGATCAGTTTAATGAGTAAAGTATTTATCCTTAAGCTATTCTTAGAATATTATTTTAATGATGGAAAGAATAATGCTATCAGGGAAACAAACGGGTTGACGTGTAGGTCAAATGGTAAATCCTATACACTTGAAGTATACTTGAAACGAAAACTGAAAACCTCTACACTTAACTCATCCATGTGATTTTAGTAAACCAAAACATGTGTTTGCATTGTGTATTCTATATGCTTCTTGTTTTGGGTTTTTGGGTTGACTAGTGTTGACCAGTCTTAGGTTGTTACCAGAGGCTCGGGGGTTATGAGATGTGATGGCATGTTGATCTTATTTGGTCTCGATCTTTATAAACCCAACCATGGTATGTGATGGAATGATCTATGAATGTTTGTAATTATTGATTGTTATAGTTGAGATTCTTATGAATGAGACACTTGAGCTAATCATTTTTGAGTCATCGATCAGTTACCCTTGGATTATTTTCTAGTCGCCATGATGGGACTAAAATGTTGATTTATCTCTTGATGATGTCATGTTGTGACATGTTTGACTCAACCATTTTGGAGTCTTCGATCGGTATGATTTTGAGATATTCTTGGTTGCTTGTTGAGAACCAATGGATATTGTGATTTATTTTAAGATATATTTTGGTTATTGAGAACCAATGGATACTTATGATTATCAGTGATGCCTTCATTTGTCAATAGAGAACTGTTGTGGTCATGATTTTCTATGGATGCTTTTCAGATGCTCATGGAGATTTGATGATTCTTATCATGGAGATTTGATGATTCTTATTGTGGATATTTGATGCTTTTTTCATGGATATTTGATGATTCTTTTTATGAATTATCTTTTGGTATTTCTTTCTAGTCCCTTGTATAGGACTGGGGTGATTTTATGATTCCATGAGCTTAGGGTAGGTTATCTACTTGTAGTGTCGGAAAGTGGCTTGCAATGGGGGTCGGGGCCCTAAGTGGCTGCCAGGATAACTCATTGTAAGTTTGGTTAATAAGTGATAACATTTACACACTAAATGAGGATTAAATGAACCTAAAAAGATAATTGTTTTGATGTTCTCGCCCATGCCTTGAGTGCTTGTACAGACTAGGATGGGAGTAGAGAGAATGCATGGTTGCGACCTTGCATTCCATAGTATTCCTCGTCAGTATGAGAGGATACTAGTGGCCGCATGAGATCAGTATAGACCCATGGAGTTTAGCTAACTTCCAGGGTAACTTGTACGTGATAAATGCGATGACACTTTCCCGCTTGCATAGTAGGTTTCCTACATGTCATTGTGTGCCTCTGGGAATTAGATGTTAGTTTTGTGTGATGGAACCTTTGAGTTAGTATACTTTTAGGATTCCTGGACTTATAGAGATTTATGCTATGTGATTTTGATAGCTTGTTTGGGACTTGAGATTATCTCTTCAGCACGGTGGGAGTGGACCATTTAGGTTTCACGCGGTTGGGTGGTAGTGTTTTTCCACTCTTATCATTTGAGATCCGTTCGAGACACCGTGGTTGGAGCATTCTTGGTTGGTATTTATCTTCATTCTGATCTTGGATCATTATGATTGATGATATACCTTATGATGGATGTAATTACTGGTATGTTTCTTATATTGATGATTTGCATATGTTAGATGAAGTTATCTTATGCTTTACTTTGCATGTTAGATTACTTTCTGCATATGATGTAGTATGATTTAGGTGTGACATTCCTACTATGTTAATACCGATGATCTCTTTGGTGCTTTGGGATGTTACGCACGAAAGGATGGCTAAGATCCACGATGGTCTAATGATGCTATTTACGATTGGGAGGAACCGTACACTTAGTTTATTATGTTTGTGATATATGGTTATCTTTTATGATGGATGTTTATATCTTTATGATGATGATGTATCATGTATGATTTGTGGTTTCATTTATGTTATTGCATCATGGATTAGAGTTAAGATGATGATGTACTTTATTTACACAGATGTTTATTCTTTTAAGCCTTTTTATACCCTGTGACATGTGCAGTGGATGATTGAGCAATTTAAAATGTAACTTATGAATGTTGGTTGTATCCTTGTTATTTCATAAGGATGTGATGTTAGATGAATAGTTAAGATTAGATGTGATTCAACGTTAAGGGATCCTTTAAGAATGTAATATGTTATGTTATGTTATGTTTACTTTCAGTTGGATGTTACTATTGCTTTCGCGAATGTTATGAATGGTTTTACTTTCACGTTTTAAAAAAAAATATTGTTTGGCAAACTTAGCGATTTTTTTTAGATTAATTCTTTGGATCCCTTGGCGGGGCATTACAAATCATATAAAGTTGTTTAAACATTGTTTCATAGTTCAATTCATTATCAAACATAAGAGTTCAGTGAACATACACATCACAAATTTCATCTTTTTCAAAGTATGTTAATTACTAAGTTTTTCGAATAAAAAAATTTCCCTAGCAATATAAATCATTTTTATATACAATTGAATCATCAAGCACAACCCAAGTTTACTTAAGATAACCATTAATTCTCTTAATTACTTTCTTTGATTTTCAATTTACTTTAGAATTATATATAAATAATAAAGTAATAAATCAAATTTTTAAATATTTAAATTTAAAATTTTAGCAATACTTATTAAAATTAATAATTATTATTATTATCAATTATTACCATAATAATTTTAAATTAACGAAACTTTGGAAAAACTTTCCCAAAAAGGCAACCTACTTAAAATAGAACTTTTTCAAAATAAAAACCTACTAAAAATAGATTTTTGCTGAAATAAAAACCTACAAAATATAAACTTTCCAAAGATAGAAACCTACTAAAAATATAAAATTTTCAGAAATAGAAACATGCTAAAAATAGAAACTTTCCTAAAATAGAAACCTACTAAAAATAAAAAATTTCTCAAAAGAAAAACTTGCTAAAATAGAAACTTGATAAAAATAGAAACTTTCCAAAATGGAAACTACTAAAAATAAAAACTTTCCAAAAATAGAAAATTGTTAAAAATGGAAACTTTCTTGAACTGGAAACTTACTAAAAATAGAAACTTTGCAAAAATGGAAACTTACTAAAAACAAAAAAACTTTCTAGAAACAAAAACTTACTAGAAATGGAAACTTTGCAAAAACAAAAACTTACTAAAAATAGAAACTTTTCAAAAATAAGAAACTTACTAAAAACATAAACTTTCCAAATTAGATTTGATAGAGCAATGAAATTTAAACAATTAAACTTAGTAATTTAAAACTAGTTTTCTTTTCAGAACCCCTATCTCAAATTTAATCAAATCTATTACGAATCACCTGATTTAAATAAAATTTGGATTTTCAATCTCAATTTAACAAACAAGGGTTTCATTTTAATTAATTTGTTCATAGACAAAATCAAGAACAAAGTACGGTAAATTTTAATACAAGGGTTTCAACCAAATTTAAAATTCTAAAAATAGATTTATCTAGACACGAAGAAGATAGGAATTCGAAGAATGGAAATCCATTGTACAAATAAACCATGAGATCCTACTTGGATCTGATACTAAAACGACAATTGTACTAAGCACACAAAACAATACCCTTTCTTTGAAAACTTCCTTCTTCAAAATTGCTCTTCCAAAATGTTTGTAATTGCAAAATGAGCTCTAGATCTATGATAAAGAGTTCTCCCCTAAATATGGGGCTCTGATTATGCAATCACGAGAGGGAACTCGTTGATCAATAACTATTTATTACTTTATTACCTTTTATCTTTTCATGCACAACTCTTTTAGATATTTAATTACAATATATCTTAATTTAAATAATTAGCTTTCTCTTTTTAATTAATTTATTATATTTTAATTTCATGCATACGCTTTATGCAATTTAATTAAAATAACTTTATTAAATTTATATTTTCTCTCTCTTATTAAATCATGAGACACTTTAATAATATATTTATTAATTCAACTAATAATATTATTTAGAGATTATTATTAAAAATAAAACTCTTAAATAATATTATTAAATTAATTAAATATAAATACGCCTAAATAGAACTTTAATAAAATCATTAAATTTAATTTTGTTATTTAATTAATTTCTCAATTAATTAAATATAATTGAATATTGAATTTTTTTTATTAAATTTCTATTAATTTAAATCATTAAATTATCTTTTAATTTGATTTAATTATAACAGAAAATCATAATAAACTCACAAAACCAAATACGACAACTCAACTGAAAGTTAAAGAACATAATCAAACTAACTCAGATGCTTGTCCTATTCTCTAGGACAATTGGCTTAGGGTTTAGGATTTGGACTCAAGAGTTATCTCCCCACTTATACCATTGAAATATTGTGATAGGGTATGCTCATCCTGGCAATTCATGGAAGTCGATACTCAGTACCTGCAATTTGTATAAAATCCACGCATGTACAAACACAAATGTTCTAAACTAAATAGGCAATGGTGGGAAGTGGTGCATCGTGTAGATCTCAACTAGTAGGTGACTACAACTCCCTTCCATAACCACATCAGGAATGTCAATCATAAAGAAAACATACATGCACACCATACCCATGCAAGTATGGGGTAAGTATCCATAGAAACCGCATAAAAATTATTCATCTAACTAACATCATTAAATAGTTGAAAATCACTACATGAATATATGTATCATAATCAAACAATCATGAGATAATTGAAATAACTAAGTAATTCATCACATTAATCAACTGAGTATAAAACAATATCTAATCAAATCTGGTAACAAGTACGAATAATCATAAAACACAATCAAAATACTGACTTAAAACAATCTGGCACTACAATAGAAAAGTCAAGTAGAGGTAGGCATTACATAAGCTTAAAAATACCATTATTGATCAATAAAAGCATGCTAGAATAAAAAGACTCAAAATAATTTCCAAATTATGGGGTTTAAATCTAAAGTTGAAGGAAGCAACACCAAAGGTTTCTACTACTATTTGAGATTCAATGTAATTGGTATTATCAATTGGAGAAAATGATGAGGAAGGTTTGAATTGATTTAGTTGATGTTGATACTTATGAAGTGCAGTGTAAAAATGTGTACAAAAGTAGTGAACTTAGTAAATAAAAGGTTATATCTAATATATTTTTTGCAAATTACTAATGAAAATTCTTCAACATCGTCATCATAAATAGGATTAAATTTTTTTAAGTGTATGTATCTACTAATGAAATAATTGAAGTTCTCTTTAGGACCTGTTGTCTGACTTTTAGTCACCTATTTTTTTTTTTTGGCAATATTGGAGTCATGTGGTCTTGTCAAGTCTGGTGTCTAGGTCTAAGTCTTCGCTAGGATAGGAAGTCTTTGTCGGGTTTCCCTTCAATTGCCTTCATGTTTTAGCTGGGAGGGATGTTTTCAAGGTCTCATTGTTTGGGTAGGTTGTAGCTCCCAATCCGGCAAAGATTATGGTGCTCCAATTGATGATCTTTTCAGTAAGAGGAATGATGCTTGGGAGTAACAAGTTTCATACATTCAAAAGGACCAAGGAAGTTTTCTCATGTAACGGGAGTAATAAAAGAATCGACATTGAATCATTCAGTATTCTACTTCTAATGACAGTGTAAACAATCCAATTATGGTAAAAAAATAAAGTTTGCAATTGAACATATTGTGATAGAATTTGCAGGTTAAGGAGGTTTTCGGATGATTACAAAGAATCGGAAAAAGGGATATTTATTTGGATAATGCAATGACTGAGTTGATGGGGAACATTCAAAGAAGCCTATCCCATATGTCAATGTATAGAAGATCTATTTCTTGCATGAGTGATCTCAGAACTGTAACAATATCTCTAAGTCTTCAATAAGGGAAGTGGCAAAGGATATTCTTGAAAGTATTCAAAACATCTTGAATCTGATAACAGTGCAGAAAGTCAAGCTCGTAGAATTAGTTGAATAAATCTCTAACTTTCCAAGTGCTACAATTTTTTATATGAAATATCTTTGCTAATGGAAGCTGAACTGTCCTTACATGGAGGCATTTGATCAAAAAATGATGATGGTTGATTGTTTCCTAAACTATATTGAAGAATGGAATAGTGCTAATAATCGACATAGAAATATTATTGAAATAGAATTATGAGTCATATCATGCAATGATGGGGTGTGATTATAAATATGCATCAAATACAATGACTGTGCCTTTTTAAAAAGATCATATTCCAACCTTGGGTTTTAGTTCTTATTTGAGTTTGAATATATATTCTGATCCTCAAATGTATTTTGATGAAATTGACCTCCATGATGGCATAAAGGTTCAAATAAATCTCAGTGATATGATGTCAATCTACGGCAGAGAGTTGCAAAATGTAACCTTTCTTAAGTAACAGTTGATGTATGTGGAACCTCGGCTTATTTCATCCTTGGCATGCATTCGGTCATCTCTTGTTTAAAGTAATTCGATGCAATCAAATAACAGTGTCTAAGAACCTAATGATTCAAATTGAAGAGATGCAATGTGATATAGGAAAAGAAAAGATTGTTAAAAGATGCAACAGAGCTGAGCTCGTGTACCTCTTTTACATTTTTTTATAGACACTAAAGATTGTGATCTCCATTATTTTGATGCATATCTCAGTTCTCTAAGATTAAATGAAATCATTGGAAGAAATGGCATGCGAAATGATTAAAAAAAATGAAGGAGATATATTGGAGTGTAAATTTGAATTTTTGGTACGCTATCAACATTTGCGTACCTGCAGAGGCCAAAACCTGTCGACACCATTCTTGCACAATTTAGAGTCTTTTCAAAAATTGATTAATTGGGTCGTCTTGAAATCTCCTAAAGAATGTTGTCTCTTTAGAAAGTATACCGTGAAAATGCCTAGAAAGGGTTGAGGCAGAAAATCACATTTTTGGTGCGCCGGACTGGTTTTTGCACCTAAAATCCAAAAACCCACCGGCTTATATATTCATGATTTTGAAGTCTTTTTAAATTTTGACCATATGGATCATTTTCAAATTGTCCAAAGAACATTTGATGTTCAGAAAGCATAGCCTAAAAATGAGCCAAATGCCTAGGGCAGAAAATCAGACTTTAGGTGCATTGAAGGTGCATTAGCAATTATATTCAAGTTTGTAACAGCATGTAAAGATCGGATGAAGGTCAAAACATAATTAGAATTATCAAATTTTTGATGATCGATGGTCCAAGCATGACAGAACAGACGGTTCCTTGGCCTTTCCAAAAATAATTGTTACATCAGAAATGGTGAATTTATGCAACGCTGTATGCTAAGGAAATTGTACGTTGAAGAATCTTGAATTGAATCATGAGCAAAAGTTATGATGAATAAAGACATTTGAAGCTGAGGAGCAATAGTTCGGGAAAGTATCAAATACGATGCTTCTATTATGTGTGATCACAGAGATGAATCACAACATATGTTTAACTCACATTATAACCAAAATTATATATCAAAAGAAGACAACAAGGCTTGATGTATTGCAAGGATTGATCATTTGCAAGTAGAGAATGTATTGCTCTGATCAAAGGAATTGAGCTATCTTAGATTCATTTCAATAGCATAATAGGCAGACATTGACAATATCAATTCTTCCATGATTTTGAGCTGGTGACTGTTCGAAGGATATCATCTGGCATTATGAGGGATATTTTAAATTAAATGATAGTGATTCAAAGACCTATTCAATTCATCCTATTGGGGAAAGGAAGGTGAAAGGGCAAAGTCGATTTCTTCCCTCTTCCTTATGTTTTGAAACCATTCGATTCTGTGCCTTTTGATATTCATGGAAACTGAAAGATCATGAGTTCTTACAAACTCTATGTATTGTAAAACTCTATAAATACTGGAGGAAACTAAATGACTAGGAGGGGGGGGGGAGGGGTCGGCAAATTGTTGATGTATCAAACTTGATATTGCGGAGCTAATAGAAGGGTGTTTTATATCAATGATTTTTTGTTCCATTTAGTTAATTAGTTGTTGCTTCTATGTTTCTTCCTTTTAAATATGAATTGCAGAAAGAAATGAAGGATGTTTCATTCTTTTTGTTATGAGGATATGAATTAACTAGAGTAGGATGTGCTTTGGGAGATTCAGGGGAGGACTCATTAGAGGTTCTTAATCATTTCATTTATATTTATGTTAGAATTTTTTGTAGTTTAGTTGATACTGAGCATATGAATTCATAAGATTTGTGAGTTTTACTACTTGGTTTTAGATTATAGAGCTTTTCCTGCCTGAATTAAGTTCTAGTTAGACTTAATTCGGTTTACCTCTTCTGCTCTTAGGTTAAGAGCATACCCTGCATTAGTTTAGGAGTAAAACTTAATTCCTTGAACATCATTCACATAGGGAGTTGTACCTACAAATTTAGAGAAAAGCTGGTAATGAAAAGATGGCTTTTCAACTATTGTAATCAGATATTGTTCTAGAAACTTGGGATTTAAAGAGTCAAAACAAAAGAACAAATCTATTTACCAACAGATTTTTGGTGACTCCGCTGGGGAGATGGAAAAGAAGATCAGTGCTGGAGATTGTTTTCTTAGTCTTATTATTATCTCTACTAGAGATTGGCAACTCTGTGTTTTAAAGAATTCTATTGCATATCAGAGTTTAAAGAATTTGAAAGGTTCTTATCATTCAATTATCTACTTGTGTTTACACAACAAACTTTGGCGACTAAGAGGAAGAACTCATTGATTTTTCAAGCTTCATTATTTATTTTTATTGCTTCCTGAGAAATTGGCAACTCCGTTCTCAAAGAACCCCATTTACAAGTCAAGAAATAATTGTGTTACAAGGTTTTCTAATTGCAGTGCCTAAGTAATGATTAAAATTTAACAATACTAATGCTCACAATTAGTCGCTTTACCTATCATGAGGGAAAATGGTGCAACCTCATGAGGATACAATTCTAATTATAGAAGAGCTAGTGAAGTTTTGAAAGAAAAGAACTAGCTAGAAAGTTGGCCACTGTGGTATAAAGGCAAATACATAATTAGAGGCTAAATCAAGCACCAATTCAAAACACTCAGTGACCCACGAGATTGAGGATATGGCTGCACCTTGGCTAGTTGCTACTGGGCCACTTAACTTTGTAGCCTACCATCCTCTTCCTTCTGGTTCTAGAAAGAATTTTCCAAGATTCAATGGTGATGGCTCAATATCTTCAGAACAACATCTGCGTGCTTTTCATAAGGCATGTATTGTGGTGAATCCTCAACATGAAGATGTTGTTGTTAGATTGTTTATAGATACCCTTGTCGGTGATGTAGCAGAGTGGTTTCAAGATTTACCTACAGGCTGCATTACCAGATGGAATGATATGAAATAGAAATTTGAAGAAAGATATAAGACTGCTAAAGATTCTCAAGTCTTATTGTTACTACTAGCTCAGATAAAGAAGGAACCATCTATCTCATTGAGAGATTTCAATGCCAGATTTAATAAACTAATCAAAAGAATACCTGTTGCTAGTGCACCAACAAGAAATAATCTCAAAACATTTTACATTAGTTCCATGCCTCCTGAACTTGGTTACCAATTAAGAAGAGCTAATGTAATGGATTTGCAAGCTTCACAAACTTTAGCTAAAGAAATTGAAGATGATATGATAGCCTCCAAGAGATGGAAGAAGGAATTTCATGCTAGATTTAGAAGTAGTACAGCCAGTACTTCAACCAATTAGAAGATATGTTGCTAAAATTATCTAATGAGATAAATGCATTAAAAAGACAGATTACTACATCAACTCATTCATTTTATCAACCTCATCAAGAAGGATCAAAACATCAAGGTAGAGATGAGAATTCACAGAGATTGGCTATTGAAACTCCTCCTGAAAGATAGAATTCTCGTGCCTTTCATCTCAAAGAAAATCATGAAGAAAAAGAGAAAAGAATGGAATATCCAAAAAATGAAGACTATTATACTTCCCATGGCGACTCTGTAAACTTTTATTGTGAGTATGAGACAGATTCGGAAGATGGAGATAATTGTTTTGCTTTGGAGGAATCTCAGCCAACTATTAAAGATCAAGCCTCTAATAATCAAGTACCTTTTTACAAGGTGGATGAAAGGAATGATACATTACCTTGGATGAGTCATTAGCAAAGAGAACATTCCCAACCCAAGGAGATTTTTGAAGATCAAGAAGAAAAGGTAAACAAAATTGAAAAAGAATATGTATCTATGTTTCCTTCTCCTTGTGTTGCTGAAAATTGTAGATTGGATGAAAAGAATGTGGGTGATGTTTCAAACTATTTTTCTAAAGATTATCCCAAGGCTGATGGATTATTAAAAAATGAAATTTTTGATGTTATTAAAGAGCATAATAGTATTGATTCTTCTTTCGTTATAGCTAATAAAGATCAGATATTAGAGATATCTTGTTTTGAAGATAATATAATGCTGAATGATCTTGATCAAAGATGTGTGAATAAAAAGGTTGAGATATTTTCTATCAATCATCTTACTGAAAATGTTGCAACAATAGATTTTGAACAAGAAATTTCAGATATTAATGAAGTACTGCAGCGTCATGTAGAAGACAGAGGATTAGATGAAGATTTTCCTAGTCTTGAAATAAAAATTGATCAAGTCATGATGCCAATCATATGTGAGTCCTCTTCCATAGTCAATTCAAATATTAAAGTTTTGAATTCAGAGGAACATTTTTCAGATTTGATAAATGCTAAAGATGAAGAATCATCTAGTTTTGGCCTGGGCTTGAAATCTGAAGTTATTATTAACAGTGCTTGCAACTATTTTGATGCTGGTATTTTTGATAATTTTGTTGGCAATGGAATAAACATATGTGACTATTTTCCAGCAGTATATACAAAATCTAGTGATTGTCTTTCTCCTTCACAAAAGAAGTTAGAACATGTGAAAAATGGAGATGCATGTTTCAGCTCTGGTTCAAAATCAGAAGTTATTTTTAATAGTGTTTGCAAATGATATGATGAAATTTCTCTTCTAGAGGATTTGCAATTTTCTAATTTTGTTAATCTTGATTTGAATGTTGATATCTCTACTAAGGGTGATGATAAAACAAACAGAGATGATAATGCTGAAAGAGACAGATTGGATTATATTCCAGTGGTGCATTCAGAATATGTTGAATATTTTCTTCCATCCCAGAAGGTTGAATGTGTAAGGAAAGATGTATATGGAAGCATAGATGAATCAAAGAT
The DNA here is from genome assembly GCA_028749045.1 of Cupressus sempervirens. Lineage (NCBI taxonomy): Eukaryota > Viridiplantae > Streptophyta > Pinopsida > Cupressales > Cupressaceae > Cupressus > Cupressus sempervirens. Next base: position 353,336,548 of record CM053787.1, on the reverse strand, counting down.
CTATAATGAGGCATGGTTGTTTGGAAAGGTCCTATGGGTCATCATGTCGTAGATAGCTTTTGGACTCAAGTTCAACAATGAAGGAGTAGCCAGAGGTTACCAACACTGTTTCAAATTGGTGGAGCATCTTCCTTTATTTAGGAAAGGTTCATACTTCTCTCTCCCTGTAAATGGCCACGTATGAATCTTTCTTTGCTTTTGGTTCTGTTGGTGAGGTCTCCTCACCTTTTGTAAATAGGTTTTCTTTCCAATTTTGGTGTGTCTAGTGTAGCCTTTCCTTAGTTAGTTGAGGTTTTCTCCTGCTTTGTTTCAAGTTTTCCTTGCTTCCCTCTACCCTCCCTGTATGCAGCTTCTTGTTGTTTTCTTTGGTCTAGACTCCGAAACCCAATGGCTAAGGTACTTGTCTCACCAGAGAAGCTGAATTCTTCATGCACTTTGCAGTACATGATCCCCCAGTCAGAGCCAGCTATTGTCTGACTTTTAGTCACCTTTTTTTTTTTTGGTAATATTGGAGTCATGTGGTCTTGTCAATTCTTGTGTCTAGGTCTAAGTCTTCCCTAGGATAGGAAGTATTTTTCAGGTTCCCCTTCAATTGCCTTCATGTTTTAGCTAGGAGCAATGTTTTCAAGGTCTCATTGTTTGGGTAGGTTGTAGCTCCCAATCTGGCAAAGATTATGGTGCTCCAATTGATGATCTTTTCAGTAAGAGGAATGATGCTTGGGAGTAACAAGTTTCATACATTCAAAAGGACCAAGGAAGTTTTCTCATGTAATGGGAGTAATAAAACAATCAACACTAAATCATCCAATATTCTACTTTCAATGACAATGTAAACAATCCAATTATGGTAAAAAAACAAAGTTTGCAGTTGAACATATTGTGATAGAATCTGCAGGTTAAGGAGGTCTGCAGATGATTACAAAGAATCAGAAAAAGGGATCTTTATTTGGATAATGCAATGACTAAGTTGATGGGGAACATTCAAAGAAGCCTATCCCATATGTCAATGTATAGAAGATCTATTTCTTGCATGAGTGATCTCAGAACTGTAACAATATCTCTAAGTCTTCAATAAGGGAAGTGGCAAAGGTTATTCATGAAAGTCTTCAAAACATCTTGAATCTGATAACAGTGCAGAGAGTCAAGCTCGTAGCATCAGTTGAATAAAGCTCTGACTTTCCAAGTGCTACGATTTGTTATATGGAATATCTTTGCTAATGGAAGTTGAATTGTCCTTACATGGAGGCATTTGATCAAAAAATGATGATGGTTGATTGTTTCCTAAACTATATTGAAGAATGGAATAGTGCTAATAATCAACATAGAAATATCATTGAAACATAATTATGAGTCATATCATGCAATGATGGGGTGTGATTATAAATGTGCATCAAATACAATGATTGTGCCTTTTTAAAAAGATCATATTTCGAGCTTGGGTTTTAGTTCTTATTTGAGTTTGAATATATATTCTGATCCTCAAATGTATTTTGATGAAATCAACCTCCATGATGGTATAAAGGTTCAAATAAATCTCAGTGATATGATGTCAATCTACGGCAAAGAGTTGCAAAATGTAACCTTTCTTAAGTAACAGTCGATGTATGTGGAGCTGCAGCTTATTTCATCCTTGGCATGCATTCGATCATCTATTGTTTAAAGTAATTCAATGCAATCAAATAACATTGTCTAAGTGCCTAATGATTCAAATTGAAGAGATGTAATGTGATATAGGAAAAGAAAAGACTGTTAAAAGATGCAACAGAGCTGAGCTCGTGTACCTCTTTTACATATTTTTATAGACGCTAAAGGTTGTGATCTCCATTATTTTGATGCATATCTCAGTTCTCTGAGATTAAACGAAATCATTGGAAGAAATGGCATGCGAAATGATTAAAAAAATGAAGGAGATATATTGAAGCAAAAATTTGAATTTATGGTGCGCCATCACCATTTGCGTACCCATAGAGGCCAAAACCCGTCGGCACCATTCTTGCACAATTTAGAGTCTTTTCAAAAATTGATTAATTGGGTCATCTTGAAATCTCCTAAAGAATGTTTTATCTTTAGAAAGTATGTTGTGAAAATGCCTGCAAAGGGTCGAGGCAGAAAATCACATTTTTGGTGCGTCGGACTGGTTTTCGCACCTCAAATCCAAAAATTCGTTGGCTTATATATTCATGATTTCTAAGTCTTTTTAAATTTTGACCATATGGGTTGTTTTGAAATTGTCCAAAGAACATTTGATCTTCAGAAAGTGTAGCCTAAAAATGAGCCAAATGCCTAGGGCAGAAAATCAAACTTTAGGTGCGTTGAAGGTGCATTGGCCATTATATTCAAGTTTGTAACAGCATGTAAAGATCAGATGAAGGTCAAAACGTAATTAGAATTATCAAATTTGTGATGATCGATGGTCCAAACATGATAGAATAGACGATTCCTTGGCCTTTCCAAAAATAATTGTTACATCAGAAATGATGAATTTGTACAATGCGGTATGCTAAGGAAATTGTACGTTGAAAAATCTTGAATCGAATCATGAGTAGAAGTTATGATGAAAAAAGACATCTGAAGCTGAGGAGCAATAGTTTAGGAAAGTATCAAATACAGTGCTTCTATTATGTGTGATCACATAGATGAATCACGACATATGTTTAACTCACATTATAACCAAAATTATATATCAAAAGAAGACAACAAGGCTTGATGTATTGTAGGGATTAATCATTTGTAAGCAGAGAACATATTGCTCTGATCAAAGGAATCAAGCTATCTTAGATTCGTTTCAATAGCATAATAGGCAATATCAATTCTTCCATGATTTTGAGTTGGTGACTATTCGAAGGATATCATCTGGTGTTATGAGGGATATTTTAAATTAAATGACAGTGATTCAAAGACCTTTTCAATTCATCCTATTGAGCAAAGGAAGGCGAAAGGGCAGAGTCAATTTCTTCCCTCTTCCTTACATTTTGAAACCATTCGATTCTGTGCCTTTTGATATTCATGGAAACTGAAAATCATGAGTTCTTACGAACTCTATGTATTGTAAAACTCTATAAATACTGGAGGAAACTAAATCACTAGTAGGGGGGGCGGCAAATTGTTGATGTATCAGACTTGATATTGCGGAGCCAATAGAAGTGTGTTTTATATCAATGATTTTTTGTTCCATTTAGTTAATTAGTTGTTGCTTCTATGTTTCTTCCTTTTAAATCTGAATTGCAGAAAGAAAGGAAGGATGCTTCATTCTTTTTGTTATGAGGATATGAATTAACCAGAGTAGGATGTGCTTTGGGAGATTCAAGGGAGGACTAATTAGAGGTTCTTAATCATTTCATTTGTATTTATGTTAGAAAGTGTTGTAGTTTAGTTGATATTGATCATATGAATTCATAGGATTTATGAGTTTTACTACTTGGTTTTAGATTATAGAGCTTTTCCTGCCTGAATTAAGTTTTGGTTAGACTTAATTTGGTTTACCTCTTTTGCTCTTGGGTTAAGAGCATACCCCGCATTAGTTTAGGAGTAAAACATAATTCCTTGAACATCATTCACATAGGGAGTTGTACCTACAAATTTAGAGAAAAGCTAGTAATCAAAAGATGGCTTTTAAACTGTTGTAATTAGATATTATTCCAAAAACTTGGGATTTAAAGAGTCAAAACAAAAGAATAAATCTATTTACCAACAGGACCTTGTTTACAACTCACTATATGAGTCAAAGTAACTTGTGGGCCAATATTGTTTTGAAAATGTTGAACAAACACATTAGCCAATTGTTAAAAAGAAGGAACTAAATATCTAATAAAAGAGATAAATTATTCCAAAGCTCTATCATTCAAGGTACAGGGAAAATTTTTTAAAATAATATATTTTTTCATTGTTGAAATTAATACAAAAGGTTTAAATCTTTTTCACATGAATTTGAGGCTCACCTTTTCCATTATACTTTTCCAATCATGTAACCCCAATGTGTTGTGGAAAATGTTTATTAAGGATGGCAATAGAAAGAGGGTTTATTTTAGAGTGTATAGGGATGTTGGATTTGTATTGAGTGAAGGAAACCAATTTACTATTGCACTTATGAAACATTTTGTAACAAATGATTAATGGTATTTATAATTCAACAATTTCCTTAAGAAAAGTTTGATTATGTAGAGGGTTGAAATTTGCAATCTGACATGTGAGTAAAGAATATTATTGAGGAAAAAATGGAAGGTTTGTCAATGTATATGAGCAATGTTAGTATGCTAATAGAAACCAAATTTAAATAAAGCTTCTACAAACTAAACAAAATTCATAAACTTCAAGATAGACTAAGATGAACTCTCAATTGAGAATATGAGCCATTAATGGACTCTCTCAATGAGAAGCTCTCTTGTTGAGTGGCTTTGTCTAAATAGATAGGATGTATGCTCAAGCTTATGCTTCAAAAAGGGCTTCAAATGGAGTTGGAATTTGGGTGTGAGTGTATGGTTTTGATGTAAAATGGCTTCTTAAAATGGCATTATGACTTTACTTCATGGATTGTGTCAAAATGGCTTGGGAGAGGATTCCTTAAATAGGCAAAGGGCTTGAGGGATCAAGGGCTAGGATGAAAGGATGGGAAAAAGCTCATGGAGGGCTCAGATTGCATGAGAGGAGAGCACATGGATTGTGCTTCCTTACAGCCAATCAAGGAGTGACACATGTCACAAGGTGAGAGGATGGAGGAAAGGGGAAGGATGAGTCAACAAAGGAGGCTCAAGGGATAAAATCTTCATAAAGACCCTCATAATGGCTTGTAAGAGCAATGAAAGGGCTTTCGAAGAGTCATTTATGGCCTAGTGGGCTTCATAAAGTTTTATGGTTGGGATATTTTGAGGGAGATGAGAGCAATTTCAACTTGGGCTTGATTAGGAGGGTTTTAAGCTTGCTTAGGATTGTGCAAATGATTAGAGGATGGATTAGGATGGTTTAGGATTAGCTTAGGGATAGGCAAGTGGATGACATTTAATGAGGGTGGGTGAAGGAGGAGATATTTGTTAACTTTGGCTTGGGTTAGTAAGTTTTAACCCATGTTTAGGGAATGTGACAAGGTTAGGAGGGGATTAGGATTAGGTTTAAAGACATCTTCTAGAAGATTCTAGACTTTGGATGAGGATAAAGACTTTCTAGAATAGTCTAGAACTTCCTAGGATGAGGATGAAGACTTTCTCGAAGAGTCTAGAACTTCTTAGGATGAGGATAAATTAGATTTTTAGGAAATAAATAAAGTTTTATTTATTTCAAGGGTTTGGGTTGAGGAGATATTTATTAAAACTTTTTTAATAAACATGAGGATTAATATTTAATCTTAATTAAATATTTTGAGTTGGGATTAGGGGTAGGAAATGATGGGATTAGCCTTTAATCAAAATTAAAGAAGGATTAGAAGATTTTGGAAGAGGTTAGTGGTCTTAAGGAAATTGGCCAAGTTTTGGGCAAAAAATAATTTTTTTATTTATTTTGGGTTTTTTGGTCAATTTATTAATTAAATAATTAATAAATAAGGAAATAATGTTTAAATAAGATTTAAACATTTTTGGGAGGGATTCCTTAATTAAATATTTTTAATTAAGATAAAGGGATTTAATGGCATAAAAATAAATAAATTAATTAAATAATTAATTAATTAATAAATGATGATGTCATCAGGAATTTTTTAGAAAATAAAAATACTTTATTTTCTAAAGGTTTTTAGGTGTCTACAGTCAAAAGTGCAACACAAGTATTTTGGTTTATATGATTTCTGCCACTACTACTTGTGTCCATAATTCTCTCTAGAAGTATCCATGATGGTAGATTGATATGTAGGCACATTAGAAAGAGATGAAAAAATATGGGCATTTATCTAAGAACAATTAAAATTATTTCACTATCCAAGCACCTTAACACAACTATCCACTTCTATAGTATTTTCATCCACTACGGAAGTTATACCATGTAAAACTTCCACATCATGTTTACTCCTTGAATAAACCTCCTTAAACCTTTAATAAATGGGATTCCATCTCCACCCATATTCTCTTAACTCACAAATTATTGAAATCGTGTCAATTTATTACTAATATTTCCCAACTATTTGTTGGATAATTTTGTATAAACTAGTCATCTTAATCCTGAGATGTATGGAGAGATGATTTGTCAACAATACTAGACATGATAGGTGCTAGATTAAGGGAAGATGACTCACCAAAGTTCCTCAGGAATGTGTTAGGCAACTTAGAATCAATACCATTTGCATGCAAACTTGGGGAATCCCTAAGTCCGTAAATGATTCTTACAAAATATTGAATTTAGGATAATTTGGGCAATGCACATCATAAATAAGAAAGATAAGGCCAAGACGAGTGATTGTGCTCTTTAACACAATTGTAAGAAATTATAATGAAAGTTATGATTAAAAAATTCAAGATATCATTTAAATGGTTACTTAATCCCATATTTAAGCACTCAAAACACATAATGAATTCAATAAAATGTACATCTAAACATCTACATTATAAAATAACACCATATGATATGTATTATATTTACCAAAATAAAATGGATTTTGGCAAATTAAGTATATGAAAATAAGAAGATGCAAACATAGGGTATGTTGGGTTCACAAAAAATGAAATTATTGAAGATGATGAAAAATCAACCCTAGAGCTCTTAAGAATCACCTGCATGCAAACACCTATCACAAAAGAGATAAGCAAAAGGCTATAGAGGTTGAAATTGCCACATCCATAGATGAGACATTCTTGATGAGCAAAAATAGAAATTACTATAATCAAAAGTGAATCAATAATTACAAAGAGTGATCATCCTTATAAAGGAGATTGAAACCCTAAAAAGGTCTAACCTAGGTTGCATCATAAAAAATAATTATTAGATGCCTAAGGTTTAGCTTAAGAAAACTAGAGTTAATTAGGAAATATCTAATTAATCTAACACCCCCCCTCTTAAGATAAACCTAGGGAGTAGCTAGAAACCTAGAAACTACTACAGAAAGTAGATTTGGGTTTCGACAAACAAAGGCCTGATAAGGTATCCAAGCACAACCAAATATCTGTAAAGAGAAGAAATAGAGAAAACCACATGAAGAAAACTCTACTCCAAAAAGAGCTAAGAAAAACATGCTGAAAGAAACTAGTGAAGGACTAAAGAAGCCTCCAAACTAGGGAATGTCCCAGAAGATAGGAACAAAAGATTATCATGAAGAACATCACTGAAGCATATAGAAGCTACAAATCTCTGCCAAAAGTAATTGTTGATCTGAAGAATCTCCGCTGAAATAGAACATGACCAAGTAGAGAAGACTATAATCCGCATCAGGCAAAAAACTGAACTCAAAGATACAGATGGAATTTAAAACACCAAAGCCTAAAGAGCTAATCAATCGAACCAAGGAAGCATGAGAAACAACAAAATAACCCCTGATTTTGATCGCAAAAAAAGACATCAAAAATCATCAAAACTAAAAATCACGTATACCAATGTGATGGGCTCTGAACTAGCTTTCTGGTGATATCTCATTTTTGAAAAATGAAGTCTATATCTCTGAGATATGAGAAAAATGTGAAGGTAGGTCCAAACAGAGCCTGAAGAGGTGAAAAAAGTGTTGATTTAGTGCTGACATCAGCAGATTATGAGCATAAATTTGATGATCTAATGGTCGTCAAGGCAAAAGAAATACCTAAAAAATGACCCCTATCGAAAAAAGAATATTCGGTCATTGGAAATAGGACAAAGATAAAAGAACCAGTGTCACTAGTAAAAGAGCCAATGCTAGAAATAGATTTTATGGCCAATAAAAGTACGCTATGTGTTTTAAAATAAAAATCCAAAAGAATTCAAAAAAAATGCCACCATTAGCGAGATAACTATCAATTGAAATGCCAAACCTCCCATTCGCCAATTTGAAGGAGAAAATGGATTCATAAAAATAATATGTTATTACAAAAGATAATTATGGTGTGATGCATGCTTTGTTTAAAGTGCATCCTCCATAGAGCATGTGGGGACCCACTAACTGACCCATCCTCCAAAATACTAGCACACTTTTTGAACATGCAATTGAGATCAAGCCACATGGGTTGGTGTTTAGCTCGGAGCGGGTGTGAAAATCACAATCTGTGCCAAAAAAAAATCCACAGATGTAGGGACCAAGGTCCACATGGAGGCCTATGTATCCTTTTTTTAAAAATTCCCACCATATACAATGGGGACAAGGGTACAAGACTTGGAGAGGGTCCTAATGGAAAAAATGAAGAAGATGTTGGGTAGAGTGTAGACGCCAAGGAGGAGGTGATGGGCAACGTGACCTGCAAAAAAAAACCTCTACCAAAAACCATCAATTATCAAATCTATGTGGGTGGCCAGGTAGTGGAGCTTAGAGGAGTAGGTGCATGACCTCGAACACTGTGGTGGTGGAATAGCACTAGGAAGGGTGTCATATTTCCTTCCTCCAAAAACACTACTCACCACAAAAAAGTCTGTTGACAACACATCCTTGAGTGGAGTCCCTCAAAAAAGGCCACAAAATCCTTTGATTGTATTGGCAATTAGATGCCCAGACTTATTAAAGGAACTGATGTAGTAGGTATGCCCAATAAAAAATGCATTGGAGGTGTAATGAAAACTGGAGTTCATCGCACCCTTCAAGTAATCATTGTCAAAAACCACAGAACCACATACAATGAGTTCGCTCCTTCAAAATGTCCTCAGATTAGTCAATAGTTGTCAAGAATGTTAGAAAAGGTCCAATGAAGTCCATAGATCCATGTGAGCATGGGCTCCAAACAAGAATCATGTGCACCAATGATACACATGCACTTGAAGAAGGAGCCGCTAGACAAGAGGGTCCCCATGGATGCAAATAGATCACCAATACAGATGATGAGAAAATCAACCAGAACATAAAGCCATGGGCCTTCTCTCCTATAAGAAATGAAGTGAAAAGATGCAGACAATACAAAACCCAAAGCACAACACACACTGCTACCCACCAGTGACATAAAATCTCATGCACAAGATTCATCATAAGAGGAAAGATGAAGAACAAGTTGAGGCAGAGCGCAAGCTGAACCAGATCTGACATAAAACTTCCCAAGATTGAGAATAATGATCACTCTCGTGTCTACCTCAAATGGAAGGTAGCCCAGGAATGCAAAACCCTCATAGACGAGAGTGGAGAGAAAGAAATCAAGGGCCAAAATTCCCTCAAATTTGTGCTTCTTATCAGCAACAACCTCAAGTGGCACCACCATGCCCATGCCTTCGAAGCAATAGATGGCAACTCCAATGGCGTAAGGAAGCATCCCCAAACAAGAATGCCTCCTCTTAAGTTTTTATTATTATAGAAAAACAAAAAAATGTTGCCTCGATTTACATGCCCAAGTCAGAATGACCTGGGTACAAATTTTTTTGCCTCTGGTTTCAACAACATCCAAACTAGATGTATTTTATATGGAAATGGGGGTTTCCAAGCACTATGAGATCAATGGTGGTGTCTTTTTTGCTCAAAGTGCCTCAAAAATAATGACCCCCAGATCTAATAAAAAACACTAGAAAAGCTCAGATTTGAAAATCAATGCCAAATCGCTCATAAAAAAAAAAGGGGCATGAAGATCTAGAGCTTTGATACCATGTTGAAGTTGATGAAAGATAAACCCTACAGCTCCCAAGAATCACCTGCATGCAAACACCTGTCACAAAAGAGAGAAGCAAAAGGCTATGCAGGTTGAAATTGCCAGAGCCATAGATGAGAAATTCTTGATGAGAAAAAAGAGAAATTGCTATAATCAAAAGTGAATCAATAATTACAAAGAGAGATCATCCTTATAAAGGAGATCAAAACCCTAAAATGATCTAACCTAGGTTGCATCATAATAATTAATTATTAGATGCCTAAAGTTTAGCTTAAGAAAACTAGAGTTAATTAGGAAATATCTAATTATTCTAATAGAAATGCATGGGAAAAAGGATAGGGTCCTAATTTTTAAGTTTAGAGTCCAAATCTACTCCTACATCATTCAATTTATTTAGGGTAGATTGCTACTTGACTCAACTTCAAGGAAATGGAGGTAAGCAAGAGATAAATTCAAAGTGGTTTAGAATGATACACCTCTTTATTGAATTTGATTTAATTCATGATAATGCATTAAGAATAGGTAAAAACCATTAAAGTAAATAAAAACCAACATAAGTAAAGAACTACATGCTTGGAATAGTTAAAACCATAGTTTTGGAAAGGGGAGTTAGGAGGGAACCTATTAATGGAATTTGGGATCAAAATGGTAGGGCTAATTCTCTTAGCACCGTCATCCTTTTAGACCCAAAATTGATATTGTATGTGGATCCATAACCATAACACCACTCTAATGAATCCACTGAAATAAATAAATAAAATGTTTGACTAACTGCCAAGTGAGGACTATGTTTGAAATGCATAAGCATCCCAGTTTCATTTATAGATTATAAATCTTGGTTTGTCTTATCATTTGTTAGCTATGCAATAATTTATCCCTTGACCTATTAAGCTATACACAAGAGATACAAAATAATGTTTTATTGTATAAGGACTTGCCCCACTTGAGTCCTAGGAGGATTCAAATTTCCATACAACAATGATGCCTAAAATAAACCTTAAATTTGAAGTAAAGATCACCTAGCCATAATGTTATACCTTATTTAATGAATTATCCATGTCTTAAGGCCTTCTTGAAAGGATAAAAGTGATATAAAGGAGGCTCCTTCATGTCTTCACTCAAGGAAGTAACACAAGGATTTATCATGGATACCACCTTCAATGCTAAGACTCCTTCAATGATTCATTCTTATTCTTCAATGCCTTAGGGATAACTATAACTCTTTAATAAGAACATATGAGTAATGAATGTGTAATATTCCAATGAGGAGAGGGGGGGCTGACTTTATCAACAACCTCAAAGAAGCATGTGAAGACACTAGCATAAATAATATTTTCCTATTCACCAAATTATGATCATTAAAATATTCAAAATTAAGCCCTTTTTGGTTGAACACTAGTGCTTAGCCCTATGGTCTATGGGAACTATATTGCCTCCATATTGCTCTAGGACTAGGGTACTATGTTTCCTAGTCTAGTATTAGAGGGTCTGATTAGAGGTTGTGGACCATAAAATGAGCAAGATTAGTTAAATGAAAGGGAACCAATTAGAAGAACTAAAGTGAAGACTATGAAAGCATGCAAATGCATGAAGATAAACTTTGTGATATTACAAATGCTTAAGCTAATCTTTTAAAATATTTTGGTGCGTGGAAAGGTAAATTGATCAACAAAATTAAAATTGAATTTTGTAAAATCCTTAGGTCATAGTCTTCTCTTAATCATTAAACCATCATCAATCAAATTTTGGGTTTCTCCACTATCAATAATAATCATTACCTATTACATGGTTAGAATTCTCTAAACTATACACACGAAATTTGGGTAGTCTTCAAATAGTTATGAGTTTGCCTTTGTTTTTTTTCTTTTATCTTCCATATTTTAGGGTCACATTTATCTATGAATAGTTGTAGCTCAAGTTCTTCTATATGCATATATCATTATTGTTGAAGTTGATGAAAGATCAACCCCACAACTTCCAAGAATCACCTACATGCAAGCACATATCACAAAAAGAGAGAAGAACAAGCTATGGAGGTTAGAATTCCCAGATCCACAGATGAGAAAAAGAGAAATTGTTGTAATCAGAAGTGAATGAATATTTTAATTACAAAGAGAGGTCGTCCTTATAAAGGAGGTCAAAACCCTAATAGGTAACTAACCTAGGTTTCATAATAATAATCAATAAAAAAAACTAATTATTATATGCCCACAGTTTTGCTTAAGTAAACTAGAGATTAAAAGTCACTTAATAATTGAGTCAATATGATTTAATTAATAAGAAAAAAAATGTATTACTTTAACACCCCCCCTTAAGATAAGCTTAGGGAGTAGCTAAAAACTTAGAAAATACTACTAAAAGTAAATTTGGCTCTCAGAAACAAGGCCTAATGAGGTACCCAAGCACAACCAAATCTCTGAAAATAGGAGAAATAGAGAAAACCACATGGGGAAAACTCTACTCTAAAAAGAGATGGAAATAATGTTGAAAAAGAACTAGTGAGAGATTGAAGAAGCCTCCAAACTAGGGAATGTAATGGAAGATAGGAACAAAAGATGGTCGTGAAGAACACCACTGAAGCATGTAGAAGCTACAAAGCTCTATCAAAAGTAATTGTTGATTTGGAGAACCTCCATTGAAATAGGACCTGACCAAGTAGAGAAGACTATAATCTGCACCAGCTTAGGAGGCACACAAAAGAAAAGAATTGAACTCAAAGATATAGATGGCATAAAACACCAAAGCCTGAAGAGTTGATCAATTGAACATGGAAATTTGTAACCAAAGTTGGAACAAAAAGAAGAGTGTTTATATGGTAAATGACCCATCTCATCAAAATGCATAGGTACCTAGCCATTGCATCCTCCTAGTACACAAGAACAAAAACTGAATACATAGCTCACTCCATTGAACCAATGAAGCATAAGAAGTAACAAAAGACCCCCCCCTAATGCAGACAAGGGTGAGGTGATAGGCAACTGGAAAAGTGGGTCAATAGAAATCCATGTCAAGGAACCATGATCAAAATGCATAAATGAGTACATCTGTGTATACAGAGGTGATCAATCTTAGACACGTCATGAGGCTAATGTTACAGAAGGGAAACTCACTAAACAAAGGTTGATGGTAAACAAAGGCAAAACATCAACCCCCCATGTCACTTTAATTAGAGTAATGTGTGTACAATAAGGCACAAGATATAGTGAATCCCAAGGATACAATAATCTACATGAGTGTTTTCAGATGACACTGCTCAAATCAGAAGGCAAAACAAGTCAACACAACTAAAGTGAAAATACAGATGGAATATGACACTTTATCTTAGTGTGTTTGCAATAATGCATACAAATGATGTCTAAAAAGACTAGAAGAGACAAAATGCTGATACAATAGATAGCATAACCCACAACAAATCATCTGAAGCAATGAAATCAATCCCCAGACCTGAAACACCCAATATATCCATTAGAATGCAAAAATAAAAAAGACTGAATATAATGTTCTTAGAGAAGAATTTGAAAAAATAACCAACACCACTGGAAAGAGCTTTGAAAGACCTTTCCAATGATATAAAGAATTCCCAAATTAGAGATTAGATGCTCAAGATATGTCTCCCAGAGTGCAAAAATGTACCCCTGACTTTGATAGTAGAAAAAAGCCAAAAAAAGAGCATCAAAATTGAAAAATACATATACCTCTATGACAGACTCAGAACCATCTTTTTGATGATATCTTATTTGTCAAAAACAGAGTTTGTATGCCTGAGACATGAGTAAACAACCAAAGGTAGGTCCAAACAAGACCCGAAGAGGTGACATGATATGTTGATGCAGTATTGACATTAGCAAGTGACGAGAATAAATTTGATGATCAAACAACCATCGAGGCAAAAAAAAAGCCAGAAAAATGACCCCTACTAGGAAAAATCCAGTCCCCAAAAACAAGAGCTAGTGCTAGAAAAATAATCCAGTGGCCAATAATAAGTGCATGTGTTTGAAAATGATGCCTTAAAATAGGCACAAACCACTGACATGTTGAAAGGTACCATGAAACTGCTTGAAGATGCCTAGAAACCTCCATATTTTGAACTATTAATGGCTTGAAATAGGCTCTTTGTCATATGGTAGTTGGGCTTTCAAAAGGCCAGAAGAAGTGCTAGTGAAAATCCATCTCTTGTGTGTACCAAAAAACACCAAAGTCTGAAGTGGACATGTGCCAAAAATTGTCTATCACAAAGGTGTATAAACCACAAAAAAGAAGCCTCCTTTTACAACAAACATACATTAGCATGATGAGGATGGGGCATGAGGATTTTGTTCAAAAAAGAAGGTACTCATTCCAAGCAAAATGCCACCCTCATAAAATGTGAGCTCCCAATTAAGGTATGATTGGTGGAGCAAAATATGCCTCTTACCAAACAAAAAATAGAGATATTACATACGGATGAGCAGGGCACGAGGACAAGTTGACTTCAAGAAGATCACATAGCCGTTGTAGGTGGAGCACAGAGTCAACTAAGGGCTCTCCATACAAATCTATCTACCAATAATTTCAGGGAAAACCTGAAGTCGGAGGCCAGAGAGGGTGGGTCTACATTCAATTTGACATGCCAAACAAATATGTGTAGGAGTCAAACCATGTTAATTGACCCATGCATAGGAGTCAAACTGCTCCCAACTGCTACGAACCATGATAAATCACAAATGCCATAAATGAAGCTAAAAATTTTGTGCCCATAAAATCCAAGGTGCTGACAAGGGACAAATATCATACATTGATTGAAGACGTGACAAAGAGTGGACCCAAGGCACGTGTGGAAAGGAATCCTGCCAAAAAGGAGAGTGTATGCGCTTTGGGATTCGTGCAATGACTGGCCGGTAGCCAGAGAACAACTCATGCAGAGGTATAGGTTGCAGGCAACGACTAAAGGGTAAACTATTTTGTTTGGCACTGGCTATGGTGCAACTTATTTGCACCAGATGCAATGCTTCTCGCCATCACTTGACACGCATGGATTTGTCAGCACCGTATTCTGATTGGTCTACCATTTGACAATGACTGTCAAATCAGTTGTAATGGGGAAAAAATGTTTTTTAAAAACTTTCCCTTTATATATTTTAAGGCCGATACCTTTCTAAGTCAAACTTAAAAAAATATATACATATATCTACTCAGTATCTTTCGCATTATTTACTTAGTATATAAATATTTTAAAAAAAATATTTTAAATTATTTACTTAGTATATGATACTATTTATTATATGTATCATTGTATAATATATTTAAATATTTAAATTTTATATTTTATATTTGCTAAACATATTATTAAATATAGTTTTTATATTGTATTGTTTATTTGTTTCTAAAATATTATTTAATTTTGTGTAAAAAATTTATGATGCTTTTAATGATTTGAGATATAGTAACAAAAAATTTGGGCTCAAATTAATATAGATTTGTATTAAATTTTAACAATTTAACAATTTAATATACTTTTCTCATTATGATTTTAACATAGAGATTTTACATTATAGATCACTTTAAAAATAGTGTTATTGTATTTGCTAGTTGGTGATTACTATCATCTATCAATTAAATGAAAGTATTTCTATTTTTTATTTTAGTTTTAAATGTTTCCAATGTTTATGTGTGAGATTTTTAAGTTTTAAAACTATTAAAATTAGTTTACATTAATTTGATTGGTTTAATTCTTTTGAAAAAAATTAATTTAAAAAAAAAAAAAAATTCCTATATGATTTTTTTGTTAGAGGCCTAATATATGTGCTCCTATATCATTTGTAGTCATGTTTGTTTCTATTTTCAACATTTCTTAATTCAATTAAATTAGTTATATTTAAAAAAAAAATTAAAATTAAAGGAAAAAAAACTAGAATTCTAGTTAAATTTCACATAAAATATAGGTTAACTTAAAAAACATTTAATACAAATAATGCTTGTCAACAATACAATACAAAAGAAGAAGTAAATTTATAATTATCTTAATCTTATATTTATAAATTACAAAATGAATTAATAAAATATTAAGTTACCATAAGTGTATATATTTAAAATAATATATATCTTAATAAAATTTAGAAACCCTAACTTATATATTTTTATTTTATTTAAATCAATTACAAAATAAATTAAGAAACCACATTATCTTAATTATCTTATATATTTAATATTATTTTTTAAAGTTAAATTAGTGTCTTAATATAATTTAAATTAAAATAATATAATTTAAATTAAAATAATAAAATTTTAAAATAAATTTAAAATTTTAAAAATATTTATATACTAAGTAAATAATGTGAAAGATAGTGAGTAGATATATGGATATATTTTTTAAAGTTTGACTTAGAAAGGTATCGGCCTTAAAATATATAAAGGGAAAGTTAAAAAAAAAAACCTTTTTTACCCATTGCAACTGATTTCACAGTCATTGTCAGATGGCAGACCAGTTTGAGTACGGTGTTGAGAAATCCATGCATGTCAGGGGAGGGCGAGAAGCATGGCGTCTGGTGCCATTTTGTTTGACCTGCCTATGCCTAGGCCATGCCCCTCATATTTATTCCCTTCCTCCCTTCCATCGTGAATGTCAGACTCTATTTTTCTTAACATCCATGTCAGACTGTATGCACAACAAAATATTAATAAGATTATTAGTTCCTGCCAAGGCATGATACTATAGCATTCATTGAAATGCAACTGTTCCATTTAATTGTCCAATGAGATTTGAGTATTTTTTGACAACTTTTTAGATTTCTAAAGTTTTAATATATATTGAAGTTTTTAGAATTATAGAGAAAACATTTATCTTCAATATGATTGGCTGCTTTTTGCTACAGTAGTGTTTTTGGCTCACTTAAGAACTTTATACACTCCAATGTGGAAAAAAAATGAGTAATAAATAAAGTTGAAAAAGCACCATAAATATCTTGTACTTATTCTAAATACAATAATAAATGAATTTTTAAAAGTATCATAAATATTTTGTACTCATTTGAGAACAATAACAATCTTGAAAATTTTTTATTTTATTTTTTTACATTCTACAATATTGTTGAAGTATTTTTATTTCAATTTAAAACAAAATTGGCACATAATGACAAAAATTGTACCACAAGACAGATCAATGTAATTATCCAAACAAAATAAATCTACCTCTACATTATTTTTCAAAAACTATTATTTGTCTTGCTCATCATTAATTGCTTAATACAAAATAGACATTCTTTTGGTCACATATGATTTAAATGTATTTCTATATTTTTCTTTTACCACAACAAAATCAATATACATTATGTATCAATGACATTTCATTTTTTAAATTTTGTATTAGCTTATTAGTCAATGTTGTATTTGCATATACAAGTATAATACAATTTATTTTTTAACTCAAATTTTTTTACGAAATAATTGTATGACTAATGCAATAACAAATTATACATCGGCAGGAACTAGACGCTATGCGTCCTTGTTGATTTTATGTTTTTCCAATTTTTAAATTATTCGCCTTTACTAAAATTGTTATGTAAAAGTATTTATTAATATGTTTTTATATATGATAGAATATTTAATTAACATATTCATAATTTCATAATAGAATTTATAAATTTTGTTTATAATTCATGTATTTATATTAATAAAAAATTTAACACATAATATACAGTTTAGTCATTTTGAATTATAAATTATATTAATTTTTTTAATAATCTTATTATTTTATTTTTAAATATGTATAATAAATTTGATTGTTTGATTATTATTTGCATATGATGATCTAATGATTGATTAGAGAATATCATGTGATTTCAAAGGTTGATGAAAAATAATCAAAGATCTATTTATTTTTTGTATTAATTTAATTATTATGTTATAATTTTAAAATAGATATTGTATGTTATTTTTTATTGTTTAATCTACACATATTTTTAAACTTTAGTATCCAAATATGTATATGAAACTTTTTTTTTTTTAATATACATATTTTTAATCTCAAAATTAAATCTTTAATAAAAATAAGTGTTTCTTTACCATCCACATATACACATTAAACTAGTCTTTTTTTAAAAAAAAAAATATATTTATCCTCTGAATAAAAATAAGTATTAATATGTCTATTAAAAATCTTGAATAAACATAAGTATTAATATAATCTTATAAGATTTTTCATTTTATTGTATTTGCAAACATGTTCTTAAATATTCTACTATGCTTGTTTAAGATAGTCAATGGGTA
Source organism: Cupressus sempervirens (assembly GCA_028749045.1). Taxonomy (NCBI): domain Eukaryota; kingdom Viridiplantae; phylum Streptophyta; class Pinopsida; order Cupressales; family Cupressaceae; genus Cupressus; species Cupressus sempervirens. Next base: position 353,318,642 of record CM053787.1, on the reverse strand, counting down.
TGTTCTTTGTAATTTTTAGTAAATATATCAAAAGAATTGCTAAGGTAAGTTCATTTAGATAAAGTATTTTGACTAATTTATTAAGAATTACTAATGTAAGTTATTTTAGTTAATCTACTAAAATTACTATGGAAAGTTATTTTTGTTAATTTAGTTGTAAACTTATGTAGTATTTCTTTTGATTAATTTACTAAGAATTTCAAAGAACTTACCTTACACAAACAACTTACCTTACTAATTCTTTTAATATTTGTCTAAGATAAGTTCACAGCTAAATGAACCAAAAGAACTTACCTTATAAACATATTAAGTATTTACTATACTCATGTTTGATAATTGTAACAAAAAAATAGGAAAGATTATCTTAAAATATTTAGTAACATTCTTTCAAAATAAAAAAAACTTATAAGATTTTTAACAAAAATATTAATACTTGGTAAGATTTAATTTTGAGAATAAATTTTAAAAAAATATTTTTTTAAAGAGACTAGTTTTATATAATATATATAAAAAATCATAATATAATAATATAATTAATATTAAAAATAGATTAAAAAATTATAAAAAATATTAAAATAATTTTTTTATAATCAATTATCCTAATTGTTTTCTATCAACCTTCCCAATCACAACACAACACATTCTCTAAAAAAAATTAGATCATCACATAATAAAATTTAATATATATTTAAAAAATAATAATACTAAAATTTATATATAATATATATTCTAAAATTAATAAAGACTATATTATAAGTTAATTTTTTAATTAAAATAAATACAAAATTTCTATAATATATGAAATATAGTAATAAATAATTGAATATAATCATTTTAATAAATAATAATAAATAAAGAATTTAGAAACATAAAATAAATAATGTTATTTTATAAACAAGGAAGGAATTCTTACTTATTTGAGTTAAACAATGTCTCACATATACAAATTTGACAGGCATAGTAAAAGAAATCTAACATGCACAGTAAAAGAAGGAATGGAATGGGATGGCATGGCCATCTAGCCAAACAAAATTCCTGGCTAGAAACATTTAAAAATAAAACAATAAAACAATCAAACTTATTGTACATATTTAAAAATAAAATAATAACATTATTAAATTTTTTAAGATAATTTATAATTTAAAATGACTAAACTGTATATTATGTGTTAAATTTTTTATTAATATAAATACATGAATTATAAACAAAATTTATAAATTCTATTATGAAATTATGAATATCTTAATTAAATATTTTATCATATATAAAAATATATTAATAAATAATTTTACATAATAATTTTAGTAAAAGAGAATAATTTAAAAATTGGAAAAACATAAAATCGATAATCTTATTAATATTTTGTTGTGCATACAGTCTGACCTGGACGTTAAGAAAAACAGAGTCTGACATGCACAAAAAGTTTGACATGCATGATGGAAGGGAGGAAGGGAATAAATATGAGGGGCATGGCCTAGGCATAGGTAGGGCAAACAAAATAGTTTACCTTTAGCCATTGCCTAGGTTACATGGGCTCTTCCAACAAGAAGGCGGGACAATACAAGCTCTAAAAAAAAGCCAGAGCCCACACAAAGGTCAAGGACAAGGGCAGTGGGCCCTATGCCTCCAGAAGACAGGAGTATGTGCGGGTGCAGAGCTCAGGGCCCAAAAACCAATTTCTTCTTCTTTTTCACAAAAAAATAATGCCTCCCCATTCGCTATTGAATTAAAAAAGGTCAATGCCCTGTCAAAATAAAATAATATTTTAATCAAAAAATATTTTGAATTTTTTTTGGTCAAATAAAAAATTATCGCCTTGTTTTGCATGCCCAGTTCAAAACGACTTGGGCACAAAATTATTTTTGCCTCAAATTTCAACAACATCCAAACTGGATGTATTTTATATGGAAATAGGGGTTTTTGAGTGCTTTGAGCTCAATGGTGTGCCCATTTGGGCTCAAAGTGCTCTGAAAAATAGGTCCCCCCAAAACTCCAATAGAAAATCCTCTAAAAGCCATAGATCTAAAAACTAATGCCAAATCTCTTAAGAACAGAACAGAGGCATGAAGATCTAGAGCTCCGATACCATGTTGAATTTGATGAAAGATGAACCTCGCAACCCCCAAGAATCACCTACATGCAAACACCTGTCACAGAAAGAAAGAAGAAAAAGCTATGGAGGCTGGAATTCCTAGATCCACATATGAGATATTCTTGATGAGAAAAAAGAGAAATTTCTATAATCAAAAGTGAATGAATATTTTACTTACAAAGAGGTCGTCCTTATAAAGGATATCAAAACCCTAACAAGTAATTGATCTAGATTGCATAATAATAATTAATAAAAAAATTTATTATTATATGCCTAAAGTTCAGCTTAAGTAAATTGATTTCCTTTATAAGAGAAAACTTTATTACTCTAACAATTATTATATGTTACTTGAGTGTACTAGACCTGGTCCTTTCCTATGCATCTATAAGAAAGTTTCCTTATCTCCTTATTGGAAAATTTAGCTTCATGGACCTAAGTTAATTTCAATTATATTTTGTTCCTTTTTTATTGGTAATGGTTATGACATGATCTTCTTTGAGAATCAATATGACTCACCATTTTGAAGTTTTTCTTTGTGTTGTCCAAAAGTGGGTCTCTTGGATTAAGATATATATTTTCCCATAATAATGTATGGATCAAGCACCAATAAAATTCTGGTTAGTTCTTGTACAGAGAGAGGGTCCACAAGTCTTAACAAAATCCTTAAGTCATAAAAAAAACCTTCAACAAATAAAAAAATGTTTTTTTAGAAATGTTCATAACCATTATTGTAACTTGTTAAAATTCAACAACATAGGATTCAACAAAGTGTATTGTTTGATATCTACAAGTTCTTTTAAGCAATGATCCTCATACTTTTTCTCAAAGCACTCCATAATCCTTTGAATAAAGTCATCAAATATTGTACAAGGTTTTCTTCTTATGTGACCAAAACATAGCTCCACAAATAAAAAACAATGCCTCCCATATGTGATGTATAGAATTGTGACATCTTTCTCCTTCAAAGGGTAGATAGTAAAACACATATGCAGTTTTTCACCACCAATACCTACCATATATCTTGTTTAACTTACCTAATTTTTTCTTGTAATTTTTTACTTCCATTAATTTTATTGTCATGTAGGGTTCCTCTCCTCTAAGTTTTCTTACCAATGCTGGTTGTGTAGCTATAAAAGCCTAATACATTTTTTGAGGATTTAGATTGAACTTAGTACTTCATAGAAATTTCAGCATATAGGAGAGTCTATAAACACTCATTCTTTATCTATCCCTTTCTACAAAAAAATAGTTTTGAGCTCTTTCACACATAGTTAGCCATAATGCTGTTACTTACAAATGTACCTCTTTTTCTTGAGAATATTTATTAAGCATTATTATTCTTACTTTATTTAATAAGAACTCTGATTGAGCTAGAGTCCCCGCTTTATTTTCCAGTATTCAAGAATTAGTTATTGAAGAGTAATATCTCACACACACACAAAACATAGTAGAGGAGGGAATGCAATTTGATAAAAATTTAAAACTATTTGATTTAATTATTAAGTTATATTTTTAAAATTATAATATATCAAATAATAAAATAGATTAGACATTTTGAAAGTGAAAAAACAATAAATTAAAAAAATGAAACAATAGATGAACATGAAATATTTAATTGAATATTAAAATTACTATTTCACAATGTGAGTGTGCATCTATGTTTTCAACTCAATCTTTTTCCATACGAAAGTCAAGTTTGTAATCTATGATTTGTATTAAGCCACTTAAACATTATAATCTCATCCACCCCAAAATGTTTTAAAAAAATGAAATTAGGCACTTCATTTGTCCAATCATTTTATCTCAAAAAAATGAGCATGATTATTTTTCCTATATTGTAGTATTATTTCAATTCAATCTCTAGGTGAAAGTAATTCTAGCCTATCATCATTTGGGAAAGAAGGAAGAAGGAAGGGAAGGGGGTTTTATAGTCCACGACACTATGCCATAGTTTTTGGGTTTATGTATGGTGACAGTGATATGGGACTACCTCGTACTCTTTTTTGAGGGGTGCTTGGCGCTACAAACGAGGTGTACATACCCTACCCCCCAGTGGGATTTGAACTTGTGACCTCTCTTTCAAGGGTACAAGTTCTCCACCACTAGGCCAACTCAGGCTGTATTTGGGGATGATGATATGTAGAGAATAAAAATAAAATAAGAAGATCGAATCTATAGATTTCTAATATAAATAAAAGTTTATTTTTTCTGGCAGAGTTCCAATTTCAATTTTCAAATCATTGATTTAGCAAATGGGAAAATCAAATCAAATGGAAAATTAAATGACATACTCTAGATTTTTATTTTCCTTTATTTTTGTTTTGTGTGGTTTTGGAGAGCAGACGACATTTTACTCTAAGCCTGGAATGAACAATTTCAATTTCTTCGCTGGTAATGTCGACTCCAAAGGCGCTTCTATCCGAATATGGCATGAAAAATATAAAGGTTGAAAAGAGGAAAATAAATTTATAGAAGAAATTTTGCAATGTGACTTTATATCTACCAATTTACCTTTTGTTGATTTTATTTCCCTGCAATACATTGATAATTACACAAGTTTACTGAGGCAATAACAAGATAAAAAAGAAGAGTCCACAGCACAAATTGTACAATTTGAAGGTTATTACTATTTGGGAAAATGAAAGAAGTTGTTGCTAGATTTGGTACAAAATAGGAGTTAGGAAAAGGGGGCTTTTGATGACGTGGTTAACATGCACTACAAATTCAAGTATACCCATCTATATTCTAACCATTGTAAACACTTTAAACCTAATCAGAAAAAATGGATGTGTTGTTCAAGAAAAGGTAGCTGCTAAGACATTCTTTAAGTTATCCGAGTTATGATTGGTCTCCTTTTGGGTGAAGAAGTTTCTACGCAAGTACAAAAAGAATGAGAAGGTGAAGTTTTTAGAGGAGTTTGGGAAAAATATTCTTATTGTTTTATTTTTTGTCAAATAATAAAACTCTAGCTAAAATGAAAGGAGTCAATCAGTAAAAAGAAATCATAGTTAAAAATAGATTTTAAAAAATTAATTAGAACTAACGAAATGAAAACATTAGTTCTCTAAAATATAAAATAATTAATGGGAAACTCTACTACAATGCATGAGTATTGGGGTGCTCAAGATCAATAGAATAAGGAAAGAGATCAATGAATACAAAGAGTAAAGTGTTATTAACCAACAAAATAGCATAATATATCATAGTGCAAATAGTACGTGTTTTGCAACATGCACTCATCAAAATGATTTCTCTAACATTAACATGGAATGGAAAACTAGATATAACAATTAAATGAAATATTGATACGATTATTGTTGCTATTATAGTAAAAGATAAATATTGTTTAAGAAACCAAACAATGATCCTTGCTTCTATGGTGTTCGGCTAAGGACTGAACAGTTCAATAGTAGTACTTCATTGGCAAACGATACACCTCCCTTCAAATTCCTAAGCCATTGGGTTATTGTGCCTTCTTGGTGAAGCCTACCCACAACAAGCCTCAAGCATTAGGGTACTTTAGTCATATATGTACGGGAAATGCAAATATCATATCAACTTTAAGAGATATTACAAAATATGAATATAGCTTTAAGACTAAAGCTAAAAGAAATGGTGTGCTCTATTTTCTTGTTGTCGTGCACATGTTTACTCTTGATCTGAGAAAACATCCTTATGCAATGATTAAAAGAAAGAAATTAATTTACATAAATTATAATAGTTCATTCATTTCATGGATCTTTAGAATACATGACTTACAAAATCTCCAAATGCATACCCTAACACAAACTTCATCACTTGCAAATATTCACATCTAAATGTACAAATAAACTAATATCCTCACAAAAAAATTCCAAGTGAATATAGCAGATATCCTAAATTTTTCTTCAAATGCTTGTATTTACCTAGGAAAATTCCAATAAAGAAATTGTTAGCAAACTATACCAGTCTCCTATTAGTTTACACCCACAAAATGTTTGTTGCTCGCACAAATAAATTGTTTGCATTAATCTTCATTCACCTTTAAAGGAACTCGTTAAAAATTATTTACCTAGAATCATCTGATGAGGGAAGTTCTTCCATTGCCTATGCTTACTTCATCAACTAGAGAATACAAGGATAACTATTTTTTCTATTAGTAGTCAAACAAAAAATCTATTTGTATGGATTGTTGGGCATAAAGTCCACGCGTGTCTAGGAAAGAGAACTAACATTGTAAAAGTAACATTTATGCAGAAGTAAGTAGACAGGGAAAATACTTTTAAAAATTTCTATTAATTGTATTCTACGAAAAAAATGGTGAGAAAAGTGGGAAATGCAAAATTTGCAAATAAAGTAGATTTTTACAAAAATGAAATTCATGCAAACACAAAACATGCCCTTGACAAGGGAACCTCTACAAAACGATTTTTCCTTAATAGGGCAAAAACAACCATTTAGATCCCATCGAGCCAAATAGAAGAAAGACTGAGAGGATGACAGGTGCTCCCTTGTATTCCGATCAATAACATATTCAATGTGGTTGCAAAGGAAAATTTAAAGACATATACTTTTGGCACCATGGTCAAATTACATGAAGCAAGAAATAGGAAGATCATTGCATCGTATAAAGATCTATGCCTGACCTCCAAAGAAGATGATGGCTGGCAATAAGTAATATCGAACAAAAATAGGAGGATAAATACATCTTAGAATGCTGCAAAAAATAGAATGGAGATGGAAGAACACACTAACAGGCAGAACCATTTCTTTGAAAAAACAAGAAATACAAAGGCACAAGTTCAACAGTTAGATTTGACACCACCCATAGCAAAAGCTGGCAATGATTGTACTCATGAGATACATAAACTTGCCAAAATATCAGTAGTTAATCGCATTCCACTAGGGTAGAATCAACAATAAGTACCATTAGGAATGAAGTTAGGGTTCCCAAGAAAAATTGAAAAATATACATTCCACAATATAAAAGAATAAAAGAAAAAGTAGACAATACTATAAAAGGAATAAATCCTATGTTGCTCCCACATAAAGGATGTAATGTGAGGAAGGACATTGATACAATTTCACCATCATCTAAGGCAACAAAATCTAATTGGAATGATTTCTTTGACATTCTAATTATCAATGATAGGTACATAGAAGAAAAGTAGAAGGAATATTCAGAGCTCAGAGTATATGCTTGCTAGAGCAGACCTAGTAAGTATCTAGCAAATTTGATAAAAAAATTAGAGAAGATATGCAAGCAATAGGTAAGTCTTAGTACCTCTTCAAAGTCATCAATTTATTTACATTGCAAAAATAGAGAAATAAGGAATAAAATAATTTCAATATCAAATTTTTATTATAAAGGCTATGTAGTTAAATTCCAAGCTTGGGTGACTAACTGGAATGAGGAAAAAGAACATTTAACATCTACTTGGTTTGAATGTAAAAATCTACCAGTAGAAATTAAGCTTTATATACTCTTATCAAAATAGGAAATCACTTGGCAAACTTATAGGTATGGGCTTTTATGATAAAAACAACAATGTTAAATTCTTAATAGATGTAGAATCTTGAATCAAGGGAAACTGAGATAAAAAAAGATTATAACAAATAGATCCATATATGATCTAGAATTCACAAGATATGAAGGAAATATTAAACATATTATTGGACCCAACCTAAGCATAGACCACAATATTTTGAATTTAAAAGAAACAATAAATAACATCAACACCAAGGAGCATAGGGATTAGAGGAAAAAGGAATCATATAAGGGCAAAAGCAAGGAGGAAGAAGAAGAAGTAGGAAAAAATGTCATAGGGTAGAAAAAATCAATTAGCAAGGATAACATCAGAAGGGCAGAGCATAGAACAAAGGAGACATGGATGCTCAAATGAATCAAAAAAGAAAGATAAAGAGATGCATAAGGGCCTATCAATAGTTGTAGCTCTAAAGGAATGCAAAATCTATCAAAAGCAGAATAATATATTGAAAGAAACATAAAAGAGCACTTAGGAGTGGCACAAAATGACTCATGACATCATGCTCTTACAAACATATATCAAAGACTAGATTATGTTAGGCGAACAATACCATTTGGAACATGAATCCAAAGAACTACATACAGATCAAAAGGAAAAAGAGGAGTGTAATAGTACATAAACATATAATGTAGATAATATGGATAATAACTTGACAAACAACCTAGAGGTAGAAAAATCAAGAGAGGTCAATAGTCAGAATCCCACAGGTGGAAATAATATTGTAACTAATGAAAATATAGACTATCAAGCAAACATGGCAATTGAGATCACAGATAAGGAACTTATAAAACCAAAAGAAATTTTAGAGAAAGGAGAGAGCTCAATCCCAACTACAAATCTAGAACATTGGAGTAATATAAAAATCAGAAGTAAAGCAAAGAATAGAAGCTACAAATTTTGGTAGACACGGATAGATGGGAAAGACATCTTTGGCATAAAAACTAATGAAGATGCAATCAAACTAGAGGAATATTTGGTACCTCTAGAAGTAGAAGAATTCCTAGAAGCTCAGAAACAAAGGAAAAAATTAGAGGACTACACAGATATAAAGCATATCAGTGACATGCAAAATTGGGAAGAATTTGGTTTACTAAATGAAACACCTATAACATAGGAAAAGGATAACATAGAAAATGAACTAGAGACAGATGAAGAAGATAATGAAGTAGTAAAACAAATTTTCAAAGATTTAATAGATAAGGATGTAGAAAAGGAAGAGATCACAAAAGAAATCAATGATCAAACAATCATAAACAAATCTAGGTATCTCCATTAATTAGGAAGGATTCAAAACTCTGAAATGTGGAAAAATGAAAATGAAGAGAGGAAGGAAATCATTAAAGGAGCTAAGAGAAGTAGATGGTCAAGCTAAGGAACAAAAAAAGATATTTGAAGTTCTCAAAACAGCGAGAGGGAAGAGCCTTCCCGAAGCTCACTGAGGATCACTTCTTGGAATACTAGGGGTTTGAATGCCCCTAGCAAACAACAGTTGCTAAAACATAATCTAAGCCTATTTGAATTAGACATAATATTGATACAAGAAACTAAGCCAAATAAAGAAGAAGGGGACAAATTAGGGAAAAAATTTGGTAGATGGAAAGTAGAAATGAAAGAATCAGACAGAGCATCAGGAGGTATGGGAATCATATGGAATATACAAATAGTAGACATCAAAATAATAACATTTAATAGCAATTGGATGGGAAGCAAGGTATCTAGCAATAATCATAGTCTCCAGCTCATACTTATTAATGTATACAAACCAATACAAATAGCAGACAAGGAGAAAGTATGGGATGAGATTACTATATTCATGAAATTATATCTTGATACTAACATGGTTATAGGAGGTGACTTCAATGCAATTCTAGACCTCAAAGAGAAATATGGAGGATCCCAGATAATTTCCAAGGCAATAATAATAGAATTCAGGGAACAGGTTAGAGTCAATAAGCTACTAGAAATACCTACCAGCAATGGAATGTTCACATGGAACAATAGAAGGAAAGATTTTAGTTATATGGTAGAAAATAGACAGGTTCTTCTTTAAAAGAGAATTAGCAGAATTGGATTTATCAATCACAACTACTGTACAACTAGGAGTAGGATCAGATCATTATCCGATGAAAATCGAGTTCATTGAACCTAAGAAACCTCATAATAATCCATTTAAATGTGAAAAATGTGGTTCTTAGATAAAACATTCATGAAAAACATCAAATAATGGTGGGAAGAAGGTAAGTTCATAGGATCTAAGATGTATTGCTTTGTATCAAAACTTAAAATGATAAAAGAAAAAATATTAAAATAGAACAAACACATTTCAATAATATATTCAAAGCAAAACTAGATAATGAAGAAGAACTCAAAAATCTAAATAATGAAGTTATCAAAGGTGGTATGGACAATGAGAAATTTAATAAAGAAAAATATATGCTAGCCAAACAGGAGGAAATTTTAGCAAAACAAGAGGTCTTCTAGAGGCAAAAATCTAGGGAGAAATGGCTCATAGGAGACAGAAACACAAAATTCTTTCATAATAGCACTATCCATAATAAAGCTTTTAATACTATCACTCAAATTAGAGATAAAGATGGTAATGTGATTGATAATCCAACAACCATAGCTGAAACTTTTGTTATATATTATGAAAACTTACTAAACAACTATGATTCCTCTAATTTAACTGCACAAGAAAAAGTATTTAAAAATATACCAAAAGTAATCATATAATTTGATAATACAAATCTTAATAAACCATTCACTAAAGAAGAAATCCGAATTGCCCTCTTCAAACTTAGTCTAGACAAATCCCTCGAGCTAGATGGTTTCCAAGCTTTTTTCTTTCAAAAATGTTGGGATATTTTAGGGGAAGAATTATGGAGGGCATTCGAGGCATCTAGGCATGATGGAACAATTTTGACGAAAATCAATCATACTTTCCTAGCCTTAATACCAAAAAAATCAAGAACCAACTCACCTTCTAACTTTTGTCCCATAGCATTATGTAATGCAATATATAAAATCTATTCAAAAGCAATAGAAAATAGAATCAAAACTCTACTTCCAAGGATTATCTCTGAGGAAGAAATTGAGTTTGTACCAGGAAGATCAATCCTAGATGGGATATCCATCATACAAGAAACTATTCATTCAACTACTAGTAATAAGGAAGCTTGTATGTTTATGAAACTAGACATACAAAAATCTTATGATGTAGTGGATTGGAGGGTCTTATGCAAATGTCTAGAAGCATTTAGATTTTCCCGACAATGGATAAATAGAATCTTTAATTGTATATCTACTCCAAAAATATCATTGTTAATAAATGGTACCCCAGAAGGATTCTTCAATATTACAAGGGGAATTCGACAAGGAGACCCCATCTCACCTTTTCTATTCATTATTATGGTAGAAGCATTTGGTAGAACAATCTAAAAGGCTCAAGCAGTAGGCACAATTAAAGGAATAATGGTAGAAAAAATGTATTGACCATTACCCATCAACAGTTTGCTGATGATACCATTCTCCCAGGAGTAAGTACTAAGTAAGAACCCAAAGCTTTTAAACAAATTATATTGGATTATACTACAATATCGGGTCAAAAGGTGAATGTAGAAAAGTCATAAATTTTCTTTATTAACACATCAAAAGATATGGAAGAATACATTTGCAACCAAATGGGATATAAGAAAAGTAACTTCCCAAGTAAATATCTAGGGATCTATTTAGAGAAAGGGGTTAGGAATAAAAAAGGATCGGACAACATCCTTGAAAGAATTGAAAAATAAATAGAGACTTGGAAGGCAAAATGGTTGACTAAAGTAGGAAGAGCAACTAAAATTAAATCCATACTTATAGCTACCCCCACCTACCCTCTCTCTTGTCTCTACCCAAAGAAATTAATAAAAAGATGGAAGGAAAACTCATAAATTTCTTCTGGAGTGGAACAAAAGAAAAAAAGAAACAAGCATTTATAAATGGGACAAAATCTGTCGACCAAAGAATCAAAGTGATTCGGGCATAAAAAATGTCAACTAGCAAAATGAGGCATTGGGAGAAAAACTAGTATTGTGAATGTATAATGAAAAAGAAAAGAAATGGGTAAAAATTCTATATAACAAATATTTAAATTCGGACATGACCCTTCTTCTCTGTTTAGAATCAGAAATCCCCTAGCAAGTTTAGAAAGCTAGAATTTTATGATGAGATTCAGGCCTTTGATCAACAAGTACCTTACTTGGGATTTAGGTAGAGGAGAAGAGGCTCTTTTCTAGGAAGATTCTTGGGATGCCTAATCTTCGATCATCAATTCAAGAATATCTGGAAATATCATAAATAATTTAACCAACTTATGGTGTCTGAAGGTTTTAAACTTTAGAACTGTGGTAAGGATTGATGGGGAAGAATCATGGGTATGGAAATCATTGGATAATGTAAATATACCATTAGTAGAAAAACCATCCTTGAAAACATCTTCAAAGAACGAATGGCGAATCATAAAAATTGAGAAGATAAACTCATATGGGGTGCATCCAAAGATGGATAATACAAAGTAAAGTTAGGATACAACCTCATCATCAATTCACAGAGATGGGAAAACATGAATATCCCCTTGGATTTATGTTGGGATGTGGCTTGTCCCAGCAATCCAAAATTGGATCTTAACAACCAAAAAATTTACCAAAATGGGATTTGAAGGTCCTTCTAGATGTAGCCTTTGCAAGGCTAACTCTAAAACTATGGAGCATATTTTCTTCAACTGCCCTTTTGCACAAGAATGTTGGTATTGGATTAAGAATAAGCTTAATTGGACTTCTCCACTTCCCCTGGACCTATAGGGCCACCTCTGGAGATGGCCAATTAAGAATAAGCTTAGTATCTATGATAAACTTTGGAATATAATGCCAACAATCCTTATGTGAGAGATATGGAAGGAGAGAAATAGACTTATATTTCAAAACATCAAATGTAGCATGATATCCATTCTCAATAAAGTAGAGGCATCTATCACTAAAGTTATGAATTGTCACCTTTGAAAAACATTAAAAGTCGAAAGGGACATTTTTGGAATGGGATGGGATTATGAGGAAAAATTGGCAATACTTGATTAATCCTCCCTTATTATACCCTAAAAAGGATAACATAGCTAAGAAAGAGTGCAAGTGGGTAGCACCAAAGATGGAAAAAATTAAACTTTGACAAAGCTTCTAAAGGGAATCCAAGAAAAGTTGGAATAAGATGTATAGTGAAATTGGAAACTGGAGACTAGATAATAAAAAGAGCTAAACCTTTGGGCATTGTAACAAATAATATAGTAGAACTAGAAGCACTAACAAAAGGTTTGAAATTAAGTTTAAAAAATAAGATCACTAAATTAATCATTGAAGGAGATTTGCAAATTATTTTGAATGCAATTAGAAAGCATCAAACACCAAACTGGGTGATGAATGCGAAACTTGAAAATGTTCTTTGTTTAATAGATCAATTTGAAGAGATTAAAATCCAACACATTTTTCATGAAGGAAATGTAGAGGCAAACAAGTTAGCTAATAAAGGAGTGGAGGGTGTGTAATAACCCCAACAGGTTATAACTTCTGATAATAGTGATGCCCAAGAATTTAAATGAATCAAACATAGATACTACAATGGGACATCGTGCATGCGTACTGTAGCAACCAAAATCTATTCTCCAATTTAAGCACAAATAGAACTCCTAAATTGAAGCTCTCTTGAATACCAAATTCAATAGATATTTCTCCACCTCAAATGATTGCAACACTAAAGAGTTGATGTTCTCTAATGGCTTATTGAAATAAAAAACCTTAGTTTCTTCTCCCAACTTAATATCAAATGTAATTCACAATAATTGGATGATAAACAATGAAGCTTTCACCTCTATCTATAATTTTCCTTCACCCTTCTAGAAGGAAATAAAATATTTAATAATTGCATTCTCTAGAAGTTTCTGCCTTTCCAGTAATTAATGTGCTTTTAGGAAATTAAATTACTAGAAGTTTCCCTCTTCCAATAATTAATGCACTCACTAGAAGCTTCTCTCTTGCAATACAATAATTAATTGTGCTTCTAAAAAATTAAATTACTAGAAGTTTCCCCCTTCCAATAATTAATGCACTCTCAGTTAATTAAATTAATTAAATATAAAGTCACCTTTTTATTTTAATTTATTTAATGACTTTATAAGAAATTAATTTAAACAATTTCTTCTTATTTCTCCACTTAGCCTTCGGAGAATGTCAAGGCTAATAACTCTACTGAGATGCTAAAAAGATGGGAACATTACAGTCTTCCCTCCCTAAAATCGCTTGTTCTTAAGCAACTTCAAGTCTGGATGCTGCAAAATCTCCTCATTCTTCCGTGTCGCATCCTCTACTAGTAGATCCTTCCATTTCATCAAATACTCCCTTATAGCGTGCCACCTCAAGTTCCTTTCCCTGAAATCAATGATAGCCTCTGGCACCAATATCAATTTTCCCTCATCATCCAAGGGTGGGAGCACTATAGAAGGAACAATATGATGTCCTAGTGCCTTCTCAAGCCATGACACATGAAAAATATTGTGCACCTTGCTCTCTACTGGCAAATCTAACTCATAAATCACCTCTCCCACTTTTCTAATAATCTTGAATGGACTATAGTATCGTGGCTTAAGTTTCTCGACACCACTCTTCTTGAGAGTGGATTGACAGTAAGGCTACAACATAAGATACACCATATCTCCAACCTCAAAATTTTGCTCTGTCCTCTTCTAGTCTGCATATTGTTTCTACTGATTCTATGCCTTGGTTATATTATCCTTGAGAGTCTTAACAATGTCTTGACTCTCTTATAACAAATAACCTGCACTGGGCACTCTACTGTCACTCAAAAGCATATCCACAAAATTGGGTACCTCATACCCATATAGGGCAATAAAGGGTGACATTTGAATAGACATGTGATAAATGGTATTGTAGCAATACTCATAGAGATAAATCCACTTTACCCATGCCTTTTGTTACCTACTATATAATTTTTGAGATATCCCTCCACCCATTTATTCACTATCTCTATCTGACCATCTGTCTGAGGGTGGTAGCTAGTACTCGAAGTGAGCTCTGTCGCACACAATCTGAATAGCTCTTGCCAAAAATGACTCATAGACCTGTTGCCTCTGTCACTACAATGCTCTGAGGTAAGCCATGTAGTCTAAATATCTCCTTGAAGAACAACTCTGCCACCTATGAAGCAGTGTATGTAGCAGTGATCGGAAATAAGTGTGCAAACTTCGTAAGGCCATCCACAACCACATATATGCAATCCCTACCTTGGGCTCTAGGTAGTCCTATGATGAAGTCCATAGATAAACACTCCAACTTCCTATCAGGAATCAAAAGTGGCTAAAGTAAACTGCCTAGATAGGAGTGTTCTTGCTT
Organism: Cupressus sempervirens; assembly: GCA_028749045.1. Lineage (NCBI taxonomy): Eukaryota > Viridiplantae > Streptophyta > Pinopsida > Cupressales > Cupressaceae > Cupressus > Cupressus sempervirens. The sequence goes on along the minus strand of CM053787.1, from coordinate 353,303,586 downwards.
ATTCTGCTGGCAGGTGGGACACTCCCTAATATATTGAAGTACTTCTACTTTGAGCCCTTTCCATGTGAAGTGCTCTCTAAACTGCCGGTATGTCTTGTAGAAACCAGGATGTCCTGCCATAGGTGAATCATGAAAAGATTTCAGAACCATCCTCCCCATTGTTGAGCATGGAACCAAAAATATTCGCCCTTTGTAAATGATGAGCTCATTCACAAGGGTGTATCTGCTATCCTCAAAAGTTCAATCTATGAATTCGGCAGTCCACACATCCTTTGCATACTTTGCAAGGATCAAGTGTCTCCAATCCTCTGATATATCTATCAATAAGCTCAAGTGGGGCCTATGTGATAAAGCATTGGCAACTAAATTCTATGTCCCCTTAAAATATGTAATATCAAAGTCATAGAACTGTAACTTGCTCACCCACTTTTGCTGCCTATCATTGAGATCTCATTGCCCCAAAAAGTGTTTTAGGCTATTATGGTCAGTTTTGATGCAAAATTTACTACCTACCAAATATTGCCTGAATTTAGCCAAAACATGCATAATGGCTAACATCTCCTTAGCATATATGTTGAAGCTCCACTCTGGCCCTCTTAATTTCCTACTCTCATAAGAAATAGGGTGCTTCTCCTACATAAGACCACTCCAATGCCCTCTCTGAAAGCATCATATTGTAGCTCAAAAGGTTTTCTGAAATCTAGTAATGTTTACACTAGACAAGAAGTCATCAACCCAAATTTCTCAAAACATTCTTGTGCCTCAGGAGTCCACAAGAAAGCTCCCTTTCTCATCAAATCTGTCAAGGGTACTACATGCCTGGAATATCCATCCACAAACCTCTTGTATAAACCACACAATCCAAGAAAGCCCCTCAATTGTGTAAGGTTCACCGATGAAGGCCACTCCATAATGGCATGAATCTTTTCAGGATCCATGCATACGCCTTTTGCACTGATGATGTGACCCAAATACAACAACTCTGTCATACCCAAATCACATTTCAACTCCTTTGCATATAAGGACTCTTTGCCCAATATATCCAACAATGTGTCAAGGTGAACCAAGTGCTCCTCCCAAGATCTACTGCACACCAAGATATCATTGAAGAAGACAAGTACAAATTTCCTCAATTGAGGATGGAAAACCCTATTCATTATTGCCTGAAAAGTAGCAGGTGCATTAGTTAGCCCAAATGGCATAACTACAAACTCAAAATGGCTACAATGACATCTAAAGGTTGTCTTCTCGATATTCTGCTCTCTAACTCTGATCTGGTGATAACTTGATCTCAAATCTATTTTTGACAAGAAGCAAGCTCCATGAAGCTCATCTATCAACTCATCGATCCTAGGAATGGGGTACCTATTTTTAATTGTCTTCCTATTAATCACCCTGTAATCAATGCACATCCTTAATGTCCCATCCTTCTTCTTCACCAACACCACTAAAGAAGTGAAAGGAGACTTACTTGGACTAATGTGGCCCATAGCAAGTGACTCCTTTATGGTTATTCCAATTTCATCCTTCAACCTCTTCAGATGCCTGTAAGGTGTAATCATGATGGGCTTGGCCCCCTCCTCTAACTCAATGATGTGCTCAATACCCCTATCTAGTGGTCTACCTAGTGGAATGTCACTAAACACCATAGAGTGTTTAACTCTAAGCTTTTGAATATCAAAAGGATATTCAGTCTTCTGCTGTCCCTCCTATGATGGCATTAACATGCACTCTGCCACCCACTCTACCTGATCATGTTAAATCAATCTATTCATCCTCTAGAAAGAGACCATTCTGAAATCACTATTCCTAATTGCCTTAAGAATTTGTGTCTTCCCATTTACTTTAAACCTCATCTCCATCTCCTTGAGATTAAGAGTGAACTCACCAATATCGTGCAACCAACTCATTTCAAGGACTATATCTATATCTCCCATAGGCACAACATAGAAATATGCCTTAAAGGCATAATTATTAACTTCCAATGGGAGTCCAGTGATCTTACGATCATAATTGAGGACATAGCCATCAACTACCCTCACTCTAATTCCCCCAAACTCCTTTATTTGTATGCCATGCCTTTCCACCAACCTAGCATCAATGAAATTATAAGTAGAACCATATCAACCAAAGCTATAACTCGTCATCTAGCAAGTACTCCTCTCATTCAAAATGATCCTTCTTGCTTAATACTAGTGAGATGAGCCTCCCTAAGTTGCTCGTCTCCTTCCCCATCCTTGAACTCCATTTTAGACAAGTTTTCAGCCTTGTCTTCCTTTTTTTCACCATCTATTTCCTCTATATCTTGGATTGCTAGTTTGAATTATCTGATTCTGATTCCTCATAGTATGGCCACATAACTTTTTTAGCTTTTCCCTTTGGTCTAAGAGGACAGTCATCGTTTGCATCATAGGTTCCCTTACAGTAGAAACATAAATTTTTTTTTCTGAAATCATTTAATGTTTCCCTATCAAAAGGTGCTGGAGTTTTGTCTTTAGAATCATTTTTGAAATCAATCCTCTCTGGTTTTTTATAAAATGGTTTGTTATCCTTACTAGAAGATGCTCCCTTGGACTGAAATTTGTTTGTTGGGACTGCATGTTCCATGCTTCTTGCCTTTTTCATAGCTTCCTATAAAGAAATGGGATCAAATACTTTTATCCAACCTCTTAGTGGTTCGACTAGGCCTTCAATGAAAAGAACTATCAATCTATGCTCTAAAATGTTTGGCACCATGATTACTAGCTGCTAAAATTCACCAATGAAATACTCCAAGTTGCCTATTTGTTTCAATTGTGCTCATTCCCAGAAGTAAACCTCTGGATCTTTCTTATCAAATCTTTCAACCAACCTATTCACAAAGTCCCGGTACTTTATCACCTAATTATGTTGAAGTGTTACCATACCACGGTACCACCAATCATGTGCTACTCCCTCCAAATTCAAAGTGGCATATTTGATAGCTTCAATCTCTGTCATTGGCCTTAGTGCCAAAAATGTGTCAAGCTTATGAATCCAAGCTTGAGCTATCATCATTCCATTCCCATCAAATGTAGGCATAGTAATTTTTCCTGTAGCCCTCTTCAGCTCACTATTTTGACCCCTAGGCCTCCTATCCTGTCTGAGTGACCTATAATGTTCTCTTCTCTAATTTACAAAGTGTTCAAAGGTCATCCTCTCTCGAACCTGTGGTGCCAATAATTCTCATTCATCATTTGCAACCATAAGGATATATGCAAATGTCTTATCCTCAACTTCCTCTGCTATTTCCTATACTGGTTCTTCTCTAACAAAGGTAGGATGTGTGAGCCTATCTATTGTTCTAGAAATAGTTCTATGAGCTCTAGGTGAACCCATTACATTCCTGTTATCTTCTTGTTCCTAATTTTGTCTATCTTGTGGATTCGTGCACTCAACCATGGTGGTGAGTGTCTGCAAAGCCTGAGCCATCCACTCTTGTCCTATAACCATTCATCTGTAAAATTCCCTTGTTTCCTAATCCTCATTCCTATTGTCTCTTGGTGGGCTACACTCTTGCTTGTCACCCATGGTGTTTGGCTGCCTATAAAATCTTGTTCCCTAATAAATAATGCTTGCATGTGAGTGGAAAATCTGTGAGAGCCAACCCTAGGTGGTTGCATGTGATTGCTAAACCTTCAGGATGATAGGATTTAACTATGATACCAATGTAATAACCCCAACCAATTATAACTTTGTCAAACACCAAATTCTTCTCTAGTTCAGTTGTTTGACATTTCATCAAACACTTTGCAAGCAAGAGCTGATACCAATGTAATATACTCTTATAAGGAACTAATATGCAAGTGCAATTCTCTTGGTATTTTCAATGCAAATACATGGAAACTAGATATGAAATGTAAAACAATTGGCATACAATAATGACCATAGTAATACCAAAATTTGATTCTGAATTATCACAGCAAAATCATATGCTTATGAAGTACAATGATAACTACTAATAGTTATAAGAGGAACTTGATAATAGTGATGCCCAAGAATGGAAATGAATCAAACATAGACACTATAGTGTGACATCATGAATGCGTACTATAGCAGCCAAAATCTATTCTCCAATTTAAGCACAAATAGAACTCCTGAATTGAAGCTCTCCTGAATACCAAATTCAATGGATATTCACCACCTCAAATGGTTGCAACACTGAAGAGTTGACGTTCTCCAATGGCTAACTGAAATTGGAAACCTTAGTTTCTTCTCCCAACTTAATATCAAATGCAATTCACAATAATTGAATGATAAACAATGAAGCTCTCCCCTCTATTTATACTTTTCCTTCACCCTTATAGAAGGAAATAAAATATTTAATAATTGCATTCTCTAGAAGTTTCCCCCTTTCCAATAATTAATGTGCTTTTAGGAAATTAAATAAGTTTCCCCCTTCCAATAATCAATGCACTCGCTAGAAGCTTCTCTCTTGCAATACAATAATTAATTGTGCTTCTATAAAATTAAATTACTAGAAGTTTCCCCCTTCCAATAATTAATTCACTCTCAATTAATTAAATTAATTAAATATTGTCACCCTTTTATTTTAATTTATTTAATGACTTTATAAAAAATTAATTTAATCAATTTCTCCTTATTTCTCCACTTAGCCTTCAGAGAATGTTAAGGCTAAGAACTCCATTGAGATGCTAAAAAGATGGGGACATTACAAGGTGAAGACTTTACACTTATAGCATCTTAGAATTTAACAAAGACTAGATAAGATTTATATAATGAATTGTTGATTGGAGGAGTAAGGCTTAGGTTTTATGCAGGATTGCATGTTGTCTTTAATTTCTTTTAATAGGAACCATTATTATATTACTCTTATATGGAGAAATACAATTAATAATCATTAAGAAGCATGGTTAATATGTCTAGCCATACCCATATAGTGTCGGATCATGATTATCTTTAAGCAAGCAAGTCCCACATTAATCATTTCATGTGCCTTGAGCACAACCATCTCCTATTCAAGGCTCAACATTCTTAAGCTCATTACGGTTTTTTGCATCTTGTTAGTCAATCAATAATTATGGAGTTTATTTTTTGCATCTTTCATGCTTTGGAAGTGAGGACTATGGTGTTTAGAGGGTCAGTAAAATAAGAGAGGTGGAATTAGATCCTAAATTTGGTAGATAATGTGTCTAGGTTTGCTATTTCGTAGGCAATTGGGGAAAAAGTGTTCAATTATGACTACACTTGGCATATGAATAGTTCTATCATTGGCTCATTTATAGGATGAATGGCTTGAGCATATGTAGAGAAATGGGGAATAGTTAGGTTATGCTATAATGTCTTTGATCCAACTTGGCTTGTGGGTCTGGAAAACATCGTACTCAGCATGGATGAGAAGTTGTCTATCCCACTCCTTGAGGTGTATATGGCATATGAACCAGGAGAAATACTACATGTTAATGTTTTTGATTAGATAAACAGGTTTTTCAGGGATCCTGAAACTCAATAGTTAAAACATTTAAGGCTGATTAGATACTACATGTTAATGTTGCTAGGAGGCCATCAATGCATATCAGGGATAATATCCAGTTCTTTAATACTTGGCCTAAAATGGAGGCTTGTATTAATTTATTGCTTAGATGGCAAGGAATTAGAGAGGATCCAAACAAGGAGTGGCTTGTTAATTTTCTACAAGCATTTGAAGCCTATGTTGAGTTGGACATCAATTTCAAGGATCAGAATAGGCTAGATTTCATTTTGCCCAATTTCATCAAGTCCAATAGAGAACTCTCAGCCTATGTGTTTCTGTCGAGCTCGTGAGTAGATGATGTCAACAAAGCTAAAGACATCCTGATGGTATACTAGAAGAAGGAGATGGAAGCTCAACGTTAAGCTCTGAAAATTAATGTTTTAGGTTTTTTTGGCTTGCTTTGTCTTTGTCTATTTCTTTAGCGGGTTTAGGTATAGTTTGTATTCGACCTATGGCCGTATCGATGCATGGTACTAGCTTCGACCCTAGTTGTGGCCCTTTTTGGTTTCCTTATCAAGATGTTGCCTCTGGTTGTAGCATAGTATCAATAGTGTATATTTTAACATATATAAATAAAATGATGTTATTAACGTTTAATTCATGGAGATCATGGTTTTGTTGTTCTGTTGGTTCTTGGCGTTCACCTTGATATTAACTTAGTGAATTAAGCTTTAATTTATGTCTATATCAAATTTGCACTTTCTAAGGATGATATGTAATAAGGCAATTGTATGATTTTGGAGAGTCATTACCTAGGTATAAATTTAGCATGCATTTACGATTTTATTGTCTTTAACTTTTTAACATCTTTGCAACTAATTTAGGGAAATGGTCATCTGCAATCATAACCTGGTAACATAAGCACTTAAATCATGTACCTGGGAAAAAGATATTGTAGATTACTTAAATCACTTATAACATAAACACCCTTAAAAATTAATGATAATCCAATAATAAAATCAAATAAGCTCTAAATAAAATCAAAAGGAGAGCAACATTTTAATTTCTACTTAGAATAAGCATAATAGAAATAATGTTATTATGGTTTAGATCTAGAGGTAGCTGGTATTCAAGAAATGTTTTAGATTTTCAATAACTTTCATCTGTTAACTATATTACTTTGAGATATGGCTTAGAAAATGTTATCTTCCTTGATATTATAGCTAACCCAAATACAAGTTTGTAAGAATGTATACAGAGAGAATGGTAACTACTCAAGATCAGCTTTAGGAGATGGGTTCATATCATATTCAATGATAACATCTATTATAAAGGATGACATTGTACCTGCCAAAGCTTAAAATAAGAAATAGAGGTGTAAATAAAGAATTAAAAACTGGGGAATGCGCAGGTTTTATTATTGTATTTTGTATAGGACTATGGTCCTGGGCTAGATTGGAGGTTTTCTTCTCCGTTCGTTCCTACTAGTGCCCATTTGAATGAAGTAATTCTAGAAATTTATAAAGTTCAATATATATATATATATATATATATATAATCAAAGACTTCAGTCGTTTACTGATTTAAAAAAAAAAGTAGATAGGGAAAACACAAAGTTGATTTTATTACAAATGGAAAGGTCTGTAATGGAGGAAGTTGTACATTCTGAAAGCTTGAAGGTGAATTGATAATAACCTTACTCCCAACCTTTGTTATCTAGGATTGATATTATGGGATTCAAGATTTATAAATACATATAATATAGTTTTCATCTATGTTAAAGTTTATTACTTAGAAATTTCTAAATTGAAACCACCATCTTAAACACTCATCTTTTATAAAATCATCTCTATGTTATTAGAAAAAACACAAATAATCAAAAATCTTGAAAGAGAAAAGAGAAGCATAGATTTGAATTAGCTCACTGAAATGATGCAACATTCCTGAAATAAAATATAAGAAGAAGAAGAGGTCATTTACAACCACTCAATATAGACTCTAAAACATAGAATATACACAATAGATCGAAAACTTCAATTTTAATGCTTATCTATAAAATGTGGAAGCATGGAAATGATACACTAACTATTTGCAGATATGTGGAGCATCTAGATATATTTTAAGAATTACAATAAGAGACACGTAGTCTCTTGGAAAAATGATAGCTGCCATGTTCAAATATTTGAGGTAATATTTCTATAGGAGAAGGAAAAGATTACTTGAAAAAATAACAACAATCAATAAGAAAAACCAAATTTACATATATGACATAAAATGAATTTCAATATATCTCACAAACTATAATGTTAGATGTTATAATTTGCAAAGGCATGGTTTCCAACGACCCAACTGATATTTTGGAAGTGATTGAAAGCTTTAGTCTCCTGCCTTTACGACCAGGACTAATAAAATTCAACACTTTCAGTGCTAGATTTGTCACTCCTTCATGACCCTGATGTAGTCTATATGTATCCTCATAGAGAGAATTGCCTCTTATTCTCTCACATTTTAATATATATCTTTATTTAGTTGGGTTGGTGCTTGAAACTTATTTTCTCCCTTATTTGATACTTGATCTCTCCTCCAATTAGAATCATCAGTAGTTTGGTTTCCCTATAAACTAGCAATATCAAGGATCTAATGACATTGTAATGCCTTATTTAGACATTCATACAATTACTTTTACTTTGTAGAAAATATTCATGGAAAATTTATTAAATGTAAATTATCTATAGAAAAAAAAATAAAAATTGTATTATTATAAATTATAAATTTGTATAATACATTAATAAATTATTGTATTATTATATTAGTCTTATACATAGAAATGTTGGAATGAATAAAATATACTCAATCTTTAGCATTAATGCAATCTCCAGGTGGAATTGTCTTGAGAAACCAAAGAGGTAACATCTTATAATATCCTAATCCATGAGTTCTTGATGATGGATCCACAAAGGAACATAAGTACTCTAATTTACAATTTACAGTTTGTTGATATGATATCCAAAAAAATATAAACTAATGAAGTTTCATGCCTTATGTAGAGGTGAGTGGCCTAGAATGGGCTTACACATGTTGAGATCCATTTTGATGTTCCCCATTATCTAGAACTCACATGTGAAAAAAAGTATTAATGTACTTGGTTCCAATGATAGGGGTCTAGATAAAAATATGCATGAAGGTAACGATCCTTATAAACATGTAGCACAAATATATAATGCAATAAGGACCAAGGAATTGGAATTCAACTTTTTGTGAGTCTTAACAAAATCCTTGAGTAGCTTAAAAAAAACTTTCAACAAATTTAATTAATTAATTTTTTTTTTTGAAATGTTTGTAACAATTATTATAACTTGTTAAAATTTAACAACATAGGATTCAACAAAGTGTATTGTTTTATATCACAAATTCTTTTAAATAGTGGTCCTCATACTTTTTCTCAAAGCACTCAAGAATCCTTTGAATAAAGTCATTAAATATTTTACAAGGCTTTCTACTTATGTGACCAAAACATAGCTCTGCAAATCGTTAAGCAATGCCTCCCATATGTAATGTATAGAATTGTGTCATCTTTCTCCTTTAAAGGGTAGATAGTAAAATATATAATTAATTTTTTACAACCAACACCTACGATATATCTTGTTTAATTTGTGTACTTTTTTTTGCAATTTTTTACTTCCAATAATTTAATTGTCATGTACAGTTCCTCTCCTATAAGTTTTCTTATCAATAATGGTCATGTAGCTATAAAAAATTTAGATTGAACTTAGTACTCCTTAGAAATTTCAGCATATAGGAGAGTCTATAAGCACTCATTCTTAATCTATCCCTTTCTACAAAAACAAATTGATTTTGAGCTCTTCCACACATAGCTAGCCATGGTGTTGTTTCTTACAAATGTACCTCTTTTTCTTGAGAATATTTATTCAACATTTTTTTAAAAACCTTTTTTTATAAATTTCAACACTTTCAATGCTAGATTTGTCACTCCTTCATGACCTTGGTGTAGTCTATATGTGTCCTCATAGAGAGAATTGTTTCTTCTTCTCTCCCATTTTACAATATATCTTTATTTAGCTAGGCCGATGCTTGAGACATATTTTCTCACTTATTTAATACTTGATCTCTCCTTCCATTAGAAGCATCAATAGTTTGTTTCCTATGAAATAACAATATCAAGGATCTAATAACATTGTAATGCCTTATTTAGACATTCATGCAAATACTTTTAATATGTATATAGAAAATATTCATGAAAAATTTATTGAATGTAATAGATCTATAGTAAATAAACTAAATTTGAACACATGGATCACAAAGAACATTAGTAAATTATAGTATTTTTATATCATTTAGATACATAGGAAAATATTAGAATGAATTAAAAATACTCATTCTTTAGCATTAATGTGATCTCCAAGTGGAATTTCCTCAAGAAACCAAAGAAGTAACAACCTATAATATCCCAATCCATGAGTTCTTGATAATAGATCCACAAGGAGAACACAAGTGCTCTAATATATAATTTACAGTTTGTTGACATGATATCCAAAAAGGTATAAACTAATGAAGTTTCATGCTTTATGTAGAGGTGAGTGGTCTAGCATGGGCCTACACATGCTGAGATCCATTTTGATGTTCCCCATCATCTAGAATTTACATGCGACAAAAGTATTGATGTCCTTGGTTCTAATGATAGGGGTTTAAGAAAAAGCATGCATGAAGGTAAGGATCCATATAAACATGTAGCACAAATATATAATGCAATAAGGGCCAAGGAATTGGGAGTCAACTTTTTGCTCAAAAGTGTTTCCATTTAGTATGTTTTTATTTTTAAACTTTGAAGTTGGGGCTTTAAAGAATGAGATGTCAAGGTATGAGAAAATACAAATGTTTATAGAATCAAGAAAGTAGATTAACATAACATTAGGGTATGTGGTGATGGGATACATGTTGTCAACTTTCGTAGGATGTATGATGGTAAAGAGAATCCAAAAACTAGAATAACAAAAGAAAATGAGGAGTGAGGATTAAGCCTTGAAGATACTTGATGCATGGAGGAGTAGGAACTAAATTTTGTAAATACTCATTTTAGGAGGAAGTGGAGATTGGGCTTTGAAAATAATTAATATTGGATGCAATGGGGATTTGGCTTTGAAAATAACTCATATATGATGAATTGGGGTTTGGATGTTATATATCCACATTATAGGGAGATAAGAATATTCTTTAGACATATTTGTAAGAGTGATTGAGGATTAAGCTTCAATGATACCAAATAAAGGAGTGAGAATAATATAAATTGAAAGTTTGATACTAGTGGGGGTCTAGGATTGGGGATATAACATGGTTGATATTGATATAATAAGAGAAAGGAGAGCTTTGAAGTATGAATACACGAGAGTAGAAAATGAGGTGCAAATAAGAGTTATAGGTTATATGATACTAGATACGCTTTAGGTGTGTTAAGGACTTTATGAAATTGAATACTAAGGGATTGATGATACTAACTCCTTTAGATCACGCACAAGAAAGAATCTAAAGCTTTAGAATCTTGCAAGGTAGACACAATATAGGTTGTGTGGCATAGGGAATGAAGATGATGGACACTAAAATATGGAAGTCCGAATGCCTAAAACGTGGAGCTTTAGGGCCCATTTGGTTGCAAGCATAGGAATTGAGAACTAGAATAGAAAATTTGAATGAGAATGGAGAATGAAGAATAGGAACAGAAAACTGCAATCCAATCTTGTTTATCCCTTGTTTGGTTATACAAGCTTAAATTGGAATAGGGTTAAATTCATATTTATATTATATTAAAAAAAAGTTAAATTGATAAATCTTCTTTCCGTGATATTCTTCCCTACATTCTTCCCTGATAAATTGCTTTATTGCAGAACTTTATTTTGGGTATGCTCAATCAACTTGGTGTTCCAACCTTGCAGAACATTTTTGTTTGTTTAATCAGCTTGACATGTTTGTATGTTTATTTAGCTTGGCATCTCCAATGGTACTCTCTTCACCCTATTGCTTATCTAGCGATGCATCTAGCTGCTTATCCAACGACATATCTAACCATCATCCAGATCGTCTCTTTCATATCCTAACAAGCAATACGCCAGAAAGATGTAAAAAACTTGTGATTAATGTCCAAGTCAATGTAACTCTACGTTGACGTCTGTGGTAATAGCGTAGAAGTTTGTAGGCGAATAAAATGACGAATGTTGTTCTGAAGATGCAATCGACGCTATTAGAAAATTGTTGAAATATTTGAAAATATTGAAAACCTTTACCTATCTGTAACCACAGACTTAAAAAATAATTAAATTTAGAAAAGTCAAACAGAGAATAGAAATGGCCTATTCCAATAACAAGTATTTTTTTGAATGGACAAATGCTCATTTTGGGACTAAAATGGGAATATGTTTTCCTATTCCTCATTCCAATTCCGTGCACCAAATGAAGAATAAAAATCATATTCTAATTTTGAATGACTATTTCGGTTGTATTCCAGCAAGGGCCTGTTTGGTTGCTGGCATAGGAATTGAAAATTAGAATAGAAAAATGGAATGAGAATGGAAATGGGGAATGGGAAAAGAAAAGGGCAATTCCAATCGTGTTTGGTTCACTTGGAATTCGATTAGGAATATGTTAATCCATTGTTTGGTTGTACAAAAATGGAATAGGAATAAGATCAAGTTTTATATTTTTAAAACTATTTCCCTTAAATTTTTTTGTTTTAATTTATTACTTTTTGGTTAATTTTTTTAATAATTCATGTTCATTTTTATTTTATTCATTGAAATTAATGAGAAATATATATATATATATATATATATACTTAAATAAATAAATATAATTAAAAAAATGTTATAAAAAAAATTCAATTTTTTTAAAAAAAATTGTTTAAAAATTTAAAATTAATTTTCAAAAAATTAAATTAAAAAAAAATAAAATAAAATTAAAATAATTTAAAAAGAAAAATTAGATTGGGAATAGAAATGGCCTATTCCAATAACATCTATTTTTTGGCATAGACATATGCTCATTTTAGGGGCAAAATTGGAATATGTCTTCCTATTCCCAATTCTGATTGAGTATACCAAACAATGAATGTAAAACATATTCTAATTTTCTCTTCATATTCGAATCCTATTCCAGCAACCAAACAGGCCCTTAGGGAATTGAGGACTTGAGGGGGATGAAGGAAAAATAATGCTATCAAGGGAGTTTGGATCTTTAATGATTAAGATAAAGTTGGATTTTGAGGAATGTGGAGATAAGTGAACAAATATGAATATAGGCGAAAACCTTGAAAGAGTAGAAGGAAAATGATTACAAAAATGTGGGTCCAAGGAATGAGAGAAAGATAGAACATTAAAGATGAAGTGTAAAATTCTGCCCCATTATGGAAAGTGAATCTTATATTGTCATGATAAGAATTTGGGACATTACAATTCACCCTAAAAACTAGATCTAATGATTCTACCAAATTTTGAGATACATGCGCACCTAAGGATACATTGTTGCACTTGTATAAACTTTAGTGCACAAAAAAGACATTTGCACTGATGCAAACGCCCTTCATAAAACAAAAAAACAACTCATGGATTTGAATTTAGTTTTAGAAATTTTCTCTTCTTCACCCTTCTTTTAATTTAACATCTTTATAGGACTACATAAACTATATATACTCTCTATTCCTTCTGATCTACATAAAAGTTGAATGCATGAAATTTCCACAACCAATGACAACTTGTCAGTAAGCTTCTCGATTTAAGTGTGTGAGCAATTTTTCCATCAACATTTCAAACCATTCTCCATAATTTATGATCATGCATAGTCATCATGATGATGGAGAATGGAGAATGATTTGAAAGGTTGATAGAAAAGTTGCTCACACAAATAAACCCATAAGCTTTCTAAACAAGTTTAATCTCTGATACATCTTCACTATCAACTTAATATATCTTTTATTAATAAATCATTTAAAATTATATATTATTCCTCTTTGAGATCAATTTTATTTATAAAAAACCAAATTCCAAAAGAATATTAATGCATTTATTTCCAAGCTTAATTGTGAAATATGATTCCTATAGTTACTTTAGCATAAGGGAGAACTTAAATCATAATGGAAAAAAATTCGTTCCTCTCTTATTTGATTCGCTCAGTTGTAAAGCAACTCTCCACAAGAAGCTTCTATAAAGGCGTTTAGCCCGCCACGGGTAAGAACAAATTCTCTCTCACCATCTAGTATATGTTCACAAACAGACAACACAAGCTATTGTCCAATCTCCCGTCAAGTGACACAAATTCGCAACGACGCCAATTCGAATATAACACAAGACATCAATCATTACTATAAAAAGAGGCCAGATAACTCTGTATATTCAGCGAGGAAGGGCTTCCAGACGATTAACAAGGCTTTTGCAGACCCTCTGATAACCAGCAACCATGTCAAGCAAGCAAGGTAAGTTGTTTTTATGACCCTATTCATTAAAAAGAAGAATTCTAGGGTTTCATTTTTGTGCGTGTATGTTCAGAGATTAAACAATTGAATTTATTTATTTTCATAGAGTTTTTAAATTTGTGTTGTATTTTTCTGTGGGAGGTTATCGGGCTATGCCGATCAAGTAGGTTGAGGTTTTTTTTTTCAAGTCACAAAGATGTCTAGATTTTGGGCGGTGCTTTTGTTTTACCTTATCTACTGGTGGCAAATTTAAGGGTTAGGAATTACGGTAGATGAAATTTTTTCTGTAACTTGCTTATTATTAATTTTCAGTGCTTCTAAGGTTCTGAATCAATCCAGCGGTGCAAATATTGCTAGTTTTTGGGTTGTTACTTTTAGATTTTAGGGTTAGGGTTTGAAATTTTTTTTTTTTTATGTATTGTTTTCATTAGTTTTTCATTTGGTGAAATTTGTTGATGCTTTTTTAAAAAATCTCTACTGGGTGTAATTAGATGCCTGATTGTTTGTATTTGACAATCGTTTTTGCAAGCCACAATTATTTAGGGCATTAACTTTAGGCAATATTTTGTGAAATTCGATTATGTTGTTTTATGTTGGTTTTGTTCGTTTTGCTAATTTTGAAATATTCGGTTCAGGTGGAAAGGCTAAGCCCCTGAAGCAGCCAAAGCAAGACAAAAAGGAGTATGATGAGGTAGGGCTTTCTTTTTATGGTAATTGAGTTTGGATTTTCTTTATATACGTCTTTAAATTATGTATATTAGATTTACTGAAAACGTTCTGATCTAGTCTTGGGCATTAGCGAGTCTCAACTGAGTTGAACAGCCAAATCTTGCAAGACCCAAATGACAAGCCCTGTTAATCTCCTAGAAAACAGGAAAACGGATTTTGAATATTTTATATTTTCTTAACTTTATCCTTTAGGCTCTGAGACAACCATTGGGCTGAGACCTTGTTGAGTCTGAATCTTTGTTGCCTCTGAATCCTAAATAGAGAGTAGTGTGCTTGTCATTGTGGAGCTAGAATAGATTAAACCAGAAATGATTTAATAATTTACTTTATTCCCCCGTCTTGCAAAATTGTATTTTGCTTTTGTCAAATCCATTCTGCAAATTAGATTTTTATTTTGTTAATTAGTTCTTATTTTTCCCATGCGTCATTTTTATTGTTAAGGTTCTAAGGACACTACTTGAAGCATTCCCTCTGAGACTACAAAATGGTTCTTCTCTTGCTTTTCTCACAGAAGCATTTTTTCAGATTTGCAACTGTTGTCATCATTTTGGCCACGTGCCACAAGATTTGAACCATTCTGGTTTGGCTTGAGAAAATGTCTTCCTCACCAAGTTCACCATATGTCGTTAGATTGCAATGGCCTGAACTTGTTTAGAGTTCAGTTGTCATCATTTTGGCCACGTGTCACAAGATTTGAACCATTCTGGTTTGACTTGAGAAAATGTCTTCCTCACCAAGTTCGCCATATGTTGTTAGAACTTAGATTGCAATGGCCTGAACTTGTTTAGAGTTCACATAGCATCAACGCATCAAAAAATGTCTAACTATCCTTTAAATTGCATGCAAAACTTTGCCAAACATCATCAAGATTAATAGCCAGTACAGAAAAGGATGCAAAATGAGGTACAAGAATGAAAAACAATGTGATAGTATAACATCTTGACAGTGCTAACATGCATATAAGACTGTTTTTTTAAGGTAATAGAGGCTTCATAAAAAGAAACAGTTTAATGTGTGCGAGACTACTAGTTTATCTGACATCGGAAGTTCATCGTTCCTATGCTAAATGTGGAAGTTCTGGATCTAGATGGCTTTAAACTTCCAACATTAGCTCCTATGCCTGTATGGTGTATCAGACTTAAAATCTCTTTAATAAATTAGTAAATCGGCTTATTAAATGCTGATACCTAGTTTCGAAATTGTGCTTTAGAGTAACTTTTTTAATGAAAATTGTGGACAACTTGACGCCATGGAAAATAGAAGAACTATGCAGGTAAGTTAAAAGTTGTTTTTTCCTTTTTTGTTCATAGATCTATTCTTTGTAGGAATTGTCATCTAAAAAATTATCTGCATCCTTTTCGACATGATAATTTTTGGGCCTGAACAGATATGCCAATATCCAACGAATAGATGGGCAATTGTTAGTTAGTATGCTGGTGTCAGATAGTTGGGAAACAGTGTGTATATAGAGAGAGAGCATCTAAGGGCATACGAGTAGGCATGTAGTTGTCAGCCCTGGAGTCAAGATTGCTTACATTGTTGGTATTTGGACAGTTTTCTGCAATTAGTTCGTTCCACCTTTTTTTCTTCTTAATGACAATTGATTAAATACGTTATAAATATTTTATCTGTCAAATTTAATTTATTTACTATTGATCATTTGAAGTCAATAGGGCATTCTTTGTTATAAATAAATGATCTCACCTTGTGTACTTCTGTTAGAATAATTGAACTTAGTTTTGCACAAGCTTGTAATTCAACAGTTTCTTGTGATCCGCAATCATTCCTTATAAGTCAGTTTGGACATGTCATTTGATCACCTATATTAGAGCTAGTTTAATTTAGCAACTTCTTTTTCGTCTTGTGCAGTACAGAAAGTACTAGTAATATGTTGTTGTATGTATAAAGCTTCATTATTGATACTGATTAGTCTGCTTTTATTTTGACACAGCATGACCTTGCAAATATTCAAAAGAAAAAAGATGAGGAGAAGGTAACACCCATCTTTTCCAGAACTAAATTTTCATTTTTCATATTATGACATGTTCTAAGATTCCTCCGGAGAGGGATTTTTGCGTAGCATATGTTTTTATAGCTAAGGTCATCTTCATTTTGCCATTTCCTTATTGATGTTTGTTTTATCTTTTATGTCGTGGTACAGGCCTTGAAAGAGTTAAAAGCCAAGGCACAACAGAAAGGTTCTTTTGGTGGATCTGGATTGAAGAAAAGTGGCAAAAAATAGGCACTGCAAATGATGGCTATTTGCAGCTGGAATTTACTATAGTGTTTGCATAGGAAATTTTTACTAAAATATGCAATATGGTTAAGAATGCTTAAAATTATAGCCCTCCCAGACCTTCATTTATGTGTCATTGTGTGCTGATAGCTGAATAAGTAATTAAGGACTTTTCTTGTGTCTGGTTTTCTTTCTGCTATTTTGAGTTAGATTTTTGTCTTAAATTTTACTGAAATGAATGTGGTAAACTATTATTGTTAAAGATAATTTAGGCTTGAAATTGGGGACTATGTGCAAGGTTCGTTTACTCAAGATCTATGGTGCTACTGCTAATTGAATTTTTTCTTCTTTGTTAAGAAAATTTGCATCTAATGCAGAACTGGTCCTAATTACTTGACCACCTGAACTTTTCAAATTCATATGGTTTCAATGGTGATTTGCGTCAACTCTAAATGAGTTATTTAGAACCTTAATGTTGACTGATGAGTTGCTTTTTTTTTGAAAATGGTCATAGCAATTTATATGCAATTAAAATCTTTGAAATGCGAGTGGGTGTAGCAAAGATTATGGGTTGAGTGTCTGCTTTTTTAATACAATCAAAATCCAGAAGCTAGAAGCTAATATTATGAAGTGTGTATATGCTGATTTTATTAATTTCTCATCATCATTATAAATGCAGTTATAGCCCATTTCTTTTTTGCGTCTATGCTTTGTTATATTAATATGTCATAATCATTATAAATGCTTACATATGCAGTTACAGGTGTAATTACACTTGGACCATGATGATTTTCTTCTCAGTGCTGAAAGCTGTGTAAAGTTGGACTAATCAATATATGATCTGAGCATGTTTCAGTTTATTGTTTAAATTTTAGACTTATTTTCAACGGTTTAAAATGACAATCTTTCAATGTGTACTCCTTTTTAAGGCTTTTCTGAATTTAGTTTACAGTGTGGAACTTTCTGATACTTGAACTAGCAAGTATATTGCATAAAAATTCCATAATAGGTATCTGAGTTGTAAAGTTGGGTAGGGCAATAATTTTTCAAGAATGGTATTGTATGAATCAATGAAGATCTTGGACCTTGACAATGGTGAAAACAAAATGTAAATGATGGTCTCGACTCCTTTTGCGACTGTCCTATATTATTTCTATAAAAAATGTATGTTGATGGTAATTTAGCATAAAAAATCAGGGTAGGTAGAGGACAGTGATTGTACATTTACTAAGAATTTGACATTATAACAATTCAATTTCATTTTTAATGAATAATTTTATGTAAGTGATCTAAATTAGATCATGCAGGTTAGTTTATCTAACACTGCAGCTGAGGAAATTCTCTGGAGTTTGTAGCGACAAGCAAATACATAAAACATATTTAATATTAAATACAGAAGTTCTCAGAAGCAAACTTAAGGCGATTAAGGGGCAAACAGAAATATTGAGTTGCATGAGCGATTCTGACCTCTAGGTGACAAATGATGATAAAATGAAATCAATGATTATTTTGACTCTGTTAAAAATATAGTCATGGGAAATGTTCTATAGCCCACGACTGAGTACTGTCCGTCAGAGGACAAAATGAAAGCCCTAGAGCTTTAATATATCATTAGACCCTTGGGTTGTATTATTACCCTTTGTATGGCTAATTTCTAAACAAAATGTATGCAAGACAAAAAAAAAAAAATCGAACATGATTCTTCTTCAGATATACGAAAAATAGAGTGATTTTTTTGTTGTTTTCGATCACAAAATATATAGATATGAAGAAAATTTCAAAAAAATTCATTGTGTTTTTGTTTTTTTGAAATTTAGTCAATGGTGCAATTTGTAGGGAGGATAGCTGCAATTGCATCTTATTGAGAAGTTCTTAGAATAAGCACTACGAAGTACAAAGTTTTGTTTTGTTGGTAGGTTATTGGGTCGTTTAGAAGTTGTTATAATTGTAGTTTATATTTGGTTGCACTAATTAAGAAGTGGTTAGTAATTTGCTATTGAACATGTATATGTAGATTTTGCAAATAGTAGTTAGATGATTGCTAATAAGCAAAATATTGATCGATAATTTTCCATTTAAATGATGGTAGATGCATTCCATTAGGGAAGTTTGGTGATTCAATATTATTTTGCTTCTTGTTTGGACCTGTTTAAAATGTGGACATTAAAAATAAAAAAATGGTTAGATCAATGTCATTTTTTTAAAGGGAAATTTGAATTTTAGTAGGTACACGAAAGGAGCGCAATTATGCACTGATACAAACAAATTGTCGTAAGCATGCCCCTCAAAGGCAAAAGCTATATTGAGATACTAGATTGATTAACGTTACAATTGTTAATCACCTCCATTGACAATAATTTGAAGAATTTTAATTGTTTCTTTGTACATTATGTAAAGACTAATAGTTTTCAGAGTCTCTCGCTGCGGGTTACTCTTTCCTCAAGGACCAATTGGATATTATTGACATCACACTATACTGTGCTTGGGTTGGGCATGATAACACCCTCTTTATTCGATTCCTCTCACTTGTTGACCGCCTTCAGGTTCTTAGGGCAAAGAGGAAGCTTTTCCCTCTCTCTGCCAAGATTTATCTTGGTGAGGATCTTACTAGATCACAAGTGGCAAAGCTTAAGCAGGTTCGGGTTCTTGTTATGGCTGCTTGCAGGAGGGTAAATGGACAGTGATCATAAACCTCAAGGTGGTGATTTGATAGATCACAAGTGGTAGAACTTAAGCAGGCTCGGGTTCTTGTTATCGCTGCCCGACAGGAGTATAAGTGGGCAATGATCATAAACCTCAAAGTAGTGATTCAAGACACTTTGCTTGTAGATTGGGAGTCAAGATCGGCCTCTATGGCCTCTAAGGCCAATTGACATGCACAGTCACATACATCCATCTCTGGACACACCAAACTGATCAAACCTTGGCGTGTGTTCCTCAATTGGCAGCACCCTATCCCTACTGCTCCACAGAGACGAAATTAGTAACGGAGGCCATAACCCTTGCTTTTCTTGGGCCTTATCCCTCTGTGTGAGATTTCTTTGCACGAGGAAAAGATTGTTGATCCTTCTCTCTTCTTGTTGTTTCCCCCTTTTTTTGCTTCTTGTTTGGTGTTTTTTTTTTTTTTTTTTTTTTCGGACGCCTTTTGGCACTCCTGTTGTTGTCTTCTACTATTGTACCTTTCAGTCCCATAGACCCTTGGTGGTCTCTTGTTGGACATTAATAGCATTATCAACACGTGCCTCATAAGCGAAGTACGCAAAATGCGGAAAAACAGTCAAATAGTTAGAGGACTGAAAATCAAGTTTAGTCAAAACAAATATATATTAATTTGCTTGTGCAAGGAGAATAATGAATGATATGAAAATTTGACAAGTAGAGCAGTTTATAAACCAACCTAAAAACAATATCCATGATTTAATGCTATGGTGATGATACACAACAACAAACATAAATGATCATATACAAATCAAAGCTGTTACATTTTCACAATCCATGAAAATGTGTCTTTTTTTCTATGTTTGATTGTGTGATTGTTTTAAACATCAATGTTTTGAATCATACTACATGATCCATCATTAGGATGTAAGAGAGCCAAGAAGAAGTAAAATGTAAATTGTAGACCAATGATCAAGATGCAAGAGAGCCAAGGAGAAGTAAAATGCATAATACACGTTCATGTTAGTATGCAAGTGATTTATATACAATGCCTATGGTATACAATATAAATTTCATGTATAGTGTACTCTTGTTGTCAATTTATGAATGTAACAATAGTGTCAAACTTATGATGTAGCAATTTGTATACTTGGTTCTTTTGTTTTGGGTTCAATTGTGTGAGTTTTCTAACATCAATGTTTCAGATCATACAACATGATCCATCATTAGGATGTAAGCCAAGAAGAAGTAAAATGAGAATCACAGATTGATCAGGACGCAAGAGGGAGAAGGAGAAGTAAAATGTATTCTACACATGTTCATGTAATATAGATTCCTAGTATGCAAGTGATGTATGTCCGTTGACTAATCATTCTTTACATTAAAGTGTTGTGGGTTATGTTGTTCCTCAATCTGTTTTTTACTTATTCTATATTTGTATGTTTTTATCATACTTTGTTGCTTTATATTGTATACCACAGACATAAATGTATGCATCACTTGCATACTAGGAATCTATGTTACATGAACATGTGTATTTTGCATTTTACTTCTCCTTGGCTCCCTTGCATCTTGCTGATGGATTGTGTAGTATGATCTGAAATGTTGATGTTAATAAAACTTCCACAAATCAAACCTAGAAGACAAGAAACACATATACAAATCGTTACATCATATGTTTGACACCATTGTTACATCCAAAAATTGCCATCATGAGTACAATGTACATAAAATCAATTGAGATATATGCTCATATCTCTAGGAGTGTGACTATACAGAATGGGGACATGAAGAATACTAATGATATGAGCACAAGTAGATGAAATGAGCACAATAAGAATGAACCAGTTAGAATGACATGATACATTCGCTCTTGGACAATTGTCTCTTTTCGGCAATTTCATTTATAAGCTCTCAAACAAACTGTCCATTTGATATTTCAAGATATGAGTGATCTCTCTGACCCATAAGCCCTGAACAATTGTCTACTTGCTATCTTGAAATAAAAGTGTGGTTCAAGTGTTTTATTGCCCAACCACAAAGTGGCTATCTCCCTTGGAGCTCTTTTTGACACTAAAGAGTCCTCAACCTTGTTTGAGGAGATTAGCAACTTGGAACTAATGGGTCAAATTGGTCCAGTGCAATAGTGAGCATGAATGTGGTAAGGGAAAAACAAACATGTAGACAAAAGTTTTGGTGAAGCATTTATTATTATTAGATTGCTACTAATTGGTAGTGTAGAAAATAACATTTTCACTCAACTACTCTTCCTTATAAACACAATCAAAACCACTCTTTTTTTTATCATGCATGAACAAAAAAAAGAATGAAAACATCTCATTAATAAAAACATATCCCAATAATTTACAAGAAACATTAGATAACTAGATTTGATACACAAGAATTATTTTAGATTTAAAGCCATGAATCCACTGAAAAAGTGCTTAATGTAAATTTAATTTCTACTATGTATAGAATATTGAACAAATGATTCTCATCCATTTTAAAAATCAAGGAACTTGTTAGTTTGAAATTTAAGGAAAAAAGTTATCATCTATGAAACTTCTTTTATTTTGAAGTAGATAAAACTGATATTCGCCATTTTGAAATCACATGAGTATTGGCCTCCAGAATAACAACATATGATATTCGCCAAATACTCTGAGTAATGACGTGCAAAATATCCATATATGATATTCACCATGCACTCAATACGGTTTGACATCACATCCAGTGTCATTAGTATTGGCCTTCATATTATCAACATATGATATTCACCTTGAATACTTTGAGTAATGGCCTATCATGGTTTATTCACCAAGAACTGTGAGTAATGGCCTCCTGAACATTAAGTCGCATGATATTCACTAATGGCCTCCAGAACATCAATTTGCATAACATTTACCACGTACTCAAAATGTTTATAAGGTATGCACACACATTCTCATAATGCATACTGTATAAACATCCACCATGCAAAATATAATGTATCATAATTTGCATAGACATCATAAGATATCCATCGTAATAGAAAATTAAGTTATTAGAAGACCACAACCTTCCAATAACCTCTGCAAATACACGTAATAATCATTTGGAAATTGTCACTTCCTTATGATGTACACAGAGGATAGGTCCATTAAGGTCATATTGTCACACACAAGGACTTTTGAACTCCCTTTAAAAATCAATAATTTGAGCTCATCAACCAAAGTTGTCTTTGATGAAGTGTCATATCCCTCTGAATCTGATATGATCAAGATCTTCCAGGATCAATTGAAACATATCCTCTATCCACTCCTTCAGATGAATGTGTTAGACTCCCTCTCAACATCAATCTTTTGAACTCCTTTACCTTTGAAGAAGTGATAGACTCCTCTGAATCTTATATCAATTTTTCCTTTTTCTACAATAACATTGTCGAAGGAAAAAAATCAAGGCAAATAGCTCTTATAGTACTTATAGAAATACAAATAAAAGAGAGACTGCAATGGTTAGATAAATGTAATACTCAAGGAAAATACTTATCAGCACATCAACATCCTTGATTGTCCTCATCATGAGGTATTACAATTTTCCTCCTTGTATCATAATACTATTTATGTAGCAAGTGTTCATCAACATCCTTCCTGATGTGAGAAGCCATATGCACCACAAAGAGGCATGCCAAACTTATCTCTACCTCCACAAAACAAAAGCATGTTGTCTACACATGCACTAACTATTGCATACATCTAAGCACACAACCTATCTCCTTCTAGAAAGCAAGTTATAATCAACACTATACACTATCTAGACATCAAATTATATGATGCCAATCTACAATTACATCAACTCCTGCTTGTTTCAACTGAACATATATAACAAGCCACTTCATTCACAATATCATTTGCTTCATTTGTTTCAATTAACAAGACTTGATCTATAAACTCCAAACATGGTCTACTAAACAACTAATATCTAACCAAGTCAAGTGAAAAGCCATGATGGTTCTAAAATGAGTAAAATAAGTGAGCTCCTGACAGCTAACAACAGTTACCGGTTTAGATCTATACATTATAAATGTAATTAAAGGAAATCCAAATATAATATCACAGAAACTAATAAGGGAACACAACATTATGAGTTGGAAAGTAGGCAACAAAATAGAATAAGAGACACAATGTGATAAAGCTCCTGCCAATAATTGGAAAAGAAGGAAAATATAGATTTATAGATAGGAAGGAAGGATAGAAAGAGAGAGCTAAAATAGAGAATGATATGTTATTATAAGGACAAGTAAAGGTAGAATGATAAAGTGAGTTGATGGGAATTTAAAAAATGTTAATAATTATTATTTTAAGAAATATATAAATAACAATATAAATTATATTATATGAATGAAGTACTCATTTCTACAAATTCAATTATAAGTTGAAATATTTAATTTAAAAACTAAATTGTTGATTACTTAATTCAAACTACCAAAATATCTAGTAAGTTTGAGGGGTAGTATTAGTTCTACAATTTGTAAAATGGTATTAAAAAAAAATAGAGCAAGATTGTAAAATAGTAACTAGTAAAACATAGTGTAAACTCAAAGAAATAACATTTTACAATTGGCAAAAATAAACATCAATGTAAAACTAATAAATATATTTAAAATAAGAAATATTAAACATTTAATTCTATATTTGAACTCAGTAAGAAAAATAAATTGTGATAATTAATATTGATTAGACATTCATTTTTGTCTATGATAATTGTTTTTTCCTTTTGAAAATCTAATCAACTTGTCACAAATGTGGAAAATATGAAGTTGTAATTAATGCATTCGTTAATGTATGATAGAGTTGTTAGAAAATATTTGTATTTTTTTTGAAGAAAATTAAATTTTCTCCCTACCAAAAATAGTATGGTCCAATAAAGTGAATGAAAAATGTGATTTCTAAAATAATGAAAATTAGAAAAAGATATCAACATTTGAAGTTTCTTTTAATCTTTTAAATCCCATGAGTTGATTGGTCAATTGAATTGAATAAAAGCAATAGTATCCCGCCTTTGGCAGGAACTAATAATTACATTAAGTCTTCAAAACGAGTGAAGATATTCTGATCTATTAAGCTAACAATGACAATACCATTCCCACAGTCTCTTTAAGTCAATCATTATGAATTTACAATTCTGTAGAATGTAAAAGAAAAAATGAGGAGCATATCTTTATCTTCTTCCAACAGTAGGCAATAAACCATTGAATGTAGTTATGGTCTAATTAAAGATCCAAGTTTTTCTATTTAGAAAACATATGGGGTTGGTTTTTCCAACTTTCAACAGTGTCCAAGTTGGTAATAGTTCACAAAAATATTAACAAAATTAGCATATTGACACCTATAAACATAGTAGACCCCCCACAACACTTTATTTCCATTCAACAAGAGAAAATAAATAGACATGCTATCTTGACACTTTATTTCTAAGGTTGAGGCAAATAATGAGAGCTGCATTTGGTACTATATGACATCGTTATGAGTTAACCTAGGACTCTTATTTTACGATGACATTAAATGGGCTCCAAAGAAGCTAAGCCATAGTTTCTAGACTACCAAGAAAGTTCCCAAGTATAAAGAGGAGACTTTTTACATCCTCAAATATTAATGCCAATTTGTTCATACGAGTAAGAGGAATACAACCACATGATTTTGGAGGGCAAACCTTTTCTCTTATTCTGTTTCCTGTGAAGAATTTGTCACCCTTAGGTATGATCAAAATGTTGTTTTGTCTATTAGTTTTTGTATCGTTGAGCTCTGTTTTAGGTGTTTCTCAAAATAATTTAGCTTTTTGGCTTTTTTGAAGATTTTGCAAAAAAACTATTTTGCACTTGGACAATGTGTATTTCCATGCCCGATACTTGTTCTAAAAGTGGTCCACTTTACTTAAGTTTCCCTTAAATGACTTGGGCATAGTTGACGCCTATATTGAGGTGTGGCTTTATTGAAGCTTTGTACTCCTTCAATCAAGTCCACAATGTGTAATATCCTTGTCCAAATTTGATTGAAACTTGCTCTATTTGCTTTTAGAAATTTTGTCAAACACTTGTACAACAGTGGGATATATGACATCTATTCAATGCAAATTAACACTTACAACCAAGTGACATTATTTCAAACAGTTAGCATGCAAACTAACATTATATTCCAAACTTCAAATTTGATATTTTTCTGATATAAAAATTCTAATATAAAATCAGGTTACAATATCTTCAACAATCTAACTAAACTGTCCATACAAAACCACGTAGATGTATTTTCAGATAATGCATAAACATGAAGATAAAATGAAGGGAAACTGGGATTGGTAGGCAGATCAAAATCTATCATGCACTGTAGCAGATGGGTATAAACTTCCTAATATGCCTCCAAATTAGCTACTTAACTCCTTCCAAAGTGCAGATAAAATGAGGGCATTGAATGACGCTCAAAATCTGAAGTGTATC
This sequence comes from Cupressus sempervirens, assembly GCA_028749045.1. Taxonomy (NCBI): domain Eukaryota; kingdom Viridiplantae; phylum Streptophyta; class Pinopsida; order Cupressales; family Cupressaceae; genus Cupressus; species Cupressus sempervirens. The sequence continues at coordinate 353,277,563 of CM053787.1, read as the reverse complement.
TTCTTCATGAATTGCTGCAAAAACTCAATAAGCTTCAACAAGATGAATGAAATATCACCTCCAGCAAATGCAACAATATCAGCTGATAGTTTCATAGCCTCAAAGTTGCCAATCAAAAAGAATTATCATTCTCAATGACTGAAATGTCTTGTAGAAACCCTTGGCTCCACAAGTGCACAAGCAAATGTCAATATCAAATCTGAATACCCTACAATGAGGCTCTCTCCTCTATTTATTCTATTCCTTCACCCCCTTCTAGAAGAGCATAAAATATTATTTTATTGCACTTTTCTAGAAGCTTCCTCCTTTCCAACAATAATTATTGTGTTTCTAGAAGATTCCCTTTTCCATATAATATAATATTATTTTAGTCACTTTTTAATTAAATTAAATAAATATAAAGTCACCTTTTAATTTTTAAATTATTTAATGACTTTATAAGAAATTAATTTAATTATTTCACCTTATTTCTCCACTTAGCCTTTAAAGAATGAAAGGCTAAGAACTCCTTTGAGAGGCTAAAAAGATGGGGACATTACAGTCCGTTCTTCTGGAAATTGCTTGTCCCCAAGCAATCTCAACTCTGGATGTTGCAGAATCTCTTCACTCTCCCATTTAGCATCCTCAATGGGTAGGTCCTTCCATTTAATCAAATATTCTCTAATGACACGACTTCTCAATTGTTTCTCTCTAAAATCTAATATAGCCTCTAGTATCAAAATCAACTTACCCTCATCATCTAAGGGTGGTAGAACCATAGAAGGAACCACATGATGTCCCAATGCCTTCTTGAGGTATGATACATGGAAAATATTGTGCACTTTTCTATCCACTAGCAATTTTAGCTCATAAGCCACCTCACCCACACAACTAATGACCCAGAAGGGTCCATAGTATCACAACTTGAGCTTCTCTACACCACTCTTCTTGAGAATAGACTGTTTGTAGAGCTGCAACATCAAATACACCATGTCCCCAACCTCAAAAGAGCATTCCAATCTCTTCTGATCTGCATACTATTTTTTCTGGTTTTGTGCCTTCCAGATGTTTTCACGAAGAGCCCTCATGATATCTTGATTTTCCTGTAACATGTCTCCAGCACTAGGCACTCTACTATCACTTATCAACAAATCAAGAAAGTTAGGAGTCTCATAACCATATAAGGCCATGAACAATGTCATCTAAATAGAAAGATGGTAAGTGGTGTTGTAGTAGTACTCACAAAGGTATATCCACTTAACCCACCCTTTTTGTTGCCCAACAATATAATTTTTGAGGTACCCTTCCACCCATTTATTGACTATCTTCGTCTATCCATCTGTCTAAGGGTGGTAACTAGTACTCAGAGAAAGCTCAGTCCCACACAATCTAAAAAGATCCTGCTAGAAATTTCTCATAAACTGATTGTCTTGGTCACTGACAATGTTTCGTGGTAATTCATGCAATCTAAACACCTCATGAAAAAATAGTTTGGCAACCTGTGTGGCTGAATATGAAATAGTGACTGGAAAAAAAAAGTGTAAACTTGGTCAAGTGATCAACCACCATTGGCAACCCTGTGATGAAGTCCATGGATATACATTCCCACTTCTTGTCTAGAATTGGAAGTGGCTATAATAAATTAGTAGGATACGTATGGTCCTATTTGTTTTGCTGACAAACAACACACTCCCTAACATATCATAGAACACCAGATTTTAGTCCCTTCCAAGTGAACCTCTCCCAAACCTGTCGATAGGTTTTGAAATATCTAGGATGGACTGCCAATGGTGAATCATGAAAGGACCCCAATACTATGTTCTTTACTTATGATCCTAGAGTCAAGAAGATCCTCCCCTTGTAAATGATAAGATCATTCACCACCGTGTACCTATCATCCTGTAGTGACCCATCAATAATACCTAAAGCCCTAGAATCCTTAGCATATTCTGCCACAATCAAATGACTCCAATCCTCTAAAACCTCATCCATAGAGGTCAAATGTGGTTGGCGAGACAAGGCATCAACAACTATATTTTGTGAACCTTTGACAAAAGAAATGTCAAAGTCATAAGATTGCAACTTGCTTACCCACTTCTGCTGATGGTCATTAAGATCCTGCTACTCAAGGAAATAGTCTCAAGCTATTATGGTCTGTTTTTACAAAAAACTTATTACCCACTAAGTACTGCCTGAACTTGGCCAATGCATGCATAATGGCCAACATTTCCTTGTCATATATACTGTAGCTCTTTTCAGGGCCTCTTAGCTTCTTGCTCTCATACACAATTGGATGTTTGTCTTGCATAAGGACAGCTCCAATCCCCTCACCTGAAGCATCACACTGCAACTCAAAGGGTTTAGTGAAATTGGGCAATGCAAGCATTGGGCAAGTAGTCATAAGTTGTTTGAACATCTCAAAGCATTCATGTGCCTCACGAGTCCAAACAAAAGCCCCTTTCTTGGTCAAATTTGTAAGTGGTGCTACATGGCGAGAATACTCATTGACAAATCTGTGATAGAATCCACATAAGCCCAAATATCCTCTAAGTTGTGTCAGATTCGTCAAAGTAGGCCACTCAACAATTGCCTTGACCTTATCTTGATCCATCTGAACTCCTTCTGCACTATTGATGTGACCCAAATATAATAATTCTATCATGCCCAAGTCACATTTAGATTCCTTGGCATATAGATTCGTTACCAAGAATACCCAAAACTATGTCAAGATGTGCAAGATACTCTTCCCATGTCTTGCTATAAACCAAGATATCATCAAAGAAGACTAACACAAATTGCCTCAACTGTGAATCAAATACCCTATTCATAGTAGAATGGAATGTAGTAGGGGCATTGGTTAGCCCAAATGACATAACCATAAACTCAAAATGTTCACAATGGCAATGAAAAACTATCTTCTCAATATCTTCTTCCCTCACATGAATTTGGTGGTAACCCGATCTTAGATTAATTTTGGAGAAGTACTTGGCAACATGCAATTCATCAATCAACTCATCAATCCTTGGAATGGGATATCTGTTCTTGATTGTTCTCTTGTTAAACATTCTATAATCAATACACATCCTTAGAGTACCATCCTTCTTTTTAACCAATATCACTGATGAAGTAAAATGTGACTTACTTGATCTAATATGCCCCATAGCTAGCAACTCCTTGATAGTTTTTTCTATCTTATCTTTGAACCACTTAGGGTGCCTGTAGGGAGTGACTATCACGGGCTTAGCACCCTCCTCCAATTTGATGATGTGCTCTATCCCTCTATCTGGAGGTCTATAGTGTAGAATCTCGCTAAAGACCTTATCATGCTTGATCCTCAACTCTTGTATATCAAGAGGATAAAAAAGTTTTTGCTGCTCTTCCTATGTTGGCTTCAAAACACAACTTGTTGCCCACTCAACCATGTCATGACGCAAGAGACGTTCCATTTTCTTGAAAGAAATAGTCTTGCAACTGGTGTCGCTGAGTGCTTTCAACACATGAGTTTTTCCATCCATCTCAAATCTTATTTCCATCTCACAAAGGTTGAGGGTGAATATTCCTATGTCATGTAACCATGTTATTCCCAAAACCATATCTGTGTCTCCCACTTGAACTCATAATTATTCAAGTGCACGGGCAATTTCGAAATCATCCTGTCACACCTAAGAGTGAAACCATCAGCAACCTTAACTTGAATTCCCTCAAACTCCTTAGTGTGTATAGCACACATCTCAAAAAGCCTAGTATCAATGAAATTATGTGTCACACCTATATCAAGAAGGGTAATAATCTTTTGACCATCAAGAACCCCTCGCATCCTAAAAGACCCTTCTTGCTAAATACTTGTGAGATGAGCCTCTTTAAGCTTCACTCTTTCCTCTAATTCTTCATCATGTTCTGATTTTTCTAATTCTAAATCATTAATTTCAGATAGTTGGTCTGAATCATAATCTTTAATTAGTGCCCATATTGCATGATTTGTCTTCCCCTTAGGTTTCATAGGGCAGTCATGGTTAATATCATAAGGTCCCTTATAATAGAAACATAGTTTCCTCTTCCTTAAATCATTAAGAGTCTCATGGTCAAGTGGAAAAGTAGACTTACCTTTAGCTTTGTCCTCCTTCTTTGGAAACTTCTTGTTGTCATGATTGGAAAATGTTCCCTTTGATGTAAACTTGTTGGTAGGGGCAGCAAACTCGATGCTTCATGCCTTCTTCATTGCTTCCTGTAGTGAGGGAGGATAAAAAGTTTTCAACCAACCCTTTAATGCCTCCATCAATCCTTCCATGAATAAGACCACCAATCTTCTTTAACTGATGTTAGGAACCATGACCTATAACTATTGGAAGTCATTCACATAAGCATCAAGGGAACCATGCTATTTTAGTTGTGCTAATTCACAGAAACTCACCTCATGATCTTTGACATCAAACCTTTCAATAAACCTATTGGTAAACTCCTCATATGTAGTGATGAGGTTGTGTCCAAGTGTGACTAACCCATGATACCGCCACTTGTGAGAAACTCCTTCAAGATGTAGTGTGGAAAATCTTATGACATCCTCTTCAAGCATTGGTCTCAAAGAAAGATAATTATCAAGCTTTTGAACCCAAAACCTAGTTGTGCATTTGTTACTTCCATCATAGTAAGGTATGGAAGTCTTACCATGTGTTTGTTGATAGTCATTTCTTGGACCATAGTAATCATTCCTTCCTCCTCTTCTATTCCTTTGCTTTACAAATTGATCAAATGTCCATATTTCTCTCATATTAGGGAGGATAGTGGTATACTCCAAGTAGGCCTATCTAGCTTCGTATCCAAAAGAAACAACTAGAGCAGCATGTGGTTGTTCTTCTCTTGGTGTAAAGGTGGAAAAAAGAGGCCTAGAGGCTGATCCTCTAGTGTCTTCAGCGTGATCTATAGACCTTTCCTCATTATCTCCACTATGTTTAGCTATGTTTTGATTTTGAGTGGCTTGCTAATCCATTTTTGATAATAAGCGTGACATCATATCAAGCATGGTATCAAATTTCCTTTCAGCTCTTGTATCCCTAGTTTCTTCTTCTGCCATATTTTGAACTTTTTTTTTCAGTATCTCTTTCTCTTAATGCTTTTGAGAATGCATTCCCTTCAACCTGAGGATTATGATATTGTTGTTTCCGTTGTTCCCTACTATAACATTTGATTTCTTTCTCACTCATCTGTTGTTTGACTAATCACAGGATGGCAGGATGAAGGCTCTAATACCACTGTAATATCCCTATCCAAATTTGATTGAAACTTGGTATATTTTCTTTTAGAAATTTTGTCAAACACTTGTACAACACTGGGATATATGAAATCTATTCAATGCAAATTAACACTTCTAATCAAGTGACATTATGTCAAATAGTTAGCATGCAAACTAACGTTATATTCCAAACTTCAAATTTGATATTTTGTTGATATAAAAATTCTGATATAAAATCAGGTTACAATCTCTTCAACAATCTAACTAAACTATCCATACAAAACCATGTAGATGTATTTTCAGATAATGCATAAACATGAAGATAAAATGAAAGGAACTTGAGATTGGTAGACAGATCATAATTTTTCATGCACTGTAGCAGATGGGTATAAACTTCCTAATATGCCTCCAAACTAGCTGCTTAACTCCTTCCAAAGTGCAGATAAAATGAGGGCATCGAATGACCCTTAAATCTGAAGTGTATCTTCTTCATGATTTTTTGCAAAAACTCAATAAGCTTCAATGAGATGACTGAAATATCACTTCTAGCAAATGCAACAATATTAGCTTATAGTTTCACAGCCTCAAAGTTGCCAATCAAAGAGAGTTATCATTCTCAATGAATGAGATGTCCTGCAGAAACCGTTGGCTCCACAAGTGCACAAGCAAATGTTGATATCAAATCTAGATGCCCTGCAATGAGGCTCTCTCCTCTATTTATTCTATTCCTTTACCCTCTTCTAGAGGAACATAAAATATTATTTTATTTCACTTTTCTAGAAGCTTTCTCCTTTCCAACAATAATTAGTTGTGCTTCTAGATGATTCCCTTTTCCATATAATATAATATTATTTTAGTGACTTATGATTTAATATTTATTTTAGTCACTTTTTAATTTAATTAATTAAATATAAAGTCACCTTTTAATTTTTAAATTATTTAATGACTTTATAAGAAATTAATTTAATTATTTCACCTTATTTCTCCACTTAGCCTTCAAAGAATGAAAGGCTAAGAACTCTGTTGAGAGGCTAAAAAGATGGGGACATTACACAATGATATGTTACATACAACCAAAAACCAATCTATTTCATAACAAATCCTACATGTCCTATGTATTGCTATAATGTAGTTTCAAAGGCAATCTATTTTAGTGTAGATTTTCTAACGTTTATTCTATGTACAAAGTACAAATCCTTATTTTAAAAATAACCAATCAACTCAAAACCATTGATTTGAATATGTAAGTAAATTGATACCTTTGAAGGGTGTTGCAAAATCCCAATAAAGTTTCGATACAATCTCCTAAAGATGCTTAGACAATGTCTAGAAATAACGGTGTCTACATTTTTTTAATCCTTCATACTATGGCTCCTGCCTTCCAAGTGTTTCACATTGTACTTTGACTATTGTATATGGTGGAATGTATATGCTATGGATTAGTTTCAAAACTTATCAATGTATTATTTCTTATTTACTAAATTTTTCATTTTTCTTAACTTGGAAGACAAACAAAAGGAGAAATTCCCTTGAAGCCTCAACATTGGACCCAAAAACGTAACCCTAAATGTTGCTTTACATGGCTTTCTTTCTTTAACTTATCCTTTATAAATTTTTTTCGTTGGATTAGTATTTATGTTATGAGTTTGTCTTTTTTGCCCCTATAATTAATTTATTGACTTTTTCTGAAATAACATCTAGTTACATACATATTGATGAATATGATATGATACTTTTGAGGGTTGTATTATACAATGAGCTAGATTATTTAGGGATTCATCCCCTGTTATTTTTTTAGGTATCCCTATCCCAGGGACATGGGACACCTAGGGGACATCCCTAGAAGTTTTGCATATTGACAAAACTCTTTAAATAACACAGACTTAGCATAAGCATTCTACATATTCTTATATTTTAAGGTTCTTTAATGTATATGCTCATACTTTATCCATGCTTTAATGTGATGACATCGAGACATTTCTAGATAGTTCTTTGACTTTAATCAATCCCGATCTAGATTTAAAAAATTGAAGCAAGATAGAAAATGGTGATGACCCTTTTATGGATGATTGTGATAACATACCATTTGACACTACACAAATGGAACTTATGTGTTCGATGACATTGAGACATGTCTTGATAGTTCTTTGACTTTAACTAGTCATGATCTAGATTTAAAGGTTCACATTCTTTGTTTTTGAGTTAGTACTATAAGGTCAAGAACTCTTGCATTCAAACATTGGAAAATTCAATTTGAGGTGTTTGTATTCAAATATGTTGTCTGGAGATATCATCATGGGATAGGTATTCTAGTAGCATGACAACAATTGTTGATTCTAGTCATTCTTTGCAAGAAGTACTATTCAATCTTTCATATTTAATTTAGTGGGATGAATTCTTGACAAATAATGTAGGTTTATTTTGCGATCTCATCTTGCATATTTGAACAATACACTTGAGGACATTCTTCATGTCTTTGATGACGACTTTATCATAGGCCCTACCCCATTTCTGATCTTGGTTTTCATTAGCTTCCACTTGGCCTTATCTTGTCACAATCTTCATTAATTAGGCTTATACATGATTTGATTGTCAAATTATTTTGTGTAATATTTGAGAAGAGTTTAGAGACATCATACATTATGATTTTCTTCCCATATTTTACTATTTGGCATGCAAAGAAACCTTGCATACATATTCAATTTTTCTTATTCCCAACAAGAGGAACATTGTTTAACATTCTTGATTTTCTTCATTGTTTGTTGAACATCCAACATTGATTTATTTGATTATACATTGTTTAATTAATTTAATTTCTTGGCATAGTAGGGATGATATAGTATATGTTAACCCTTGGGTAATATAATTTATGGCTAAGTTAAAAATTCTTGATTGGTTTGAAAGTGCTGCAACACTTATTCATGGCCTCTCATCCTGACCCCCCAAGGTTTCTTGATCCTAACTTGATCTTGCCAAAACCATCCATACCTTTTCTTACATTTTTTGTAGCAACATATTTTGAGTGGCAACATACATAAAAGAATAATTTTTTTTCAAAATCAATGCCGATATTTATATTATATAATTCATTTGATTTGTTTAGATACCATCTTTACTAAAGAGATAGTAATATTTAATTATTTAATTATTATTGATTATATACAATATACTACTAATTCTTATATGTTTATATTTGATATAATTTTATAGCTCGAACATTTGCTTGTGAAGAAATTCCACGCCTAACAATATAAACCCAGAACAAAATTAGGCGACAATTGCTAGATTGTGGTCTCAGTTCAAAAGAAGCGGTGATGGAAAATGTTATTGTCCTTGCAAAAAATGCAAGGGCCTAAAGAATCGAAGAATCCTAATCACAACAACTCAGAGACATTGTAGGCAACATGATCACATTGAAGGGGCCAAGGATGTTTGTCCTTTGATGAATGTGGATTTTGAATTGGTCTAATATAGAGGTGTGAATATCAAAGTAGAAGGTAATACTCCCATGAAAGAAAATGATCCTACACAATTGAAGATGTTGGTATTGGTGCAACTGATGATGTACTAGAGAATAGGATTGAAGAAGATGTTACTAGTGCAATAGATGAAGATGATGAAGAAAATGATAGTCATGCATCTAATGATGATGATGTGGATGCATTGTATCATAAATTTAACTTTTAGTAAATTATATATACTTACATATCTTAGCTCTGCATTTATAGATGTATCTTCTTTACATATCATACATTATGACATCTAGTACTAGTGGTGCACCTACATCCTTAGGGGAGGCTAGTGTTCAGGGAGGGGGTCATAGTGCTAAGTCTGGTACAACATGTAGATTGACATCATCTAATGAGGAGAGACAACATTTGTTTAGGGATACAACTACTAGGCTATCTCATGCGATTGAGTTCCTATATTCTACACTTTTGGCTTCTACCACCCTCCCTATTAGGGAGAAGATTATTACTATTAGAGATGAGTTATGTTATATGATTTAGATGCTTGAATCATATAACCTATATGATGATATTAGTATTGAGAGTTTTTACTCTTCTCTTTCTCGCAATGTCACTGGCGTTGTGAAGTATAGACAAATTGATACAGAGGTCTCCACCACTATGGTGAAGAGCATGTTTCACTTTTATATAGATAGGCCTAGGGTTAGAGGTTATTCGACTACGAAGTGTATAGATCATCTTGTTGCACAATTTATATATGCTTGCTAGTTAGCTGCACATTATAGGTGGCCACAGAAGGATGAGTTTCCTCTCTATTTCTACAAACAACTATTTGCAGAATTTCATTTACATCACGATGTAGATTATACAAATTTTCTAGGTCATGTTGGATAGGGCCTCAATAGACTATCAGAGGGATTTAGACTTGTAGACACCCTTGTGCCCGTTAATAAATGGGCAATGGTGGGTCCAAACCTTTTGGTCATGTCGAGAGCTCAATAGATGGATGCTGAAGGTATGACTATTCCAGATGATATAGTCAGGACTTAGATCTATTCTACCATTGCCACAATGGCTATGCAATTATAGGAGATGCCTTTAGATTGATGTGGTAAATATATGTTACGATCTCATGGTACCATTTTGACAACTGCATCCTCTAGCACAAGAGTTGATGATGCATATGGGATAGCAGATATACCATCTCCACTAGAGGTTTCTGCTATATCAGATGTGGATGCATTGTGTCATATGGCATCCTATTTAGCATCTAATCTTCTTGGTTCATATTAGGCATTATTGATAGTCACGAGGATTCCTCTTAGTGACATTGGTGGACAAATCAACCATATTCTCTCACGCACAGTAGGACCACAAGGATCATAGAGAGAGGAGGATATTCCTGCACCTTCTACAACACCTGATCCTACATATGGCCCTACAACACCCACCCCCACCTACTCAGGATCATGTAGCACCTGCTCCTACACAGGGCCCTACAACACCCCCCCACCTACTCAAGATCTTGTTGCTCATCCTACAACACCCCCAATGCTCAGGACCCTACAATATGAAAATGTCTATTTACCACTATGCTTTTAAATGAGGCGGTCAACTTGGACTAGGTTTTTTTATCACTACATGATTCAAATATCAATTAGATTGGAAAAGCATTACATGGTGCTACTGTAAATATATTTATATATTTAAATTTATTTGTTACTGTAATTTACACTTATAATTTTAATGTACTTGAGCTTAAATACATGTACCTAGAGACATACATATATTCTTGATTTGATCTAACTTGTGTACATACATGTGTGTTCTATAGGGTCTTAGTGACATTATGTTGCATTTTGGTGATCTTCAGACCCCAACAGATCCTGCACAACATGAGTCATAGGTATGTTACAATTTATATATATTTGATATATACATGTGATATAACGTGTGTACATAATTTTATAACAAATTTATTTCATTTGACATAGGGTTCAGACCTAGATCATAGAGCCTTTTGGGGTCATGAATAAGGAGGGCAATGTGGTTGATCTTGTCTTGTTTTAGATTTCTATTTCATTGATCTCAAAACATTTTATATATACACATGTAATTTGGATACATTTGATATGGAGACCTCAATGTTTTTTTTATGTTGTTTGGATACATTTGATATGGAGACCTCAATGTTGTTTATGTTATTTGGATACATTTGTGTGTTATTTTGGAGAGATTTTATATGGTATTTTGGATACATTTTACGTGGGTACATTATTTCGTAGATGTGTTATTTTGTTGATGTAGATGTTATGTTCATGTTTATGTTCACATGTTACACATGTTCATGTTGAATGTATGTATGTTTTCAATATTCATATTTCTATTTCATAGATGTGTTATTTTGTAGAAGTACATGTTATGTTCCCATGTGTTACAACATTTATCACCAATTTTAATACATATAAGAACACAAAGAATAAATTAAAGAATAAATATGAACATTAAGAATGTAATGTGTGCTATAGAATATATGTGAGTGCATTTAATCAGTAAAGAATACATGTGAACATAAAGAATGTACACTGAATAATAGACACAAGCATTTAATCACTAAATGGTCCTAGGAGGTTGTCCTAAGGGAAGGTCCTAATGGGATGTCTTAAGTAGTCCTCTTTAGGGGAGGTCCTAATGGGATGTCTTAAGGGGAGGTCCTAAGGTGATGTCTTAAGGGGAGGTCCTACGGGGATGTCTTAAGTGATTTTCTTAATGGGAAATTCTAAGGGGATATCTTAAGGGGATAAATAACATCTTCCAAAATACATATATACATCAAACCATACAAAAAATATAAATAACAATACATGTTCATAATTTCTAGCATATATCCAAGATCCATGATCCAATGTATACAAATTTATAAAACATATATCCAAAATCATGTGTATGTAGTAAATATAAAAGTATGAGAGTTGTGTAGAAAATAAGTACAAATAGCTGAACTAGAGCTCCACAAACATTGTATTGTTAGGATCCTCTCTATTTTTTATTATCTCTAGAATCTTTTCATGTTCTTCAATAGACAATTTCCACTTTTGATTTCCACGATGTCCTATTCTTTGTATTGCATCAAATTTCAACGTTGTCGCTATAACATGGTTACTATAATGTAATTTTTTTTCTCTAGGCATGTATTCAACAAATTCTATACCACTATCAGTTATCGTGTTTTGTTGATAATATGTTCCTTCAACAATAACTGATCCAATTCGATATGGCTGCCCATCAACATCTATAGTTCCTTCTAGAAAATTGTGTTTTGCTTTTGTGCATCTTAGAAGATAATAATCTACATTTTCTAGATTATCTGCTAAGGCTTGGACAAAAAAAATATCTCTTGCATGTACATAAAAATAGACATGTTTATAAAGTGTTAAATATATAAGTTTATTTTAATGAACATACATGTATGTATATATACATATGCCACAAACCTGCCATGACTAAATTAGAAACATGCTCATAATCAGCTGGATATATAGGATCATGAATGTCAATGTCAATGCCAACATCTTCAAAAGGAGGCTTTTTGACTATGTCATTCAAATCCCAATGTGAAACATATCCATTCAGAATATTTTCACATACATTGATTGGATTGTCCTTAATGCAGTCATCACAAAAAAATGATTTCTCTCTCTTACATTAATCATTGGAGGCTTGTGGTGTACAGTAGTCACCACTTGATGTAAACTTCTAATATCAGAAATTGTTTGGCAATTATAAGGATTAGATTGATCTATATCTATTACAGATATGGAAAATAATGATCACATTTCAGAATAAATATATAATTAAAATCTTAAATTGTTTATATATATATATATATATATATATATAATATTTACCTTTCACTTCCCAAAAATAATGCTTATTATATTCAGTATCTTGAATAGTAAAATGATCTTTGCACCATTCAATAATTTCATTTGCACTCTCTATCCTATTACCTGAATGTGTAACATGCATGCATATAATTTAAAATACACTAAATTTATATATACATGTCTAGGCCTCTAGAGAGAATCTATATATGTTATAAGTAGATCAAGAACACACTAAATGTACCTACAAGTTCATATTGTCAAAGTGTGCACTTTATACATGCTCCTGCTCCATCATGCTCCCCTTTTCCATGTCCACTTTCAAAGAAGTTCCACAAAAATCTTACATTGCTTCTAGCATCTTGCATGGCTAACCAATTAAATGCTTTTGCAAATTTAAATTGTCTTGTGAGCTCATGAAATGAGATTAAAAATAATTATATATACATCGAATTGAAATACACACGTACAAATCAATATAAGTTTTAAATAAAGTTGAATAAAAATGTACACATGTACACTAACCTACATAACCATCAGACCATGTCCATTGCTTTGAAACATTTATTCCATGCTTTCTAAGATCTTCAAAGAACATTGCAAAACAATGAGCGACATAACTCCTATCATGAACTCTATCATCACTAATATAGAAATGAACCTCCTTGATAATAATGCGTTCATTTTCGTCCAAAATTTATAACTCATCCACTTCAAATTGTGCATATCTATAAGTCACACCAATATTGGAACTTGTTTAGAATGAAAATATTTCTCTTGAAGCTCTGTTTGAAGTGAAAATATATAGTTTTTAGAGAAATCTACAACTGAAAGAATACACATAGGTGAAAAACAATTTTTTGAATCATGAAATTGTTTAGCTTGCCATTGTTCACCATGACAATATTGGATATGTGGATATATCAATGGACAAAACTTGGCCATAAACTCATCATACCACAATTCACTTTCTTTCAATACAATTTTTTTAGATTAAAGTCTTATTTTGGTATGTCTCCACAATCTGCACATTGATTTTTTATGCATTGTACTTTGAACTCATCTGAATCTTCTAATTTATCACATAATATAGACTTCACATATTGTGTCATACTACTAGGTATGACCAAATCTGGATAAAGTTGTAGACCAAATTCAACATGGTTTCAATAACAAGTTTCACATATCTTATTTATGCGTTCAAAGGAAGGACACAAGCTCTCAAACATTCTCTGACATATTTTCACATTTCAAAATTCTTGCTTGAATATTTGAAATAATTCACCTTGTGTTATATTCATAAAATGTTTTGGATGTTCAATTTTTGTCCCTGTCTCTTGATCTTTACTTTTCATATTATCACATCTATTGGAAGAAACAAGAGAGAATATGGTCCAAAATTCAATAACCTATCTATTTACATCTTCATAAATTCTATCTTTTTGAGGAACTCTACAAATATTCACCCAATTATTCTCAATGTTTTCATCTAGCATATTTCTCCTCCTAATGTATCTTTGAACAATTCTTCTAGATATATGTAGTAAATTAGAAATTGCTTGTACTTATTTACTACATGTCAACTTTCTACTAGATATAGTAGTCATCAACACTCTATGCGTAGTGCTCAAATCACCTCCTCGAGTTGTGTTGTCAATTTTGTTATAAGCAATTTGCAAATTTTCAACTATTGTTTTATTAACATTGTGTGCATGGTTTTTCTTGTTACCAACACCCAACAACTCCAAAACATGCCTCATATCTTTTTTCTTAAATAACTTGACAAATAATTGTGTCTTTCCAAATATACTTTTGTTTTTGAAATATTCATCCCACATGTTTTGGCAATGCTTTTTAATAGTGTTCTCTTTTACCATCTGTGTAGATGTAATTTGACTAAAAAGTAGGTCCTTATCCAAATCCATCAAATTTCGTACACCTAATAATACATTTCTTTCAGTAGAGCTACCAATTTGTTCATCTTCCTGAATCTAATCCTCTTCATGAATCTCATCCTCTTCATGAATCTCATCTTCTTCATGAACTTCAATAAGTTGGTTTTGATTATGTTTTGTATGATCTTTCATTTTGTCATCTCTTATTCTATCATATTCTCTTATGCTAGATCATTTTGTGATCTAGCATTTTTATTACCCATTGAATACTTTGATCTACAAGAAAATATTTTAATTTAGATTCCACTAGAAATATAATTCAATAAGTTTCAATATAGAGTACATCAAAATAACTAGGTGAAAAAAATATACCTTATTGATGATCCTTTGTAATTTTCATTGAAACAATTCATAACTACGGCTTCAAAAAATATTTATTAATGAAAATGCTCCTTTATATTTTGCAATTTATTATATACTTATTATAAATTGAAATAAAAAACACTTTATTTTATATGAAACTACCAATGTGACTGCTAGTGGGGTTTTTGGGCTGACATGGGTTATGACCGAAACCGTCACGACCGAAAGGGTTACGACCGTAATTGTCTATGTGTCATCCTAAGTGGCAGCCACACAAGCAAAAAATGAAATTTCTCCAAACTTTTCACTTTCAAGGCTGATTTCTCCATACAAAATTAGGTTTTTTCAAAAATTGAAAATACCCTTTTGTAGATCCCAGAGTTAAGATTATGGTCATATTAATTTTGTAGTATTTTGAGTATTTATAATATGTTATAATTTTAAAATATTACAAGTAGGTACTTTAAGATTCAAGAAGATGTGTTCAAAAAAAGACAAAAAATAGTAAATCATGTTCAAAAAATAAAAAATGTATGTGTACTTCTAGAGGAGAGAGTCGTCTTGAAGAATATGTAATTTGTTTTAAAAAATATATAAATTTGATAAAAAAGTTTGACGGGAAAAAAATTGTCAATTTCTAATACGTTCGACTTTGAACACTTATAACTTGAAACATATAAGTCCAAAATCATTTTTTTTGTCCACTAGATATACATTTCAACTATAACATATTACAAAATTAGACCAAAATATGATCATTTGCGTATATTTTTTTGGTGGGAATGAAACTCTATATTTTCAACATTTATATAAAATAGAAAATAAACTTTAAAATTTTTTAAAATATAATTTTTTTTAAAATATCAAATTTTTTCTCTATTAAAAAAAATAAAATTACAGGCATTAACTTCATCCAATATTACACATTTCATTAGTTTACATCATCTTCAAATTCTAAACAAAATTGTGCCTTTTCTGTCATTAAAGTTGAACAGTTTAAGTTTTGATATCATGTTTCTTTATAAAAGGTGACACAGGTTTGTGCTTTTACTCATATATTGAGCCCTTGACTAATGAGTTGTTGGAGTTATAGAATGGGGTCACTATGTACGACATCTCTAGACCAATTGGTGAAAGACAATTTGAATTCCATGCAATGCTTTTATGGACAATACATGATGCCCTGGGACTAACACATTTTTGTGGTATGTAACACTGTTAATGCATATTTTGGTATGTAATAGTGCTAACACATTTTTGTTGTATGTGATAATTGTAAATATGAATCTTATAGTACATGTGCCACCCAATTATACATGATCTTTACAGGTCTTCAGACAAAGGGAAAATTTGCATGTTCAATTTGTGGTCTAAAGATGAAATCTCGTCATTCAAAAAGTTTAGGAAAGTAGGTGTTCGATGAGAATAGACACTTTCTCCAAAAAAACATAAGTATCGAATTGCAAAAAAACATCTTTTCAATGAGAAAGAAGAGACAACATCAAAGCCACAAAGAATGACACCTCATGTGTGGAAGTTGGAATACAATAGAACGAATCGTCGAGGTAATGTCATTCCATCTGATGCAGGTTTTCCTATGAAATTTAAATTTGGATACTGTCTTTTGTTTACTAATGATATAATTGATGTCCATGAAGGTCATCAAGGCATCGATGAACAACTTCCAAAAGGACTTAAAATCTATCCTAAAAAATTTAGTAGGTTGTCGTACTACGAGCACCTCCCAATTGTGCATTTGTTTGATGTTATGCATATTGGAAATAATGTAATAGAAGCACTATGTAAAATATTGGATGGAAAATGTGACAAAGAAAAATTGGCCAAAATTTGCAATGATATTGATGAATCCAATCATGCATTGAAGTTTTTCCTTGAATCAAATAGCAATGGAAACTGGATTAATATGAGCATCATTCTTGGTTATTAATGCGGCAATAAACTGATGCCATATATGAAGCCATAAAAAAACTAAAATTTTCACATGATTTGCTGCAAACATAAGTAGTCTCATATCAAAGAAAGGTGATTTTGGACTAAGGTTGAAAACACATGATTGCCATACCTTCATCAAGGTAAGTCACGCTCTTCTATATTTACAATGAATTTGTAAAATTCATGTACTTTTAATTATTTTATTTTATTGAAAAGATCATTTTATTATTACTGCAGTACATTCTACATCCATCTCTCTCACACAACTTTGACAACATGAGTGTCAAACACGTTATATATGATCTTGAAAAATACATGAGGTTAGAAGTGTTATTTTTTAGATTTGTTGTATAGAAGTGTAATTAGTCTCATTAATATATTTTGTGTGATGAATATCTTATAGGTGGTTGTCATCTAAAGAAATTGATAAAAAAAACATAAAGAAATGGAAGAGAAAAAATCTTCAGCTTTTGTGTGAGATGCAAAAATGCCTACCTTCAAATTTTTTCAATGCATAAGAACTACCTCATACATCTAGTTGAGAAGATCAAATTGTGTTGACCTATACCAACTAGGTCAATGTGGATGGTTGAGAGGCACTTAATTTTTTTGAAAGGCTTGGTTTGACAGAGAGCACGTCTGAGGGTTCCATGGTTGAGGGATATATGGTCTACCAAACCATGATGTACATTAGTGAATATCTTCCCAAGTTTGTATCAAAGATCCATGTAGATCACATTTGGGATCCCAACTCCATGAATAGATTCGAAGGAGAGTACTTGATGGGGATAGGTAAATTGAGGAAAATGAGAGGTAATTATAAGATGTTATTGTAGTTAATTAATTCTTATCTATCATCAATATAAGTTGTTTCTAACTAGTTAATTTATTTTATATAGTTGCTCATGAGTGGGATTCTTTTCATTTGTATATTGCAAACAATTTTGATTGGATGATGATATGGATTGAATGATCTCAACAAAATGGTCTCTCATTAGCATGGGAAGGTGTTACTTCATTAGTTAAAGAAGCTCATCGTAATGGAGATTCTAATGTTATACCCATGGTAATTGATCTAGCAAATGGTTTAGGAGGTGGAAAGGTATATATAAGTTAACCTATCATGACCCATTTGTTTAATATCAACTCATAGATGGATGCATAGTTTTGACATGTTTGAAAAATAACAGGTCAACACCATACAACTATGTATTGCAATGGCTGTAAATTTTTCATTAAAAAGGTGGATGAGACTAAGAGAAATTGTGATTCTAGGATAACTAAAGTCATTGAGGTCACCAATATTTCATCTAGAAACAACACACATACTCAACAATCTAAAAACATATACTATAGCATTTTGGATGATATAATTGAGTGCAAATTTAATTCCTTCAAACAAGTTCTATTCATTGTCAAATGGTACGGGCTACGACTGAATGAAAATGATCCTGATAGAACTGTTATTGAATATGATAATAAATTTACAATGATTAATACAAGGGCATTTGAACTAGCTGGAAATGAGCCCTATGTTCTTCCAAGCTAATGTGAGTAAGTGTTTTACTTTGGCATTTCACATAAACCAGGATGGTCATTTTTTGTTAGACATGATCCAAGAGGAAGATTGATAGCATATAATGTGATTGAAGAAGAAGATACCAAAGAAGTGGAAGACAAAGTAGATGATGATGATGGTGAAGATGAAGAAGGAGATGATGATTTTGATGGTGGAAAAGATGAAGAAGGACATGATGATGGTGATGAAAAAGATGTTCATGATGATGGTGATGGCATTGATGATGGTGGTGGTGGTGATGGAGATGGTGATGATAATGACAGTGATGATGACAATGATGGTCATCGTGACGATCATGATGTTGACAATGGTCATTTTGATGATTTGGATGATGATGGTGATAATGATGATGTTCATGATGATGAGATGGATGAAGAAGATGATCAATGAAAATGTATTAGATGTTGATTAGGTTGAAATATTTGTTACGATGCTCAATTCTTGGTGTTGGTCACTTATAATATGTTTTTTGTAGAGGTAACCAATTAAAAAATATAGAATTTTATGTTTTTCGCGATGTATGCATAATTTTCATGTTATGTTCTATGTAATTTGTAGCATAAGTATCATGTAATTTATAACTAACTTAACATAAATGATTTACATATGTAGAAAACTATACCCCTTTAATGAGGATCGTACAAAGTGACATGGATAGGGAGGTATAAGTTTATTACTTGCTTTCTTTATCTTTACTGTCAACATTAACTTTAGTCAAACTTCATCAATATTAGCCTCATTTCCTAGAAAAATATTTCGCTCCTTCAACTAGATCTCTCATTTGATGGGCTACAGGTACCACTAACTAGGTATCTGTCAGAATTCTCTTCTTCGAGTGAGGGAAATGCGGGAATAGAAGAGGATCGTGAGACTTGTAGTAGGTCTACAAAAGAGAGACAAACTAGAGGGCAAAAGATTAGACGAAAAATTAATAAATGCATACAATTTTTCCTTGCTCAAGGTGGGTCATGTTCTTATAATGATGAGCCAAAAGGCAACATCAAGGCTCCCTTGAGGTACACACATCTTGAGAAAGAATCAGTACCCAAGGAATTACCTCCAATTAACACTAATTTTTGTGTTAATGAGAGGATATATCACATAGCTCCATCATCATTACATAGTTTGGGCCTATTTTTTATGGATGACATAAAGGTTAGTTATTACAAATTTGTTGAATTTATGGAGGCTGTAGGACCTTGTTATAATTACAACAACTGGATGCGAATAGTTCAATATAAAAAAAGCATGTGTAGGCATGCACTGTCAACAAATTATCTACAATGGAAAGAAAATGATCAAAGCAAAAGACTTGCTATGTACATTGATGGAAGGCCAAAAGCAACATGGAACCTTGTAGGTTTTATAAATAGTTTGCATCTTGGGTCAACTAATAAGCGACCCAATTGCATTTTTGAGGCACATGAGGGAAATCATGTTTTTGTATGTGTGATAAAATCAATAAGTCAAGGGAATAGTTGCTAATAGATTATAATTTGAATGCCATCAATACAAAGAAAGTTAGTATCATGGGACATGTAAGTACTATATATATGTAATATTTAAATAAATTACTTCCAATTAGAACTCCAATATACAATATACTATTTTAATAATAAGTTTTTTTGCTAAGTCAACTATTCCTTTCATTATGCTGATGTTTTTATATATATTCTTTGTCACAGGGCGACATGGCCAATCTATTAGATGATAGAGGTAGGGATGTTCCTCCCACCCCTTCTTTAGCACAAGTAAACCTTCTATATAAAAAATTATGCAATTATAATTTTACAAAATGTCATATTATTATGTTACTTTCATTAAGGTTTTGGAATTGTTTTGATTGTTTTACTGATGTTTTTTCCACAAATTGATTCATAGGGAAAGGGAAAAGAACATCTTACACAAGAGCAACTACTTGCTGATATGGCAACCACAATATTATGCGATGATGACATCGCATATAGTAGTGACGTTGTAACCCTATGTACAAAGACCCTCAAGAACATCAATCTACAAATTCTTGGGCTTGTGATTAATCCAAATCCAACAAAAGAGAAATAGACCACAAGAAATGAATTGTGTCATAGAGCATGTTGTCTAGAAGTAAGCAACAATGAGTCTTTTTCTAAGACAATAGTTCAATAAATCTTTATGTTTTATACTAATTAATGGATCATGAACCACAATATGTATGTTTTGTTACAGGATTTTTTGAGACCACATCGAGTTGTTCCACCTGACGAGGGTACTGGTATAGGTCCTACAAGTATGTGATTTCAATTCTCAGTCATCAGAAGAGACATTATTTTCTTCATGATTATTATTGACAACTTTATATATTACTGTTGTCATGCTTTTGCAATCTATATTTTAAAAAGACAATACATTATGTGTGTGTGTGTGTGTGTGTGTATATATATGATTATTTTTCAAGTGCTAATGATTTTCATACACCTACTTCCATGAGGCTAGCCAACACTTTGAGATTGTTGACCATAGGACTGACAACAAGGAGCTTGCAAACATCCCACACCTACTGCAACTAAAGTTGGTAAACCCTTGTTTGCTACATTTTTTATGTGTTAAATATGATTTGATTTGTACTTTCTTGTTCATTTGAGTATAGTATGACATTGATTAACTTTGCGCAAGGACATGTACACCTCCTCATGGTGATAGAATTGATACCAGTACTAGTTATAATTTACCAACCTTTCCTGGAGCAACTCACGTTACTTGTATTGGATTGTTGGAGGCATCACTGTTGATGGCCAAGAAATATATGATTCCCTTAAAATTGCCTAAGCTTCTGGGTACTTTAAAATTATAATTATTTAGAGTGTAATTGTAGTTTACTTATTCATAACTCATTTTCGACTAATGATCTCGTGATGATTTTGCAGGAAACAATATTTTTTTATGATTTAACATTGAAGATTTTTGGGCCACATTGCATAAAAAAGTGCGTAGCTTGATATAATTGGTTGAGACTAAGATATAAATGAATTAACCCAACACCCAAGTAAAATAAGTCTGTGGTAGTATTAATATAATTATTCACAAATTAGTGATCTCTAGTGACTCATTAAAATGCTTGACTTGATTACAATAACTGTAATCATTTATCTAACATGGATAATATTCTATATTAGATAGTTGCCTTTAAAAAAGATTGCAATTATATATCTAACATGTATATGATTCTATGTTATATTAAAATGTATCATATATGAATTTTTAAATGGTGGAAAGAAAATGTATCAATTATTTTGTATTGATATCCTTTAGTTCAGAATCTACTTGTAAGCAATTCCTATAAAGCAAATGAGAATCATGAAATCTGAAAGTGGCATTTTATACACCACCTTTTTGTAACCATGCAAAGCCAAAATATATCTCAATTGCACCTCCAGAGAATCAAATAGCATTAGATGACTTGGTAGAGACAGAGTGTCAAGTATATTTGATGCAAAACCTAACGAATCTCTAATAAAGCGATCTGATTCATCCATGATCAGATCTGTACTATTGCCAACATTACACCCACTCATTAATTAGCCATTCCATCAGATACTTTAGGATAACAAAAATAAACATTAAAAAAAAATCCTATTCTATGCATGAATATCAGATCATTACTCGATCTGTTACCAAGAGAAAATGAATCTGCACATTCAGATTTCAATCACACACATGCACATTTGCAACACATTTTAAGCACATTTGTACACATTGTCGTTGACATTTGATTCAAATTAAATATTACAATTTTAAAAAAAATGATATTGCATATCATCAACCTCTCAAATGGTTGTGTTGTAGATTGTTTTTGCTAGTTAGTAACCATCCAACTATCGGTCAATTAGTAACTGTCTAACTATATGATCATTGTTTAAATTCACCTCTCAATAGTCGAAAAGATTATCCATTTGAATCTGATTGAATCAACAAGTAAAATTTCTTTGTTTTCAGCTTTCATTGTCTTTATGTAGTATCAGACTATTATGGGTTGTTGAATGTGCAAAATAGTGTTTTCTCCTTAGGACCTCTATGTTTTTAGGAGCATGTCATAGTGAAAGAACTTATATCATTAAAATGCAGAGCATATATGGTTTAGGTATTTGTTGAACCAGACGAGGTTGGAAGTCAAACAAAATTGCGGTGGATTGAAGTTATTAATGCTTCCTATAATAATTTATTATAGAGTAACCCACTAATATGAAAGTTGCGGGTTTAGTTTGAAGATAAAAAAGATCATATGAGTTTTGTATTGCCAATAGGATACAAGTCATTGGGAGTCATCTGCGATTACCTAAGATTGTTTATTGTTCAAAGAACTGCTAGTCATTGTGCCTGTGAAGAATGTGGAAGATGATTGTGAAAGCTAGGCATGAGCATAAATTCAAGACATGAATTTAGATAAATAGGTCATGCAAAATTTGATGTAGAACTCATACTATTTGATAGAGAGTGGAAATCAAACAACCTCCCCGCCCCTTCAGAAGAGTCAGTGGTTAGGAAATTGGCGGGTTCAAACAAACTTTGGCTTAAGGCATATAAAAAAGAAGAAATATCAAAACACATTTGTAGCACATTGATTTAAATTTTTAATGAGAAGATGTCAAAATAACTTAATGAATTAAATGAATGAGCAAAGTGATCACCTATAGGAGTTATAAATATGATGTTTCTATAAAGATACAATTGTAAATTAGAAACTATCTAATATTTACATAAGTTACAATACCAACCAAGTTGCCCAGAAAGTTCTATAATGCTATCAATCATCAAATATCCTTATGACACTAACAACATGCTTGAAGCATTAAGCACAAACTGCAACATGCAATTTGCACCATATTTATGCCACGCTAAAATCAACATAGTATGGAAACAATGACATGCTTATTTGGATTGTGGATTTTGGTAGATATTTTTCGAAGTGTGATTGTGGATTTATATAATCTAACATATTTCAAAGTTTACATATAGAGACTACAAGACACATCAAAGGTGATACAAGCCAAGAAAGAGAAGGTTGGTCAACACCATCTCGACTCTGATGGATATATGAAAATTTAATCATGCCTTGTAAGTGGAAGTAAATGAAATTTCATATCAATTTTTTTAATATAATATTAAAAATAATAAATACATTCAATATTTATGATATTATGGAAAAAATGTAGGGCATTGAATTTAACCTAGTGCCCACAAAAGAGGACAAACAAATTGGCTTCAAGCAAGGCTATAAAGCAGTGATTGCCTGCCACCGCATAGATTCCAGTGGCCAAACAGATGTAGAAGATTATGGTGCACTGGTTCACACATAGGTAAATAGGCCTAATGAATAATAACAGTAGTTGAGAACTTCATGAGAAATAATCTATTTGATGTTAATTTTTAACAATGATAATAATGCATGCATGACATTTTAATGTAGCCTACTACTCCCAACAGAGGTCTTACTCATGATTATGAAGGCACAAATCCTACACATGATGAAGACGTTTATGTGCATCATAATGATATAGGTACATATTCAATTTCTATTGAAAATTAATCATGTAATTGTTAATATAATTTAACATCTTAAATTGTAATTGGTGTAACCATTATGTGATAATTTTTGAGTATGCAGAGTGTGATGTTAGTGTTGAGCATATTGAGGTTGGGACTGAACAAAATGTGAGAGTAGATGATGTGGCACTATCAAGTAAAGAAAAATCCCTGTTATGTTCTTTATATTAATGAAATACTTATAACATAAAAAAAATGTTTAGAATTAAACCCATTTATTTCTTATCGCAGGGATGCATCAAACTTGTCCTTTAAAAAAGAAGAGGAAGCCTCATGACATAAGATTAGAACCACAAGAGCCATAGGAGAATGCCGAAGATAGTCATGATGTGCCTATTAGCCTTTATCTTCAACAAAAGAAAAAATAAGAAGAAATGAATGTTAAAAACCTTGTTTGATGATGAATGTGTTGATGAATTTTTATGAATGTTTCTTATTAATGAATCTTATGTAATGTTATTGAATATTTTTGTGTGATTATAATGATTGATGTGTTCACACACTATTGATGAAATAGTCTAGGTATTAATAAATTATATGTCTTGTTAATGAATGTTATGTGAATATAATGATTGATGTATTCACAAATTATTGATGAATGTTTGTACATATTAATTAATTGGATTTTGTGTTAATGAATGTTATGTGATTATAATGATTCAATGATATACTTCTAAAGGGAATGAATGAAATACTTACTTAGTTGTTAATGGAGAATTTGTGGGGGGGGGGAGAGGGGTGGATAGGCCAAATGAGCGTCCACCTTCACGTGGTTGGCTTTGTTAAGTAGAAAATATAAAAGGATTCTCGAAACCAGGTGAAGCTCAAACTAAACCTATCGAGTTGGGAGAAACCAAGACTTTCATCTTGGAGGCAAGTGGCATCCTATAGTGGACTAGGCTAAAAGTGAACTAGAGGCTTTTTTCTTTGCATTATGTGTTTCAAGGTCTCATATTAGGTTATATGCTTTTCCTACATGATTGAGACAAATAATTTTGTATCAACTATCATGTGTTTCTGATTTGATATGATTTCCTTTTTGAAATGTAGGTTAAAATTGCTTTTGTCAGCAATCTTCTAAAGAATACTAATGAAGACTTTTTAAGAAAGTTGTTTGAACCTTCTAGGAAGGTATAGTTTTTTCTTCATTCTTTATTATAAAATTAAAAATTGATAATGGTCAATTTTCTCAGCTAGTCATTGAGATATTTGTGTGTGGCTGTAGTTAGAAAGAGTTTCTATTTGTAGAAAGAGTAATGTGCCTATTGCCTTTGTTCACTTCTTGACACGTGCTGTAAGTATAAAATCAGATGTCACAACAATAATTTGTCATAAGTATGCTTTGTTCTTTTTTGATGCCACAATTTGATTGATATAAAATTACAACATTTTTTAACACATTTGAGGTCTGATGTATTCTTTTGACTTATTTTTTCATATTCTATAATGGTTGTTATGTTTGGTTTCTTTGTTGAGTGCGGATGGTGCATATTTTGCGGTTCATTGTTGAATGGGTATCATCTATTTTGTAACAGAAACCTGATAAAGCAATCAAAGAATTTGATGGAAAAACTATTAATGGTCTTGATAAAGGTCCTAAGTTCAAGATATAGGTTATTTTAAAAATTGTTCAATTAATTCTTTTCTTGTGCACCCTTCCATTGAATATCACTTTTATTGTTTGTACATGATAGTTTTGTTTCTATTTTAAGGCTCTCGTG
Organism: Cupressus sempervirens; assembly: GCA_028749045.1. NCBI lineage: Eukaryota > Viridiplantae > Streptophyta > Pinopsida > Cupressales > Cupressaceae > Cupressus > Cupressus sempervirens. The sequence goes on along the minus strand of CM053787.1, from coordinate 353,251,906 downwards.
TTTGTAGTGTTGACCTGATATCAAAATATAGATTATAAAGTCTACTAGAAATCTCATTAGCTTCATTCATTGATATATTTATGTGGTTGTTCAACCATTGTTTGACAGATTGGGATGATGATGTGATAACAAGTGCATGGTTTAAGGCATTTATGGGCAAAGGTCAGATTGGGAAGCTAGGTTTCAATTTTGGAGAGATCTCATCATTAAGCTAGTTGCTCGACATTTGGGTTTAATTATAATTGATACAAAAGAGATTAATTGTATTTTCTTCCTTTCGTTGTTGGTATAATCTAATTATGTGGATTTTTGTTTTAATTTGGACATATGCACTAATGACAAAACATTTTTTTCTTACACAACAATAGGAATTTGATTATATTTATGCTTTTTTTTCCTAGTAAAGCTTTTTTTTATATACTTCATGATATTTTTATGTTGCATTTGGAGTTGGCATGAATTCATTGGTTAAGGTGCTCATGGATACTTAGAGATGGTGGTGATGTTGATTTCTCTTGGATTAGAGAAAGTATTTGTTGGGACAGTTGTTTGGTTTCGACAGGAAGTCCGAGGGGCATTCACCTAATATGAACTTGAGAGGATATTGTTCTTAGATGAGTCTCGGTTGGAGACTTGGGTATCTTGAAAAGCACTCTCATTTCCCACTCTTGGTCTACTTGGCGTTTTTCTACTTGAGAGGTATAGTCCATTGTCTCTCTTAGGCGCATTATATTTATGCTTGTCTTTCATGGATATAGATCTTTAGTTAGCTACGGTAAATGAGTTAGTTCTGGAGGGTTCATTTGAGAGATGGTTTAACATTGGTTATTTCCATTTGCATATGTTGTTATGCTGGTTAAGTTTGGGAGATGGTTTTATATTAGGCATATTCCTTGGTTTAGGAATGGTTATGAGTTTGATCTTCTTGCGAGAGGCTTATATCCATGATTAGTTAAATGGTATGGTTTGGGTGTTGTTGAGGCTTCTTGTTGGGGTTTTATGGAGGAGATTATACTTGCACAGTTTACATCTAGAGGTGTGTATAGAAGGACATGATAAAAGTTATGATTTCTATGGTTTCTCTTTGGTCTTGGTTATCTTCCTGGATGTTCGGTTTCACTTACATTGGATTTAAGATTGGTTAGAGATTGTGGTCATTGGTTTGTGCTCATGTATGTTGTGCGAGAGATGATAGGGTTATTCCTTTATCTCTTTCCTCTGTTGGTCGTGGAGAAATTGCAAGAGCATTGGAGATTGGTTATGAGCGTTGTTCTTGCAGGTTATTGATTTTTGTATTGTGGATGTCCTTAAGACTACATAGATTCACTTCTTTGAGATGTTGTGAGTGGATTGGTTATAGATTTGGTATTTTCTTTTGCAGTGGGAGCTTCTTGGTATATATGTGCAAAGTATTGCTCTTGAGGCTTGTGATTGTAGGTTATAGATTGGATATGTTGATGATGTGAAATTCACTTGGTATACCTTTGGAGGTATGGATAGTTGGATGGGTTTGGCACTTGCTATGGGTGCTATTTCAGCTATGGAAATTTTGACAACTACGGATACATGTGATTACCTTTGGATCAGGTTTTTTTTTCTTTGCATTTCCGTTGGTACAAGATTTTATGATCTTTTAATACGATAGGTTGGGTGGCTTTCTCTTGGGATGGATTCTATGTATGTCCAGTGGAAGTGGCATAATAGGAAGTGAGATCATTCATGTTTGAGATGTTGGATACTTTGATTTTGTTGCGAGTACCAGGATGGAGCACATAGTGTACTTTGGTCCATGATGGTGGATGTGCTGGGAGGGATTGTTTCCTTGTTCATTTATGTGGCTACATATTGACACTATGCAATATATACAACAAGTGGGAGATTGTTGAGATAATGGGTGTTGCACACATTGCATAATATTGTTATATTGTATTATTTTGTTTTATTATGTAATATTCCACCTAGATGGATGTGCGACATGTAAATATTCCCATGGGATATACTTGATGAGTTGTATTGTAACATTGTGATAATATTTCATGTAATTATTTAATATTGGGAAAAAGAAATTAAATTTCAATATTAAATGTGGGGTCAATGGGTTAGGTAGCATGTGGCTTTAGCACATGGTTTATGTAATACCACTTGGTGGTTTTGTGGGACTTGCTACTATATAAGAAACCATAGGAGTAGTTGTTGGTGAGATAGTGAGAAAGATAGAAGGCAAAAAGGCAAGATTCGAGTGGGACAAGGTTTGACAGGTTAGCCAAGGGAGCATTTGTGAAGGTTGGAAGCATGGCATGGGATGTGTGGATTCATGTTTGTTCACATGGATTGATTGGTTGTGGCTATGGCTTTGAAGGCTTCCATAGTTGTATTACAATGGTGTTTTTGTTGAATAATACATGGTGATGGATGCTTTTAGAGGCTGGGTTTTTCCTGTAATGAGGGTTTCCCAGGGTATATCTTGTGTCACAATTTTTGTGGGTATGTTGTCTATTCTCTTACACATGGATTTCAATTGCATATTTATTTCAGATCTATTATGGGTTATGTGGAAATAGTTATATTCTTTATTGCAAGTTTCCTTGCAGCAAAGGAAAAATACATTATGTCGAGGTACTCTTAGAGGAGGAGGATGAGCAGTAGGAGGGCAACAATGTTGATGGCAACAATGAGGAAGAAAGTGAGGAATGACCACCTAGAGAGAGAAAGAAGGAATCCATTCAAGGACAACCTCCTATCATAGCTTCCCTTTCCAACGATCCCACATGACATCCCTTTCATTTGAAGGGAATAGTGAGGGGACATTGATTGTGTGTCTATTAAATATAGATGCATCGCATAACTTCATAAGCACATGTTGGGTTACAAAGAGAAAGTTACATAATAATGACATACCCAAGTCTACGGTCAGAGTAGTAGGAGGTGAGAGATTGAGATGCATAGGTAAAGTGTCAAGACTTCTTATTCATTTTGATGACTTCCTTCTTGAGGCAGATTTTTATGTGGTCAATTTGGATGGATTAGATGCCATGTTCGGAAGATAGTGGTTGCAAAATATTGGAAGGTACATAGTTGATCATGCTAAGATGCAACTAGAATTCTTATAGGATGGCTGATAGGTGATCCTTAAGGCTTTTCCAAAGGGTGAACACAAGTTGATTTCAGCCCACAGGATGGAGGCTATTATGAGGTATGATGACATGGAGTGGGAAGTACACTATTTTATTCCTCTAAGGCTACTTTAGCCTGGGGACAACAAATTCATATCAACATTCAGCTAGTGCTTGATAAGAACAAGAGGATTTTTGAGGACATACCTCTGGACATTCCCCCAGATAGAGAGTTTGAGCATATCATCGAGTTAGAGGAGGGCACCAAACTTGTCATCACTACACCTTATTATCATCTTAGGCATTATAAAGAGGAGATAGAAAAGACAATTAAGGAGCTCTTAGACACGAGAAACATTAGACCTAGCTCTAGTCCCTTTGCTTCTTCAATCATATTGGTGAAGAAGAGGGATGACACTCTTTGCATGTGTATTTACTACTATGCTCTCAACAAGAGGACCATCAAGAACAGGTACCCTATCCCTTGCATTGATGAGTTACTAGATAAGCTACATGGGGCAATTTACTTCTCAAAGATTGGCCTTTTGGATACCATCATATATGGGTTCACAAGGAGGATGTGCATAAGACAACTATCCGATGTCACTATGGACACCATGAGTTATTGGTTATGCCATTTGGACTCACTAATGCACTGACTACATTTCAGTCATGCATGAACCATAGTTTTAGAAAACAACTGTAAAAGAGCCTGTTAGTATTTTTTGATGACATCTTGGTTTTCAGTAGAACTTGGGAGGAGCACCTGCAACATTTAGATGAGGTACTTAGTGTTATGAAAGAGCACTCATTGTTTGTGAAGGAGTCAAAATGTGAGTTCAAATTGACCAAGATTCTTTACCTTGGTTACATAATTCGTGTAGACGGGGTGAAGGTACACCAGGAAAAGATTTAGGCAATCCTAGATTGGCCACCACCAAGGAACACATCACATTTGAGGGGCTTCCTGGGTCTTTTCTCTTATTACAGGAGGTTTGCTAGAGGTTTCTCATAGACAAAAGCTCCACTTACTGATCTCACATAGCAAGGGGCATTTAGGTGGACATTTGATGTAGAGGTGACTTTTGATAAGCTCAAGTAGGTAATGAGCACATTTCCAGTCTTGGCACTACCCGATTTCTCTCAGTTGTTTGTACTAGAGTGTGATACTTCAAGGAGCAAGATTGACACAATTCTAATGCAAGATAGGAATCTGATCACTTATGAGAGCAAGAAGATCAAGGATGGTGAGAGACTGTACTCCACCTATGACAAGGAAATGTTGGCCATTATGCATGCTTTATCCAAGTAAACAGTACTTGGTGGATGGAAGATTCACAATTAGGATGGATCACAATAGTTTGCACTACTTATTAGAACAAAAGGATCTAAATGAAAGACAACAAAAGTGTGTCAAAAAGATTTTGACCTATGATTTTGACATCAAGTATGTCAAGGGTATTAACAATGTAGTAGCTGATGTGCTTTCCAAGAGACCTTCAATGGTATAATGTTGTGATATTTCCAAGATATTAACAGATTGAAAGTCTCAGTTGCTGGTTGAGTATTCTAAGAATACTCAAGCATGTCAGATTATGGATGGACAACTTCAGGACAACAGGTACAAGGTAATCAATGATGTAATTTTTTTATAAGGATAGGATCTACCTCATACCAAGATCTAAACTCAAGGGTAAGATTATGGAAACTTTTCATGATGCACCATCAATAGGACACCCAGGTTTCTTCAAAACCTATAGATAGGCCAGGGAAAGGTTTTCATGGAAGGGCCTCAAGGAGAATGTCCTCCAACATATCATAGAATGTCATACTTGTCAGCAAAGCAAGTCAGAGCACGAGTTTCTAGCCAAATTATTACAACCTCTTCCTATTCCAATGTTGACATGGGAGAGTATGATCTCCATGTACTTTGTTACCAGATTGCCAAGGGTGTAGGGTAGAGATTCCAATTTTGTGGTGGTGGACAGATTGACAAAATTCACCCACTTCTTTGCCATAGCAGTAGATTGGTCAACTTCTCAATTAGCTGAGTTATTTTTTTGAGAGATTTTTCATCACATGGTCTTCCTTGCACCATTGTGAGAGATAGGGATAGCAAGTTCCTCAACACCTTTTGGCAGAAACTATTTAGATTGACAAGTACAAAGTTGACACCCAGCACAAGTTACCCACCCCAGACGGACAAGCAGACTGAGATGGTAAAAAATGGGTGGAGGGTTATCTCTGGAGCTATGTAGCAGGGAAAAAGAGAGTTTGGGTTAAGTGGTTATATGTAGGGGAGTATTGCAACAACTCCTAACATATGTCCATCCAAATGACTCCATTTTGAGCTCTCTATGGCAGCGAGCCTCTGTTGTTCGTAAACATGACTTTGTAGGACAACAGGGCACCACTAGCTGGGGATTGGATAGATGATCAACATGATATTCTCATATCTCTTTGGGAGAAAATTCTATAGGCTCAGAATCAACAAAAGACATACGCTTATCACTGTCAAACAGAGTAGATTTTTGAGTTTGGTGGCATGATTTATCTTTGTCTCCAACCTTACAAACATAGTTCCTTGTAGAAGAGTGGGTCTCAAAAATTTAGCCTAATGTTTTTGGTCCCTATCATATTACTCAAAGGGTTGGGGAGGTCGCTTATGAGCCAAACTTGCCAGATGATAGTAGAATTCATTATATTTTCCACATTTCTTGCCTCAAGAAAGCAATTGGTCAACATGTAGTACCCTCCATTGGATTGCTTCCACTTGATGAAGAAGGGAAGCTAGTGTTAGTTCCAGCAGAGGTGATAAAGGTCAGAGAAAGGAAGCTGCGTAACAAGTCCATCAAGGAATATCTAATTCGCTAGAAGGATATGCCATATGAAGATGCCACTTGGGAAAGCAAGTCAATCTTGTGGCATCCAACATTGAGACTGCTTGAGGGCAAGAAACCTTGGGAAGGAAGGACTGTAATATTCCCTTCTCCATGCTAGATCTAATGGCACCTAGTTGGTCTATCTTTCCATCTGGATAGGCTAACGACATTTGTTTAGAGGATGCCAACTAGTCACAAGGATATATTTGGTTTCAATGGGAAGATATTTAAGGGGGAAATCCTAAGGTTAAGTCACTTTATTCTATTAAGTTAATTTATAAAGTACTTTATCATTTAAAAGTCACTTTATGACAAAAATGATTTAAGTGACTAAAAGACAAAATAGGCTTTTATCCCATATTACTTAGTTGTTTGCACCTTCCCTCACTTCGAGGTTAAAAAAGCAAGTATCTATTTTGGGATTATCACCATGAGATATATTAACATATTATTTCAAAAAGAAGTTGCTTGAATGTGACTGGTCACTAATGAGGATGAAACCCCTTAAGAGAGTGGAGGAGCTGGACATAGCCCCAACAACTAATTGGAGGTTTAATTTCAGAATCTAGTATAGAGATTGGAAGCTTCTATCATAAGCTAAGAGGCAACATTCAGAAGTAAGTATCCTAAGTAGAAGATTGTTATTTCACTAGGGGCCACAGGGAGGTATACTAAACCATACGTAGGCCTGGACAAGTTTGGATAATCTTCATCAATAAGGAATAAGTAATATGGTCTATATATAGTGCCATAAAAGGGAGCATTGTTCAGTAGCAGGTATGGGAAAGAGGAAGTAAAAAATGTATCGGGCCTACCGGAAGTGCGGGCCACGAAGAGTAAAATGCTAGTAGTTCAATCAACCATGCATCATAACCAGGCAGTAGTTATAGGAATTGACAAAGTTAAAAGTCATTGGATGAGATACGATAGCTATCAAAGATGTGTTTGTATTCTCCCTCAGACCATCTCTACGGTGGCTTCATCATAATCACCACCTACAGACCGTCAATCAGAGACAACACGGGTACAGTAGTACGTATAATCACCATTATCATACCTACATATGCACACACAATGGTGAGTTTTGAAGATCACATGAGTGGTGTAACTATAGGTGCCACAACTTTCTTCCTTATGTTGAAAATTGTATATAATCGAGTGACTGTAAGTTAATTGTATGCATGTTTTTTTCCTATACAGATGAAGTGAAAGTACATGAATGAGCTAGTGTTTAACATAATGTGATTAGCTTTTCTATTGTATGCTCTTCTTGTTATGTTAGCCATCTTTCATCACCTTAATAGGAGAAACTGAGTTCTTAGTACACTATATTAGCATTCTCACTTGTATTGGTTGGTATCTATACATTAATTTTTGATATCAGAAAGTTCATTTCAAGGTTGCTTACAAACTGTTCATAAAAATGCCACTAGACATAGTTTGAATTCTTTTACAAAACTAGGGGTTGGATATTACATTTGATCATCTATTGTCTTCTTGTTCTATCTCTCGTGCTTCTAGATCTTGTCATTGCATCCATTTCCTTAGGAAAATTCTTACAGGAGGTAAGAAAGACATGCCCCTCTATCGATAGAAAGAAGAGATTTGTCCATACACCTCCATCTATATTGATCACTCTCCTTAGAAATAGAATAAACAAGGAAAGTATTCCTTTTCTTGGTTTGTTTTTTCTCCCAAGCTTTTTGCATTCTGCCTCTTCATGCACATGATTACTGTCTTGAAACATATAATAAACATGGAGGCTTTCCTTTTCTAGGTTTATTTCTTCTTCCCAACCTTTTTACCCTTTTCCTCTTTACAAATAATCTAGATTATCACCATCTTTTAATTGAAAACCATCCTCCTTAAAACATGGATTATCTGAACCATTGTCCTTTGACTCAAAGTTGTAAATTATTTATGTTTACAATAATTGGGGAATCTTAGCTTTCACCTTAAATTTTCTTAATATATTTCACTATTAGTAGAGTAATCCATTTGTGCAAAATAAGGTTTTTAGGGTTCATTATGTGATCTTTAATATCCAACCCCAAAAAAGACAAGAGATAAAAAAAGAATTCGTTTAAACCTTATGTCTAAAAAGGTTCAAAAGAGAAAATTGGCACCCATAAACAACAAAGAAATGACCATCTAGAGTGAAGTATTCAATAAGTACCTTTAAAATATTACCCACTAAGGTTTGATGGACTTCATTTTCTATCTCTTATCACTTTAATTTATTAGTCATTTTCCTTTTTTTCTTCGGTGAAATTATGAACTTTCATATTAGAATAACCTCTATCCTTGAAAAAATTCTTTCTTTCATGCAAAGCATGGCCACTTTGGTTATCGGTTTCTCTATCTTGTCAAAGTTTTGCCTATACACTTTGACCTCTTCATCCTTCCGCACCTAAAAAAAACATTTTGACAGACTATGGTTGCACCAACGAACCCATTCCAAATAGGGTGAAATCCAACCTTTACAAAAAAAAATGCCAAATCATACTATTTTTCTTCACTCCATCGTAGATGAGGCTCCAATATGTTTCTATCACCTCCCATTGCATTATCTCATGACAATAGATAATTTAACTAGAATACTATATCATAACAATATTTAACAAACATAATGTTATATTAGAGAGTTTGTTGGAAGAATATAGTTATTTGGAAGAATTCCAATTTGTTAGTAATCCATTTTTTTAATAAAATAAACAACTTTTTCTATTTCTAATCTACATCAATTAATATGAAAATGAGCACAATCTATACAACATAATTGAATCTTATAATTAGGATACAATTAAAGTTTTTACTGTGCAGTTAATAATTTATATCTATAAGACCACAAAATGTCATATTAAGCATATTAGAGACAACCAAAAAAATATCATAAACATATGAAAACCTAACTAATCCTAACATAAAAGCCACATGAAAATAAATAATTCAAAACACATAAAACCTCCTTTTAAGTGTAGCTTCCATTCTCTCCTTTCTTCTCCATTGAAATGGTTTTATGTAACTCTATGATAATGACAAATGCACAAAAATAATAAAAACAATGTGGATAGAGTAAGAATACGAGGAGTGTGGTTCATTGATGAATGAAAAACATGCTCAATTTATAGAATTTGAGATTGGAAAGGTGTGCAAATCAGAAGGGTTTTCATAATTATGAAAAATTGGTGCATAAATTAATATGCACAAATGAATGCACAATTAGGGGAAGTGTAGAAGAGGAAATGAAAAGGCTAATTAATAGGAGTTTGGAGGCAAAATTAAGGGGAAAATAGAAGAGAAAATGTGGAATAAAATGGAGACAAATTAATAGGAAATCATGAAGCATGATTATAGGAAATGAAAAATCACAATTAGTGGGTAGGTGTAAGAGTTAGGATTTTTGAATTTAAAGACTTAATATTCCCTCCAAATATGAATTAAGAATTTAAGAATTTAGAAAATCCCATCAATCATGAAAATGAATCAATTAATTAATTGTAAGAGAGTTAGGAGAAAAGGGACTTAATTTGATTATTTGATTAGGACATAGGAACAAAGCATGGGTTGTTCATTCCTAAGGGACAAGTTAATTGATGATTGACAAAGATGACTTATTTTTTAAGATCTTCGAAAAGATTTAGATCAATTTTGATGATCTTGAAAAGGATTTGAAATATGATCGATTGTTTCGATGAAAATGCCAGAAGGATTTGAACAAGGATTGATGATGTATGACATTAACAGACTCTACCAATGCCATAAAATTGACTACGATTGGTTGATAAGGCTGGTTTGGAATAGCAATGATGTACTTTGTCAATAATATTAAATTGATTTTTAAAGATTAAATTGATTTGATTTGACATTGAGAGACTCAATAATGCCGATGGTTAACTTGAATATGATTGATGATGAGTTGAGTCAAATTTATAAATCTAACAAGTATTTGAAAGGGTTTAATAAGGAACTGAGTGACTTGACAATTCCCAAGATAAATCTAATAAGTATTTGAAAGTGTTTTGAAAACTTTTGAAATGATTGTGATAATTTTTGCAAAGATCTTATAGGTTTTGATTTGGTACTAAGGGACTTGACAATGCCCAATATTTTTGATAACATTTGAAATGATTTGGAATTGATTTGAAAGGACTAGAGTTATTTTAAATTGATTATGGTTGATTCAAATGATTTAAGTTAATTAGGCTTGATTTGAATGGGCATTAAAATATCTAAAGTTGATTTAGGATAATTTTGAAATGATTTTATAGGGGTTTTGATAATGATCAAGTTTTCCAAAATGATCAAATTTATGACACACTAGTGAGGAAATGCTAGTTCATGTTAATGATGAATTTGCAAGCACGAACCATATTTGAACATCTAAAATATCATGTAAGATGATATTTTAATAGAATTTTAGCACATGTACATAAAATCCATTTGTACAATATTTAAAATACAAATATGATCTTAAGTAAAACCAAAGAGTATTTACCATTGTCTAATATCCAAGATCTGTATCGGTCACAATGGGAGCATACGAGAAATAAACATCCCCTAGTCATAATCAAATAAGTCTAACTAATCTAGGTTAAATTCCATATATCAATTGCAATATAAATCAACAAATGAAAAAAGTGGAATTTGTTTCCACCTTATTAAATTGTTCTTATTTTAAATTTATTTTTTAAAAAATCATTTCAATTTTTTTTAATACTGAATATTCAAACCTCTCTCTCTCTCTCTCTCTCTCTCTCTCTCTCTCTCTCTCTCTACAAACACACACACACACACACACACACACACACACAATCAGAACTATTAATCAAAATATGTCAACAAAAATACCATGTCATCATTTCATATCAAATATCTCTCTTTCACCATATTATCTTTTCTTTACTCCTTATTAACCTACTCATTGGTTACTCCCTCATCTCCAACACCTATCTCTACATTGGATGTAACCATAGGGAGAGTATACTCTTCTTCCACTTGCTTCATTGCCCACTAAAATCAAAATCTACTATATCAAGTTCACCAGACCCCCATTCTTCTCTAGTACCACCCTTATCTTGATCTATATATTCATCAATCTGGATGGGATAGTCTAGTGTAGGCAAAGGAGTTTATATTTGGCCTTTCCGTCTCTTCTCCTCAGTCGCCACCATAGTGAGTTCTCCTTACCAGAGGAATTTTATCTTATGAATCTTCTTCCTCCTCTTCCAGAGTAGACCTCATCAGTGGTGAGGGAGTAGAACTACCCTTCTTTCTTTTATAAACCTTCTCCTTAATAGGTTCAGGGATTATCACTATGACAATTTTTATCTTCTTTTTAAGCACATGCCTTTAGGGGTGACTTCTTTTGTTGACTAATCTTCTTGGATTTATGCCTTCCTTTTCTTCCCCTTTACAATGCCTTTTTGATCATTTTGTTTATAGGCAATTTCTCTCTCATTCTTGTATACAATGTCAAAATTCATTGGTGTAATTGGTCCCCATGTACGAATAGTTACCTTTTTCCTTTACCCTTATCTAATTGGATGACCACTACTAGATGTGGCCTTTGTGAAATTGGATCCATAGGAAATGGTTGAGTGATCAAATTCCATGAGGGTCTTGATGTGTCTATCCCTAAACTCAATTCCACTGTTCTCTAGCTTAGCCACCTCTACATTTATTATCACCCTCTTATACATCTCATCTTTATTGTATTTGGGCTCCAAAGTGTTTGGAGAGTCCTTCTAGGCCTTGGGAGGGATCTCAACATCTAACACCACTTCTAGCATCGTGAGGTACATACGACAGTAATCTCGAATCCTAACATTATAATCATCTGCATAATTGACCTAGTGGTCCTCTAGTTGCAGTTCATAAAAGAGATTTTTTTCCCATTATCCTCTTATACCCTCCAATCAGATCAAAAGATGATTTGGCTCATAGGTACAACTCTAAGGGGTATTGTTCCCACTCCACATCAAATATATTGATCACTTTGTACTCAAGAATTGTACAAGCTCCTAGTGATATGGGGAACACCCAACAATATTTATTCTTGTGCTTACATCATTATTAAGCACTTCTAGGCTTCCTAGAAATCTCCAAAAAAACCAACCTATCAAAAGGATGCTTCAGCAACTTCTTTGGGCAATTAAGAGAACATCATACCCTAATATATGCAAATTTATAAATAGATATAATATGCATCAAGCTGCATGACCTTTGCATATGCTTCAACTGAAAGCCTCTTTGTATAGTCCCATTTAACAAACCTTATCACAACGAACACAAACACATCATTAATGTTGTAAAATTTAGGGCTATTCTCCTTTAACTTCTTCTTTACCAGCTAGGGATCATTTGGTATCCTCTTTTACCAACCCTAGATATTTGGTCTTCATTGCCAACAGATAGGCCACATATAATGTTATGTATAACTTGGGGTCCTCAGTGAATGAGATTAATTGTTTCTCCAAGGATTCACTAATGACAGTTTCCCAATCCATGTGGTTCCTCCTACTTTTGATCTTGTCTATCAAGTGCACCATCCATGTTTCCAAGTGGCCAAAATTGGGAAGTCCCATTACTCTTCTCAATATCACAATGCAATATTCGATGAGTGCAATCATATAACCCATGCTCATATCTCCCCTTCTCATCTTGTCATGGGAAGTGGATATGATGAGGTACTTCTCATGCATGATTTTTTTAGTTGTATCCTTGTTATCATAAAATCTCTAAGTAATTTCTAATGAAATGCTATAGAAAATTTTAGAGGTCTAGATGTAGAAAACTTTCTCAATCACATCCTAATGCATGCCCTTCCCTGTACCAATACCATCAAAGTGAGCATGTCTAACCTTTTATTTGTCTTGTTGCATAGAGCCATAAAGTGACTCCAATCTATATTCTTCAACTTTATGTTAGTGATTTCTAAATGTGTATCTGCAAGTTTTAGGGCCAAAGGGTTCCCTTGGAACTTGTATTGTATTGGTTTAGGTGAAGCAACCTTCACTTTAGATGTCAATGATGAAGCCATTTTTTCACCTACACAAAAGGACAACTTTCAATGAATTGTCATAAACCCATGCATAAAATATCCTAAAAAACCAAAATTGGTCTCATGACCCTAACGACTAGACGAGAAATTGAAAAAAAGAAGCAATTGTGGAGCTAAAAACCTTCAAAATTAGGGACCTTCGCAGAGAGCATATCGAGAAAATATTTGGGGGTTGAAGAGGTTGCAAACTTGTGGACATTTACAACTATGAATGCTTCATAGAGTTTCTTAGACTTAGCGGATTATTCAACAAGTTTTGAAATATCGTGGGGAAAGCCCAAAAGACCACCTCGAAGAAACAATAGATGAAATAGGAGCTCACCATGGAATGATAAAGACCCTATCTCGAAGAAATGAAACCACTCTTCTTGTGGACATGAGAACTGGAACACAAAAACAAGAAAATGAAGAGTACATAATGAGAAGAAATGACCTTTTATAGACATTTGGGCAAAGTGATGTGACCCTCAGGAGTTGTCATCTCCCTATACAAGGCCTCAATTTTTTGGATCTCCACAACTGTGAAGAGTGTTGGGAAAAAGAAAGGTAGAGGGATTTGACCTTCTAGGCTTGTGAAGCCTCATAGCTCTACAACTCTAAAGGTTTGAAAAGGCATTTGAAAAAAATGGGCCTAACAAGGTTGCAAAGATTTACAACTCCGCAACTCCATAGGTGGACAAAAGAACTTGGACCTCTTTGGGTTGTGGAGCTTTGCATCTCTGCAACTCTATAGGTCTAAGAAAAAGACTTATCAGAAGAAATGAAAAAAAATGACAAACAAGATAGGGAAACAGAAGGCAAGAAATAAATAACCCTACTGGGAAACTAGGAACCTTATGCACTATCAATAACATTCAAGGGTGGACATCATCTGACTTATCAGGAGGGCACAAGTTACAAGATAAGAACAGGGAAAAGAAAAAAATAGGGTCCCCATTTTGTGAAGGCAAAAATGGGGTGTGTATTGTGGAACCACAAAAATACTCATGACTTTTATCTTTATTTGTTCACTTATAGAAAAGAGTTCAATCTATTGATAAAGTGAATAAGACTTATTGATTAGAACTTTTTATGTCTTCAATCTAAATTGAGAAATCATTGTATTTATTTTTTAATAATCTATAAAGAATCAATACTTTCTAGGCTTATTTTTTCACCCTCAAGTGGAGATTTTTTCTAGAGTAAGTCTTTTGTGTACATTATTCTTTACGTCTTGAATTTTAGTTCATTTCATTTTTTGTATTCTAGTTTAGAATTTAACACCAAATATCTAATATCTTTGTGGAGAAAGAAATTAGAAAATTCCAAATTCATTTAGGAAATCCCAAGCCTTGGGAGAGTAACATTCCTTCAAAATGAGAACCAACATGCTCCCCAAGTGGCATGCCAAAATTTACAATTGTTGGAACTACAATTGGAACAACTATTATGTTGTCATTAATGTCAAACCTTATTGGTGAGATAGTTTCTACCTGAGTAGAGTTCCATATCAATATGACTGATGAAGAGGATTTGAGAAGAAGAGATATCAAGAGGACCTAGTGGAAAGGTTGAGTGTTGTGGAATTATAATGGTCACTTGATTAGTTAGAATTTAGAAAGATAAATGTGTTGTTTAATCATAACACTAAGTGGAGAAGAGAGTTGTGTTAAAGCCTAAAAGAGATCAATAAAGAACAAATACTTAAGCATAACTAAGCTTCAGTGTAGAAAATTAAGGAACTAATATTTAAAGTTGAGCAACGCTAATGTCGATCGAGTCAACAATAGAAGTCAAGAAAATTTAGTGTCGACTGAGCACCATTAAAAGAGAGAGTAATAGAGAAGCTAGCTACTGGACAAAACAATTCAGAGTCATTCATGACTAACTTGAAATATGACTTACAAGGAGCATCAAGATTGAACTAAAATTGATTCACAAAAATCCTTGTCCATTGTTGTTCACAATACAAAGGAAATAAATCAAGGACCACATATCAAGAGATTGGTTACTTTCTTTAGAATATCATACAACTGTGGTCAATTATATATTAATAAGTCACCTATAAATGTTCTAGACATTTCCAACATATAATGTCAAAAATTTGAGCAAGAAAAGATAACCGATTTTTTAAATTGATTTATTTATATAAACACTATGTGACTAGGACTATTAGCCCTTAAATATATTATACCTATAACAACATAAGAACTCACTCTAGAGTGGGAAGGAAGAAACACAAGTGATATTGTGGAAGCCCCTTTTACACCCCTATAAGAATGACAAATCAATACGATTACAAATCAAGGTATGAATCACTTTCAAGTAAGCTTCAATGTACCATGACACAACCCATAACCTAGCATAATATTGATTCTAATGATACCACAATCTAAAACAACCCACCTCATTACCTAACATATCTTAATTTTACTCATATCTATCTCAATTATATAGAACATAATTTTATTTGAAAATATTAATATTGTGTAATAAAGTTTCTTGTATGATTGAGTACAAGATATTTTAGATTTTGGATTCATTTATATATTTTTATTTATTTATATGGACTTGTAAAATGTTATATCTACTAGCTCCTATAAGAACAAGGGTATAGAAAACATCCACTCACAACAAGAAGCTTTGGTTCTTGTGTCTACCATTTCACAAATTACAAACAACACTCTATATTAAGAACATATGAAAACGTATTAAAATAGATTTTACTAATAATCTTGTTTCAAAATAATCTTAATCCTTCACTACTATTTTTAATCTACAATCAAGTTCTAAACCAACATTGTTGATATGTTTTAAACAAATTGATCAAAAATTATATTTTTTAATATGGGTATTACCAACCATTACAAAGGTAACAACTACCAATAATCACTTATTCAGTATTCCTTGTTTCATACTCTCTTTATTTTGTGTGTGGGCTCTATCACTTAAACTAAGATCTTTTTCCAATCTCAAATTCAGTTTTAGTTCAATATTTTAATTTATTTATTTTCCATTTTATCAATTTTTTTTATCCAAATGCTATAAATAATGTTTCAAAATCATTAGATGAATTATGATGTCAGGAACTAACAAATCTTTCGATTTTATTGTAAAATTAAACTTTCCAATTAAATGATGGCCTCTAAGACTATAATTTTAGATAATGAAGATGATCCTTTACTATAGTACATATATGAGATAATACATTTTGTTTTTCACTATAATTTCTAATATTATACAATTTTGAAACCTAAGCTCATATGAGAAATGTACTAATAGAAGAGAAACAATTTCATTCCTCAATAACTTTTCATCCATGCATACATAAATATCTCCTTTAAACTATAATTTCATAGAAATGAAACTCTTGAGAAAAAAAATACAAGTAATATTGCTCTTCACCTGCCATAATAGCATCATGAAGCCTCAAGGACTCTAGCCATACCCCAAGCAAGATAGCTAATATACAAGATATACAACCTTCACCAAATTCATAGTCTTTCTATATATCACAAAGAGCAACTTTAACCAATATTCAACTCTTACATGACCTCTATATGATTCACATAACTACATACATACCACATACTTAAAAAATCATGTAACTTTTTTGTTCCTATCAAATAAAAGATGAACAATGTGATCCTACTTCAATCTTACAATAAATAGGAAAGTTAGAGGGAGTTGGGAAAAAACTCTCTCTAATTTTGTGCACTTCCCTAATCTAGGCATCATTGGTCTCCATCCCCTCATGAAATGACTCTTCCTTCTCTAAACGAAACAAGAGTTCTCCATTAAAATGGAGAAATGGGTAACATCCCATGCTTTTGATGCGACATTATATAGAAAGTTTCAACTTGCAATCTTGGATGGGGAAAGTGACGTGCTGGTCTCATTCTCTTCCGCTCCTTCATAGGGGTCTTTTCCTCTATTAAGAGGGGTCAAAAAGTATGACACGCCATCTACAAAGTTTTCACTCAATAAATGGGGCATGGAGATGGGGTTGGTACCTTCAAGCTATATGTCCTCCAAATTCGTAATGAGGACAATTGGAAGGTTAAATCAAGTATTAGGGATTTTATTATGCAATCAATTGGCCCCCAACTCAAGGGTATAGACCCTCAGAGACATTTTTTGGTAAATCTAACATGAAGATTGACTTTGAAACTCTTATTAGGGACCCCCAAGTATAAACCTCATAAATACATGCATACCAAATAGTAAATCCATATATTTTATATTATAGATCATTTACAAACCTTGTGCTCATTTGAGCAAACAACACGAGACAAATACAACCCATCGAAGACTAAGAGACAACTTAATTTTTTTGCAAAGATTCCCTTTCTTGGGATTTGACCCAAGATGTCCAAAATGAGAATTCATTGCTTCAACCAAATAAGCTAAACCCCTTGGAGAAAGAGTTCTTTTATATTATAGATCATTTACAAACCTTTTGCTCATTCAAACAACATGAGAGAAGTACAACCAATGGACGACCAAGAGTCAACTTAAGATTTCACAAATATGCCCCTCTTGGGATTTGACCCAAGATATCCACAATGAGAATTCATTGCTTCAACCATATTTTATGAAAAATGGTTAACATAATATTTACCCAAGAGAAAGTGTATTCTATGCTAAAGTTTCTTCATCCTTCTATTCTCCTTTACACTTCCCTACATATCATAACCATAACTTATAGTTAAGCCCCTATATTAATCTAATATAGAAAGATTATCAAATTCTCATGACCTCAATTATGACCTCAAATATGAATCACATGCCTAGTTAATTACAAATCAAATTCTACTTTGACACAATAATCCTCCTATTCTAAAAGTGATATTTGAAGTCATGTCATTGTGCATATATATTATAATAATAAAGCTTAATTCCCAAAATAAAATATAAAAGAACTTTTATAGGTTAATAACTCTAAATATATTCCCTTCAAGAAAGATAACTCTCATAATGTTTGCTAATGACATTAAAAATATTAGAATCATGACTCACACATTCAGAGAGCTAATTAATGAGCTTTATTAATCTAATGAAAATATATTATGATTGAATTAATCTCTTACGAAGCATGGTCTTACGAGTCCCTCGTGAGGCAGGGTTTACACATACACTCAGCCTTCTTATAAGTGGAGTGCATCGTAATCCATGGTTCAAACTGCAAATATATATGCATATGAAAAAAGAATTACCCATTTGATCTTGTATTAATCAAACCCAAGAAAGAAAAGTAACTCTTAGAACAAAGTTAATTCACCAGCTTGTGGATTAAAACAAAAACATAACACAAACCAGCAAAACGTTAAATTAGCAATACCTCAAGCGTCTTCTGTACCACCAAAATCATTTCCTTTGGTAGGTCTAATCACATTGTAGATTGCAAAGACAACTATGAACATTACTGTCTCCTTTGCCTTTTTATTCTCTCAAGAGCACCCATGGGTTCTTCTCGTTCTCTTTGTTTTCCATTACCGTCCCCTACATTGTCTTGAGTCTGTGTTTTGTCTGCCAATTCTCCAAAAGGAGCAGATAGGACATCTTTTTGTGCAACTTCAACCCTTTCATCATTCTTGTTGTCTTCATTACTCTCTTCTTGTAATTCAATATCTTCTGGATTAGCAGTTATCTTCCTAACTCCACCTGATGTGCACATCACCCCAGCTTGGGAGTCCACTCCAACACTAACAAATCCCAACGATCGCATTCCATCTTTTGGAGCCGTTCTGGGAACAGCTGCTGGTGCTAATTGTTTTTCCAGAACAGCCAATTCATCTTCAGGCACATCAGCCTGCTTAAGTGTGTCAACTGTCTCCTTAAATTTCAGCTTCTCCAGATCCTTTTGCATCAAATATTCTGGTAGTTTAGAATGTGCCTGCAATATAACACTCTCAAAGTCAGGAATAACAGCTTTAATAACCTTGGTTATAGAAAACATGACAAATAACTGTGGGTTATTGCAAGTTCCCACAGAATTCAAATAATTTTTGGTAACATGTAAATTAAACATTCATTATAATTCGTGTAGGATGTGCAAATTTGCACTCTGCTATTTATTTTCTATTCCTAAATGAAAATTTAAAAAGCATAAAGATATATTGCCTGAAATGCAAACCTGGCTGTAGCTAGCCAACATACTGCGTTTGATTCGTAGCATTTCCCTGAAGGTATCCTCATTTCCATTCTGTACCTCAAACTCATGCCACTTGTTCCAGACATCTTGATCAGAACCTGGATCAGCCATTTGTGCACTGTATACATAGATCTTGCGTGCCCGATCTATCTCCACCAATATCCTCTCCTGCTTAGCAAAATTCGTACACATTACCTTCACATATTTATCTGGAAGCTCTGATTCAATAGCTTTCTGTCGTAGAAAGATGAATAATATTAGAATTTTGTGGCTAGCAATGGAAACAAAATTTAAATAAAAGTTGAAGCAGAGGATTTATTGTAGAAACGGAAACTGAAACTGAAAAGAAAAATTCTTAGACACTGCTCTAATTGTAGAACTAACCAAATAAATATCCCTGGTTTCTGGAACACCAAAATATTCTGCTGTGCGAGCAATGTAAAGATCATATATCTCCATTTTCTCATGATCAGGAACAGCCTTTGCAGCACGATCATACACTTCCATCGCACGCCGTGCAAGTCCATAGTCCTCTTCCAGCTTGGCATATTGCAAATACAAGGGTTTTACATTTTCTGCTGGTGCCTGAAAGGACAAAAATAAGTCAGTTCTGATGAAAGCAAGCAATACATTAGGTATAAACCTTTCAAATAAATAAAATAATATAAAAACAATAATGCCCAATGTGTAAATCTGTCCATTATTTTTAATTGCAGAAATGATACTTGGGATCAGAGAGCAAGTTTTTATATTTTTAAGTCAATGGAAGATAATAACATAACAATGAGTAGAAAAAGGAAGATGGATAAAACCCTAAAAGAGGCCTCGAAAACTTGCTACAAAAATTACATTTGAGTTATGAAACATATGTCTAATCATGCAGGAGGAAGGGGTAGGCATAAATTAAGGTCCATCATACCTGACACCACAACAGCCTGAAAGTGTTCATGAATGACTCAGGAAAATGGATGGGATGAGCAAACAAGAAAAGAAAAGATGCAGAAGGAAGAGTAAGATCATAATAATTTGGCAGAATGGTAGTCTTCGGAACTCAAGATATTATATTATGTAGTCCAGGATCAGATCTATTTAAAAAACAATCGGGACAAGAAAAAAATCTACAAAAAACAACTCAGAGAGTACAAAAAGAAAGATCAACGAGGAAAGAGCAATTATTCTAACTTCTAACTGGACTCCCAAATCTGGTGTTCTTGTTCAACTTTAGCCATAGCACATTAGTCCACAAATCCAAAATAGATTATAGCATTCCACATATCCTTGTTTTAGAAGCCAAAAGTCACAAACATCTAACATATGCAATAGTACTTTGTAACATATGCAATAATACTTTGTAACCCACAGAAGAGCTATTGAAACAGCTTTAGTGAAAGAAGCATACCTGCTCAACAGCTTGCTCAAATACATCCCTACATCGTTCCAAATTCAACCCCTTATACTTGTTTACGTATTTTGAGAGATAGGTCACCCAAATATCCTTCACATGTGGATATTTAAAGATTTTGACCCCTCTTTCATATACTTCGAATGCATTCTCAAAATATTTATTCTCCTGATAACCAAAAAATAGATAACAATAGTCAATAACCCTGTCAAACAATGTTTGTTCAATAATAAAGAACAGGGAGAAGTCGATAACCCTGTCTAAATAATTACCTCTAGCAGATTGGCATAATTTATAATAATTTGTGGAGTAGCAATCTTTAAATCAAGTATACGTTCATATAGTACACATGCGGACTCTAATGTTCCTAGACTCTCCTCCAAGTCCACAAAGAATGTCCAAAGCTTCAATGACATGTGCAGCCTCATCTGTACTGGACCATTGGCATCAGCAGCAACTGCACAAAAAAAAGTTCAAAATTAATGCAAGAATTAGTACAGTTTTTTTAATCATTATTTATTACTCAGAAATTTTTGGGAACTTAAAAAAATCATTCAAGCTTCCTACTTGAAAACAAACTCTGCAGATTAGTTGTAAAAAAAATTTAATCATCAAGGACCTGAAGGACCTAAAAGAGTTGCATTACGGTTTGAGGAGCTTGGGATTGATAAATTAGCAACACAATTGAAGAACAAAAACAGCTAAGTTCAGCTTGGGGAAAACAGAATTTATTTTGGAGTGGATATGATAGAAGAAACTAGAAAGTCTTCAGACTTGGCAGAAAGAATATCAGTGTGTTATGTTTCTTCACTGGCAGAAAGAATGAAACAATGTTCTTGCCAGCCTAAGAGGCATTACATGTAGTATTTGGAAGGTATAAATAAGAAGTTGAAAACAAAGTCATGATGGATTTAATTGATTGTGGCTCCAATGAATAAAGCAGATTACCACAGACCTTGTGAGAAGATTCTTAAGCAATTTTAATGCATAGATTTCCCCGATATTTTGGCTGACATTTTCCAGACTTGTAAGCAGATTTAAGCAGACGTATGAGCAGTTCATATCAGACCCTCACAAGCAGAGAATTTTGAAGAATGTTAAGCAGATTTTTAAGGTGTTTTGTTGCAAATCTTTTGGGCAAATATGTACAGATCTTCAGTAGACCATGGGGAGATTTTGAGCAAACTGATACTGAATTCCAGAACTAATTGAAGAAGGAGATCAATTATTTATCCTTTCATTTTATTGGATAAGACATCAATTGTTATGGTGAATAAAGATCATTAGGACAATCTAAAACCCTTGGAACAATCCAAGAATTTGGTCTAAATGGAAACTTCAAGAACATAGTTCCAGACTTATATCAAAGGTAGAGTTGAAAGATAAGATGGCAGTCCGTAGAACGTAATAAAGAAAGGCAAACCTTGTGTTGCCTGGATGACAGTACAACAATCCAAAAAGAGCTATCAACTTTCTAGACCAAGAAGAGGACACGAGAGGGACAAGGGTTTTGAGAATCAAACCTACATGGAAGGGTAATGAAAATTGATAAATTGATTACCCCAAAAGATGGATATAATCCAGGTTGGACAATCCTATCTCTTGTGGGCTAAGCGATGAATTGATTACCCCACGAGATGGATCTGGTCTTGGTAGAATGTTCTAGCCTCTTATGGGCTAAATGATGAATTAATTAACCCTAGGGATAGATCTAATCCTGGTTGGACATTCCTGCCTTTTGTTGTAGTGCCTCTCTCATTTGACTTTTGTAAGTCATCCCAATGGATGCAACCTTGTTGATCTCTCCTTGAGAAGAGATCGTGATTGGGACCATGAGTGGTCTACACCCTTGAGGTGATTGGATTTATGTTGCTGTATCAGTTGCTTTGATTATGCTTATGGCTGATTTATGAGATTATGATGTGTTAGATAGTTCACTGAGGTTTGTGCCAATGGTTATCAGGATCGATGCGGTATCATGATGTTGTTCTGTGATTACCCAGAGATGTGTGCAAAGATTGCACTGTGTACTATTATCTTGCTACACTCGACTAAGTTCCTATAGCAGTGGTTAGTCATGTTTATGACTATGCTCGCTTATGTGTTTTAAGTGCCTTTTTAATGTTGTTTAAACAACCATTATTAAATGCTTAAATAATTAGAAATGGATTGTCCATGTTGGATTCATTGGTTATGTGCTGCAGATATTTATCTTATTATATTTTGACCTGAGAGATACTTGTTACTCATGTTATGTTTTACATTTGAGATGACCTGAGGGTTAGATGTTATACTTTGATTTCAATATCATAGATGTTAGACTACTATGTCGTTTAATTGATCATATTTGCATGATGATGCCATTTTGAGATGATAGTATGTTTTATGATGTTATCTGGTTATCCGGTATTTGGACATATCTTTGATTATGTTATGTGATGGATTTAATGCTATGGTTACTTACTTCATTCTTGCTTCATTATGCTATATTTGAACGTGAGTGATGTAAATAGATTATTTCAGTATAATTGAATAAATGGTTAAATTAGGCGATTTAATGCATTTATTACTTCGGCTAAGTTATTATATGCAATTGCACTTGATCGTGTATTTTATTGTGCAGGATTTATATCTCTAGCAATGGCACATGGAGTTAGTGATTCAACTGTCCACGTTTTACCAATGTTGTCCTTGTATGGTTGACGTATCTTATTTAATTGTTTAATTAAACCTTCTAGTGATTTGATAAATTTGGACTCATTTGCATTATGTGATTAGATCAGTGAGCGTGTCTATGCATTTAGAGTTTTGCATTGTCACAAAGTTGTTAAGAAAATTTCTATGATTTCTGGTAGCTTTGCCATAGATGAATTCCAATTACTTGGAATAGCCTGTTTTTATTTGGGTTGTTTTGGGATTTAAGTAGTTCTCCTGGTTATTTGCCCTAATCCATTATTCACTCAAAAAGTGAATAAGTATCCAAAAAGGAATTTAATTCCTTACTTCTCACTTTTAAATTAAAAAATTTGAGAGTAAAACCCAAAATCCTCTTCATGAGGAATTACTATTTTGTTCGTCGTGGGAGCTACGGGTGTGGGATCATCGTGAGATTAGTCTCGTTTGATCCAGCTCAGAGAGACCTTGGATTGCCGCAATTTTCGGCTATTGCAAGGCAGGGCTCTCCCATTTTATTGTTTCAGCTCCGTTTCTACTTTTGTTTTTGGTAGTCGTTTGTTAGGAGGCTGAGAACTAGTGTTCCCTCTATTTATGTATGCTAGCTCTACTCGGTTGGGTGGGTATGAGCATTTCCTTGTTTTTTGGGATGAGGGTTTGGGGTTTTGCACCATTATGTTGGTTGTTTTTACATACAGACTCCAAACCCATATTTTATTGGATTTTTGTGGCTTTTGTGCCCTAAGACCAAATGGGTTTTATTTTTGAAGTTTTCCAAGTTTTAGGATTTTTACCTCGATTTGTGTGTTGCCCTATTTTCTCGAGTTTTCTTGGCATGATGTTGGTCGTGGACCTGGATCATCCGTTAGGATGCCAGTTAGATCATTGTTGCATCTTTATGTTTGCATTGGGATGCGTGTTGCATCCGTACTCCCAGCTTTGTGTTTGGTTGAGTGGATTTATACTTGGTGTTATTGTTTCTTTTGGACCCTTATTATTTCGTGGACACTAGGATTCGTGTAAAATCCATACTCTCGAATTGAGGTCAGTTGAGTGAGTTCATGATGTTTGGTCTTGTTGCATCATTGGGATTCGTGTAGAATCCATACTCCCGGATTGAGGCCGGTTGAGTGAGTTTATGATGTATGGTTTTATTGTTCCTTTGGATTCATGTAGAATCTGTCCTCTCGAGCTATTATTCGGTCAAGTGTTTTATTGCTTGTGTTCTCATCTAGCCCTTATGTTTTGGTCTTTGTGATGGTGGTGCGCCGCACACGAGCACATGTACGTGCATTTTTCGGGTGACTTGTGAGGTCCGATCTCCCGTTTGTATTTCGATGGAGTTATGTTCATTTGGGGTTGGGTTGGAAATATGCATGCCTACAGGCACTCACTGTGTGATGAGTATGGGTATGTAGGGTAAGGTCAGTGGAGGGGCTTCCCTCACAACCATGGTGTCCTAGCCCAGGTTGGCATTAAGGAGTTCTAATAAGTGATAACTTAATTAATTGTTAAAAAATTAAATAAGATAAGAAATGTAATGTTGGGCTCCCAAGGGTGGTGCCGAGGGGTATGGTCAGTGATTCTTAGTCCTTGTGGTCTAGCTGAGGATGCAACATGTTAGGCTCCCGAAGGAGTACCAAGGGGTATGGTTTTTTAGCATATTCACCAACTCTGCACCAGAGTCCCTACATAGTTACCCATAGAGCATCTAACTAGGACCTGTTGTACTTGCATTGTCTCATGTTCTTGGTTTCAGTCATCATTACTGTCTGGTGTGAGTGATAGCCATGGATATTTTTTTTATGTGAGTTTGTGGTTGGATCATCATCTCCATCAGCACCGTGGGAGTGGACCTATGGGTTTCACGTGATTGAGAGGTATAGCTACCTTTGCCATTGCTAGGGACCGGTGTACAAAGACGGTCTATTGTCCTAGTGCGACCGTTGCTAAATGTTTTCACTTGGTACTTTGGGTTCTGGTGTATGCTTTCTTGTGATTTATGCTTTCATTGGAATCCTTGGATATCATGTTTAGATGATGTTAGTTTATTTGACGCATTCCCTTATTATGATGTTTAGCATATGTTAGATGATGAGTTTGATTTATTGGAATATCTAATGCTTTACTTTTAACATGTTAGATTTTTTTAGTCTTATGATGTAGTACGTTTTAGTAGTGACGTCCTCATAAGACAGCTCCAACGATCTGGTCGGTAGTTTGGGATGTTACACAGGGGGGATAGCTAGGGCCTTCGAGGTCTCATGATACTATTATGGTTGGGAGGAACTACCCATGAGTTTTGGTTGTGTTGGTGCTTTATTGTTTATGTTTTCCTTCTTATGATGTTTGGTTTATGAACCATGTTTGTACATTGCGATGTTGCTTCCCACATGTTCCTTCATATGCTGTTATGGCTTAGATGGATAGTTAATTTTACTACCTATTGCATGGTGTTGTGTATTTCTTGTGTTCGAGTGTCCAAGCCTCAATTTGTGGATCCGATACTCCCTGTTGTGGAGGAATTATCTTTTCTAGCTTTTTATCCTTTGTTTTTCTAATGTGTTGTTATGGTTCCTCGGGCGAGATTGTACTTCCTCGCACGAGCTTGTGGAAGTTTTGCGCAAGGCCTTGCATTTCCTCGCATGGCTCTTGGCACTTCTTCGCGTGAACCTCAGCACCAGTGCAGTGCTTTTGGTTGCTGAACCCAGCATTTCCTCAGGCGAGATGGTGTTTTCTCGCATGGCTCAGTCTACTTTCTTGTACGAAGAGGTACTTCCTCGTGCGAGACTATCAATTGTTATTCTTTTGCGCAAAAAACATGGGGCATCTCTGATTTTTTTGAAGAATGCAATTTGGACTTTTTTGAGTACCCTTTTGGAATGCTAGTGGTTCCATGCTTCGATAAATCAGAGATTTTGTGTTTTGATGTCACCTTTGGTGTTTGTTCTTCAGTTTGATCATGGCAGTTAGGCAATGGCATTTGGAGATCCATTAGTTGCTGAGACTGTTGGTGAAGTCTCCCGTTGCAATCTTTGTGATCCCTGTTTGATGTTGTCATGTGCATTCATACTTGTAAAAAAAAATATCTTCACTTATATTGAATCCTTGTTCCAAGGATCTTTGGGCGGGGCATTACATTTGTAGGCTAAATGAATAATTGATTAGCCCAGAGAATGGATCTAGCCCTAGCTGGACATTCCTGCCTTTTGTAAGCGATATATGAATTAATTACTCCGAGAGATGGATCTCATACCCGTTGGGTGTTTTTGCCTCTTGTGGGATAAATGATGAATTGACTACCCTAAGCAATAAATCTAGTGTTGGTTGGATGTTCCTACCTTTTATGGGAGAAATGATGAATTGATTACCTCAAGGAATTAATCTGGTCCTGGTTGGACATTCTTGCCTTGAGGCCAAGTGAACTATGTCTACATATATTCATGTGTCTGCTTTGTGTTTTCATGTGGATGTTTTGTGTACGGAACTCAAGAGAACCAAAAGATAAGAATTTTATACTTGCTATCATGCAAACATTGTTTATGCAAATTCAATTGGCACCATTATGAGATGGTCTTGATCCTTTTTCTCGAAAAATGAGAGAACTTAAGACCTTGCCAGTTCCAACTATAGATCATAATTCACACTAGACATAAGGGATAAACTGTATTCAAAGTTGCGTAGTAGGTGGTATATGGGATTTCATGGTCATTGAATTAGCGCTTGAAGACAAGCAACTTTGGGAAGGAGGACTATGATGTCCCATTTTTAAAATAAGATTTCATAATAAATAAAAATAAAATTTAAATGATTAAGTTAAATTTATAAATGGTAAAAAGGCACGAAATGAAAAGCTGCAATTCCCTCAAACATTAGAAATAAAAAGGGAGAAAAGAACTTCATTTTAAAGGTGGGTAGAGGAAGAAAGAGAAAAAGAAAGGTGTGAAGCAAGGATGAATTGATACAAAAGAGAAAAGAAATGAGAAGAAAATAAGGAACTGATCCTTCAAATGGAAGAAGTTATAAAGGGCTGCGGCTCTTCAAATAGGTAGTAATTATGAGGGTTTGTGACTCTTTAAAAGGAGGAAAAATATAATGGGTTGTGACTCTTTCAAATGGCATAAATGATTAAGGGTTGTACTTGTGGAAGATTGTGACCTTTGCAAAGGGCAGCCATGATGAAGAGGTGTGACTCTCCCACATTGGAAGATATAAAGGGGAGAGCATTTCATTTGAGGACATCCAAGGCAGAGTAATTTGGGGAATAATATATTATTTTCAAAGGTGACAATGAAAAGTGGTGGCTCAATATTAATGAAAGGTGGCGACCTTTGACCAATAAGGTATAAAGGAGGTTTCATTCCAAGTAAAAAGGAGCAGCAAGAATAAAAGAGTATTAGTCAGATTTTGAGTCCATTTGATAAAGGAGATCCACTAAAATGAGAAATCAGACTTCAGATATACAAATTATCTCATCTTGTTCGAGTAAGAATGACATCTCTAACCCCATTTTTTTAATCCTGTTTCATTTTGAACTTGTGAATTCAAGGGCAAAGTACAAGGTGATTCGTGAAGGGGATATTACAGTTTTAACATTGCATCTGTGAATAATTTAACAAAATATATATATTCTGATGTTTCAAAATGCTGGGGTTGTTGTCTATCAATCACTCTGAAACATATGTTATGAACTTATGAGACATGTACAGCATACATCTAAGATGGTGTATTGACGTATTGTTACTGAATTGTAAAGTAGACACTAAATATTCACTCTCTTGACTTAAACTGAAGTTTCAGTTTAAATTTATCTAGAAACTGTAACTACAATAACTAGTTAGTCTGGGTCCCCATGTCTGCTGGCGAGGATAATTTTATGTGCTGAATGACAATCAAGGCACCCATATTAAGATGGGTTGCCCCGAATTCAAACACTTCACAAGGAAAGCTTGAGACTCATACATATAACATCTCGGAGTTGCCAACCAATCAATGTTAATTTATAACATTTCATGGTTACCGGAGAATGCAAGATTAAAAGCTGGATACTAATTTAAATGTTGAAAGTTGCACTGATGTACTATTATACCCTTGCATATGATGAAAGTCTGGTAGATAGGACTGCAAATTGTGTCTCCACATTGAAAGACTACTAATTTTTACCAGCTAAGAAAACCAACTATGCTATAAAAGGATATACACCAGTCTAAAATGATCTCTTGCTGGAATATTTACACAAATAATTGATTTTCCTTGATATTACAGCTAATAATAGCAAGTTTGTAGACAAGAAACACTCCCAAATTTTAAGGGTGTGTGATAAGAACATAGATGTTGTACATACTACTCCAGACTATACATGATATATGTGTTATATGGCGATTCAAATGACATTAAAGAAAGGGCAGTATCTTCTGGTGATGGCAATGTGGCATTTTACAGCTCCAAAAGACAGCATTAAATTGGTTTTCTTGAATTACATAATGTTTGAAATTTTTACATAACAACATTATGAAATGTCACACTTGTTGATAAAATGGTATATTCTGCTGACAAATCCAAAAGTTAGTTAAAATTCCCATCATATTAACTTTTCCCATCAAAACAAAAGTCTAGGATTCTTTTCTCTTAGTATTACTGTTAAACTATTTAAAATTAAATAGACTTCCAATGACTGAAATTTTCAGAAGAGATTTGAACTCACCTCTGCGCTTGACTTCCATAGAAGGTTCTGCTGTTGCCCTGCGCATAAGTTCGAGTGCACCTTTGAAGTTCTTGCACCTCAACTCCATTTCTGCCCACTCACACCAAACACTAGCTAAATCATCAACTGTTTCGTAATTCACTTGAACAGCTTTCTGAAAAATTATCCTTGCATTTCCAACATCCTTGTGATTTTCATATAAGTCGGCAAAGGAAACCCACAATGTATGTGGTTTTCCAACAGCTTTCATTGGATCCACTGTTTTCACAGCTTCTGTAAATGTTAAGATTTGCCTTGCAGGGTCGTCCTTAAAAAGCTTTTCTCTCTTATGTCACTCATGCACGTTGTGAGGATTCTGTCTTAAAAGCACGCTACTGACAAGCTCAAACCGTCGATTCATCAAATTCTCCAGTCTAGCCAACCTGGGATTGAGGAAAATATTATAAAGCCAAATAATTGTATATGGTAAGGAATGTTATGAAACTGATACTTCAATTTGCCCTTTCTAGGTGTAAAATGTAAGGACGTTCATTTAAAATGGATGAGATATCTAAAAATTCAATTAAACTAGAATAAATATCTTAAATGCATCTAAATTAACAGAGAGATATCATTCTAATAATTATATAATTATTAATTATTAATTGATTCATAATTATTATATACAAGTTATTTTCATCAATGTAATTATTGATTATTCTAAGATGTTACATAATTACAATTAAATGTGCAATATAGAATATTGTGATTTTTAGCTGTTGTGGAGTGTTCTGATGGGGAAGACAGAGAATCATCCTTCAGTTCTCTCCACGCTGGCAGAATGATACTTTCCTGGCTGATTGAATCTTGGTTGTGTTTCCTTTCTACTTTCCAACTCTTTTCTTTTTATATTGTCTGTCATTGTCTTTGTTTGGTTGGCTTGGTTTTGCCACCAATTTTTATATTGAAAATCTTGTGCATACCCTAAAATCACATCCTTCAACTAGATCATGTATTAGCACCCCTTCATCTACTTGTGTTAATGAGATTTGGACCAAGTGTCACATTTTAGGACCCTCGCAATGTATATGTGTGAAGTGGAGGTTTGTCATGGATCAACATTTACCATCATATACATGTGAGGCATGGAAATCAAGGCAGAAGCTACTGTTGCATCGACAAGGATCCCAAAGAAAAATCTCGAGGCTCAAAACTTGAGATGCAAAAGCAACTGCACAAACCCTGAGGATACTGCTTTTTTTAAAGTCGAAAACCGAAACACTAGGTAGGGAAAATATGCATGTTTAAACTCACAAGTCTACAAATCAACACTTTATAAAAACAATTGAAAATCTAAGGCTGCACTGGGGTCTAATGATATCAATAACTCACCCATCTTAATAAAGGAATGAGCATCACGTGGATCTATGCGAGTTGCCTTTCTTAGAATTTCCAAAGCCTTCTCTCGCTACCCTTGTTGAGCACATATATGGCCTACAACTTTCAAGCTCTCACAGTTCTTAGGGTGAACCTCTAGAACCTTTTCAAAATTTGAGAGAGAACTCTTAAGATCTCCCAATTTCATTTAACCTGTCCCAACCCAAAGTATGGCAACACAAAATCCTGTGGCTTCTGGCTTTCCTTGACTGATGCCATGTAGTAGCGGCTAGCAATTTCATAATCACCTTTGCTATGATAAGATCGTGCAAGATTATAATATGAATGAGATTTCATGAGAGGGTGGCCTATCGAAACAAGAGCTATCTCAGTCAACTATTCATTTGGATCTCCACATTGCTAATCACTTGGATCAATGCTTTTCTCTTTCTTCACAAAATAGGTTTGGTCCCAGAGTTCAGCAAGTCAAGAAAGTGAACCATTTAGGTTAGTGTCTCCCCTCCCAAATGATTTCCTCAAAATCAATATAGATGGGTTTTCAAGGATTAATCCACGTCCAATAGGAATGGGTGGTACTAGTAGTGGAACTTTAAGCCCTGTTTAGTTTTTCTTTTCTACTTCCTTAAGTACTCATTCTAAAAATTAGATGCAAGCTTGGGCTATTCTCTTTACTCTTCAGAAAGCCTGTGTATCGATCTAGAAAATGATTTTTGCAAGATGGACTATGATTCTTGTCACCCTTCTGAATAGTGAAAATTTTCTAGATTGCTCTTGGAGGCTAGCCCTGGTGGCTATGCTGATGTACAATTTAATATGTTTCAGAATGAATATGAACCTTTTTGTTAATATGATTCTAGATGTTAAGTAGTTAGCTATAGATGCACCCTTATGTGTGATCTGTTTTCTTAAATCAATATAAAAAGGTGTGGCCCCTCAGGCCACAATTTACGTGGAAATGAAAAAATGTAAAATAAACATAGATATGAGATAAGAAAAATAATAAACAATGGAATAATAACAAAAGCAATAGCCATTGCTAAAGTCTACCGTTCTCATACTTTGTCACTTGCATAAGCTCAAAAGAAGAGATGCTATAAGCCCTAGAAAAGACATAGCTGTTGAACCTAGGAATTCTCATAAAACTTTTCAATGTGGAAATCGTTTCTCATCATGCATCTGAAAAATAAGTCTCATCGTAGATTTTTCTTAAAATCATAGTTAATGAATTTAAGGCTATAAGAACAAACATGCCTACCAAATATGACACTTTGGGTTTCAGCATTGAAACTAAAAAGCATCAACCTACATTGGACAAAACAATTTAAACAAATTGAAACTCATTAAGAGATTTTTCCTGATATCACCCTGCTTCCAATCTTTCTCTTCCGTTCCTTAGCTCCTTGCAAGCTCACAAAAGGTGGATCAACTTTGGTAACATGTTAATTATTTGTGTGTAGACTAATTCAAACACATATATCAGTAAAGTAAAGAGACAAAGTACCAAGCCTAACACATCTACCTTGGGGGAGCACTCTTAAAATACAACTTAATGTACAACAAAATTCACAGTGTGTAGAAATGACATTTCATGTGATTTGAACCTTCACCTGCACCTCTTATTCCTTCACATTCTCATCCTTTTGAATTCAATATTTCTCGCTATGTTGTTTTGTCAAAATCCCTAAAATAGGAGTTATTTCTCCAACATACTACCATGCATAATCCTCAATTTTTCTATTTAAATTTTGTTATTGTAAATATGAAAGGTATGTAATTCATATGCTGACACAATTGCTTATAAATCTCAATCTCAATCTGAGCATAAATCCTACATAAGATATATTGACAAATGAAGATATATTGACAAATGAAGCTTCTAATATGTTCTCTCTGTGACCAAAGGCACTCACCCTGATAAAACCTTCACCTGCAGGTCCAAACCCACTTCCTGGAGTTGTAACTATGTCATGTCCCCTTTTTAGCAGCATAACTTTACCGGGGATTTGCCTATCATCGACTCTCGTAGGCAAAGGGTCATGGGAAGAGGGTCATTTTTGTTTTCTGATAATTACAATTTTTGAGTAAGTGGGGCCTACTCGTCCTGATATTAAATAAAGGTTGTACTCCAACTTTATAAAGTTATTTATTTAATTTTATAAAGTTTTACATCATAAAAGATGATTTCGGAAAAATTCCAGAAACTTCTCAGTGAAGTGAATAAATAGAAGGCATAGGGCTCCCATTTGGAACAAGCGATTTTGAGGATTCGATTTATATTCCAATTGAGGCAATTTTTGGTCATTGTTCTGCAAATTTCCATTAGGTCTCTGGGAACGAAAACTCCCTTGGATCTGCATAACTGAGGAGGTGAAATATTCCCCCGAAGGGTTGCACATTGGAGATGGTTTTCAGCCATTTCATGTTGAAATTATTTGCATGTTCGGATTAATGAAGGGTGATGTTTTGGAGTATTGAGGATTGGCAAATTTGGGATTTGTTGCCATTGGGGGAAAGAACTTATCGGGTGCCAATCTGGGAACTCAATCCTATTTTGAGACAACCATCGAATTATTGGAGAAACAGCGAAAGTCGGATCTGGGTAGGAATGATCTATGTGATCGAAAGACCACTTCATGTTGGGCTATTTGTATTCAGAGTTCAAGAGGCGACAATTTCTTAAAGTCCTGAAAACTGAAGAGTTTGGAGGAAGCGGGATAGACATTAATCCCACATATTTGTCCTATTTCCCATACCGAGCCAAGGAAGAAAGTCACCATTGCAAGCTGGAGAAAATATCATTAAGATCGCACCAAGGACGGTAGCTAGAGAAAAGCAGAACCAACATCCAATTTTCGGTTAACTACAACACGATTCCAACATTTTTCCAGTCAGCGATTAACATAAACAGAGCACCCGAACTGTGTGGTAGGTGGCATCAACGTCGACGCGGGTTGAAGGAAGGATGCTAATCGCGCAAGACCAAGGTCGCAGGCAAATGGCGATATAAAGAAATAGTGTGATGCGCATGAATTCGCACAGGTCAAAAAACGACAGTTAGGATGACGGCCATAGCAATCAGGTCTGAGAATTTCATAAAGTGGCAGATATTCAGGTTTTGATTTGTTATGTATATTGTTATTCAATTGTTAACATTTGCAATTATTGTAGCACTTGCAATAAAATCATTTTGAATTTCTATTACTACTATCAATTTGTATTTGGTTAGCACGGATACTTGGCAAATTAGCCGGGAACATCATAAATTGAAGTTTTGTGCCAAGTGTTTGACGAAGTACCATAGCCCAGAATTGTTATTTAGTAACTCATATAGCAAGGGTCATTTCAGTGGTATCAGAGCAGTAGTCCTGCCATCCTGATTGGGTAAAAAGTACTTTTATTCCCAGTGTTATATTCGCAAGAGAACCATATTCAAGGACGGAGATATGGGTGAAAGACAAACACAGAATCCACCAAGATTTCCCAGAGTCGATGATGATGAAACCAGAGAATTTTACAGAATCATGACTACCGGACAACAAGAAATAACTCAGACACTACAAGCTTTGACTACCATAATGGAAAGAGTTATTCAGCCCAGGATTCAGGATCAAGGAAGAGGCACATCTGATCACGATGATAGGAGTGTGGCAGGATCACAAGGTGCTCCTAGGCGCAGATCATGGACAACAAATAGGCCTACTCGTCCCACCTTCCTAAGGGAAGAGGCTCAGGAGATGGGAGAAGACGATGCACTAGAAGATTTCCAGGATGATCTTAGGGCTGCTACGGCAGAATGGCAAGCATTACCCCCGCATGTGCGTGAATTATTAAACTTCGATCGATATTTAAACCAAAGAAGGGAACATATGAGGAACAGCCGCCAGAATAGGAGACCTAGAGGAGGTTATGATAGCGAGTTACAGCGAGCTGTCAGTAAACTTACTTTACCCTTTTTCGATGGTAGTGGTCAGATGACGGCACAAGCTTGGATTCATAAGTTGGACACCTTTCTAGCATTAAGGCCTATGTCTGAAATAGATGCCATCAGATATGCTACCTTGCATCTGGAAGGCGCAGCTCATGACTGGTGGTCACATGGAATGGTTACTTTGCAACACAACCAGGTAACAACATATCAAGACTTTGTGGATAGATTAGTTGAACGTTTTGATAAGAAGGATCCAGAAATTTATTTTCGCGACCTTGCACAATTAAGACAGACTGGCAATGTGGAGGTTTATATTAGTGAATTTCAGAGGTTGTCAGTCATGGTACCAAATGTATCGGAAAGGAGGTTAGTTATCTTATTTACAGAAGGATTGTCTGAACCCCTCAAGGGATGGATTAAGGCATTTGACCCATCAACATTGCAGGAATCCATGAGGAAAGTGTGAAGTATGGAACTTACAGCCTCTTCTAGCAGGTTCACTTCCAGGAGTACTACCTCTTTCAGAGACAATAGGAAGTTTGATAAAAATAAAGGGAAGAGCATTGAAGCCAAAGGGAAATCTACCATACCCCTAGATACAGAGGCATTAAATGATTTGCGAAGGAAGAAATTATGCTTCTATTGCAAAGGTCCATATGACAGGGATCATGATTGTCCCTTGCGACCAAAAGGGAAAGCCAATAGGGTTATGTGGGCATATTACGAAGAATCGGATTCCGACAGTGCGGAAAAAGAGGAAGAACACACTGGTTCAGAATCTGAGGAAGAGACAGGAAAGCCAGAACAAAAAGAAGAACCTGAATTGCATCTACAGCAAGGGCGTTTGTCTAGCATTCAACAGGAAGGATCTTTCAGATTACGTGGTGTCCTAGCAGGACAGAAGGTGATTAAATTGGTTGATACCGGAGCTACACATAACTTCATTGATGCACGATTGGTTGAGCGTCGTGGTATTAAGACAGAAGAATTCGAAGGTCTTCGAGTACAGGTTGCTGATGGATACACTCTTAAGTGTAACAGGATAATCAGAGACATGCCTTTACGCCTGAATAACTATGAGTTCAAAGCGGATTACCACGTGGTCAATATGGGTGACTTGGATATCGTTTTAGGGATGACATGGTTACGTTTATTGGGTGAGGTTACCTTTCGACTCAAGGACATGGAGATCAAGTTCGAAGTAGATGGGAGGCAGCATGTGTTGAGAGCTATTCGAAATAGTGACATCCGAACGATTTCTCTTAGACGATTGGAAAGATTGGTGAGACATGAGGATCTTGAATGGGCAGACATGTGTACCCTCATGCCTACACATGAGGAACAACAAAAGACGGAGTATCATCCTGACATACGAACATTGAGGGAAAAGTATAGTAAGGTATTCAGCGATATTCCACCTGGTACACCACCTGATAGAGGGATTGAGCACATCATCGAATTAGAGGAAGGTGCTAAACTAGTCATGATCACTCCATACAGGCATCCAAAAAGGCTCAAAGATGAAATAGAAAAAACCATCAAGGAGCTCCTCGCGATGGGACACATCAGACCTAGTAAGTCTCCTTTTGCTTCCTCAGTAGTTTTGGTTAAGAAGAAAGATGGTTCGTTACGGATGTGTATAGATTACAGGATGCTGAATAAGAAAACCATTAAGAATAGATATCCTATCCCACGGATTGATGAGCTAATAGATGAACTGCATGGGGCATGCTACTTTAGTAAGATTGATTTGAGATCAGGTTACCACCAGATTAGAGTCAGAGAACAGGACATTGAGAAGACTGCATTCAGGTGTCACTGTGGGCATTTTGAGTTTGTAGTAATGCCATTCGGATTGACCAATGCACTAGCTACTTTCCAGTCCACCATGAATAAGGTTTTTCATCGTCAACTGAGGAAGTTTGTATTAGTCTTCTTTGATGATATCTTGGTATATAGCTGAACATGGCATGAGCATATGGAGCATCTAGAAACAGTATTGAAGACCTTGCAAGAAGAGTCCTTGTATGCCAAAGAGTCCAAATGCGATTTGGGAATGATTGAGTTGTTATACTTAGGTCATATTATCAGCCGAGAAGGAGTACGGATGGATCCTGATAAGATTCATGCTATTGTGGAGTGGCCTACTCCTGAGAACCTAACTCAGTTAAGAGGATTCCTTGGTTTATGTGGCTTCTATCGTAGATTTGTTTGCGGATATTCGCAACACGCGGCTCCTATGACGGATTTGCTTAAAAACGGAGCTTTCGTTTGGACAGCAAAGGCACGGGCTTGTTTTGACAGATTCAAGGAGATCATGACTTCATGTCCGGTACTAGCATTGCCTGATTTCTCGAAACCCTTTGAACTTCAGTGTGATGCCTCAGGAGATGGTATTGGGGCTGTTTTGATGCAGGATAAACACCCAATTGCATATGAAAGCAGGAAACTCCGTGGGCCAGAGAGATCATTCAGCATTTACGACAAGGAGATGTTAGCTATCATGCATGCACTAGCTAAGTTCAGGCAGTACTTAGTAGGTGGAAAATTTTGCATAAAAAATGACCACAACAGTTTAAGACATTTCCTTGGGCAAAGGGATCTCAATGATAGGCAGCAGAAATGGGTCAGTAAGTTACAGGCATATGACTTTGATATATCTTATGTTAAGGGCACACAGAATGTGGTAGCAGATGCCTTGTCACGCAGACCACATCTTAGTTCGATGATTGAGATCTCTGAGGACTGGAAGCATTTGATTATTGCAGAATATGCCAGAGATCCATGGGCATCTAGGATAGTTGATGGGACACTTTTTGATACCAGGTATACACTTGTGGATGAATTGATTATTTACAAGAGCAGGATATTTTTAGTCCCAGGATCGAAGGTGAAGCAGTTCATTATGCGAGCTCTTCATGATTCACCTATAGCTGGTCACCTCGGATACTTTAAAACATATAGGCAGGTACGAGAAAGATTCACTTGGAAGGGACTCAAGACAGATGTATTGCGGTATGTCCGTGAGTGTCCTGTGTGTCAGCAGAATAAGCAAGAACACACCTTCCCCGCAGGACTCCTACAGCCACTTCCTATTCCAACTCAGAAGTGGGAATGCATATCCATGGATTTCATTACCGGGTTGCCCAAGGCTCAGGTTCGTGATTGCATTTATGTAGTGGTAGATAGACTAACGAAATACGCTCATTTCTTTCGCATCACCACTACCTATACCGCAGTTCAGGTAGCCGAGGTATTTTTCAGAGAGATTTTCAAGTTGCATGGGATACCCCGCAGTATTGTCAGTGACAGGGATAGTAGATTCTTGAGTCATTTTTGGCAAGAGGTGTTCCGATTATGTGGAACTGAGCTCACACCCAGTACCAGTTATCATCCACGAACCGATGGACAAACAGAGATAGTAAACAAATGGGTGGAAGGTTACTTGAGGAATTATGTGGCTGATCAGCAGAAGACTTGGGTAAGATGGATTTATTTGTGTGAGTTTTGCTATAACACCACTTTCCACATGTCTATCCAGATGACACCTTTTCGAGCATTATATGGCTATGATACACCCAGTTTCATTGACTTATTGATGGGAGATGTTCGGGTTCCACGTGCTGGGGATTTGATGCAAGAAAGTAAAGATATTATTAGCTCTCTACGTGATAACATCACTCGGG
The DNA here is from genome assembly GCA_028749045.1 of Cupressus sempervirens. Classification (NCBI taxonomy): domain Eukaryota; kingdom Viridiplantae; phylum Streptophyta; class Pinopsida; order Cupressales; family Cupressaceae; genus Cupressus; species Cupressus sempervirens. The sequence continues at coordinate 353,213,945 of CM053787.1, read as the reverse complement.
CACAGAATCAGTATAAGCAATATGCAGATCAAAAGAGGACGGAGAGGAGCTTTGAGGTGGGCGACATGGTTTATTTAATGCTTCAGCCATTTCGACAATCTACTCTCAAAAAGAGTGGGTCAGAAAAGCTTAAGCCTAGATATTATGGACCTTTCAGGATCATCAGACGAATAGGGGAATTGGCTTATGAGCTTGAGCTACCAGCAGATAGCAAAGTATATAATGTGTTTCATGTATCACGTCTCAAAAAGGCGTTGGGACAGAATGTAATACCTTCTGCAGTATTACCGCCTTTGGATGATGAAGGGAAATTGATCCTAGTACCGGAATTCATTTTAGAAAATAGAGAAAAATAGCTCCGCAGAAGAGTAATCAGAGAATATTTGGTTAAATGGAAGGATCTACCAGTCGAAGACGCTACTTGGGAGAATGAGACCATTTTGCAGCATCCAGCTCTGAGATTGCTTGAGGGCAAGCAATTTCAGGGAGGGCGGACTATCATGTCCCCTTTTTAGCGGCATAACTTTACCGGGGATTTTCCTATCATCGACTCTCGTAGGCAAAGGGTCATGGGAAGAGGGTCATTTTTGTTTTCCGATAATTACAATTTTTGAGTAAGTGGGGCCTACTCGTCCTGATATTAAATAAAGGTTTTACTCCAACTTTATAAAGTTATTTATTTAATTTTATAAAGTTTTACATCATAAAAGATGATTCCGGAAAACTTTCAGAAACTTCTCAGTGAAGTGAATAAATAGAAGGCATAGGGCTCCCATTTGGAACAAGCGATTTTGAGGATTCGATTTATATTCCAATTGAGGCAATTTGTGGTCATTGTTCTGCAAATTTCCATTAGGTCTCTGGGAACGAAAACTCCCTTGGATCTGCATAACTGAGGAGGTGAAATATTCCCCCGAAGGGTTGCACATTGGAGATGGTTTTCAGCCATTTCATGTTGAAATTATTTGCATGTTCGGATTAATGAAGGGTGATGTTTTGGAGTATTGAGGATTGGCAAATTTGGGATTTGTTGCCATTGGGGGAAAGAACTTATCGGGTGCCAATCTGGGAACTCAATCCTATTTTGAGACAACCATCGAATTATTGGAGAAACAGCAAAAGTCGGATCTAGGTAGGAATGATCTATGTGATCGAAAGACCACTTCATGTTGGGCTATTTGTATTCAGAGTTCAAGAGGCGACGATTTCTTAAAGTCCTAAAAACTGAAGAGTTTGGAGGAAGCGGGATAGACATTAATCCCACATATTTGTCCTATTTCCCATACCGAGCCAAGGAAGAAAGTCACCATTGCAAGCTAGAGAAAATATCATTAAGATCGCACCAAGGACGGTAGCTAGAGAAAAGCAGAACCAACATCCAATTTTTGGTTAACTACAACACGATTCTGACATTTTTCCAGTCAGCGATTAACATAAACAGAGCACCCGAACTGTGTGGCAGGCGGCATCAACGTCGACGCGGGTTGAAGGAAGGATGCTAATCGCGAAAGACCAAGGTCGTAGGCAGATGGCGATATAAAGAAATAGTGTGATGCGCATGAATTCGCACAGGTCAAAAAATGGCAGTTAGGATGACGACCATAGCAATCAGGTCTGAGAATTTCATAAAGTGGCAGATATTCAGGTTTTGATTTGTTATGTATATTGTTATTCAATTGTTAACATTTGCAATTATTGTAGCACTTGCAATAAAATCATTTTGAATTTCTATTACTACTATCAATTTGTATTTGGTTAGCACGGATACTTGGCAAATTAGCCGGGAACATTATAAATTGAAGTTTTGTGCCAAGTGTTTGACGAAGTACCACAGCCCAGAATTGTTATTTAGTAACTCATATAGCAAGGGTCATTTCAAACTATATGTGCTTTCTCAAGGATCTCAGTAAAAATATCCCATGAATTTTGACCAGGAAATCGAACCCATACATATGGCGCATTTTTTCCTCCAAAGACATCAAACCCAAGTGAAGTAAATGTTTCCACAATGATTCTAGTATTCTCTTTATAAAATTCAACAACTCCATGCATGGCCTGCAACAAAATTGAGCATCCCACATTAATAATCATCATACGAAAGATTTTAGCTCTAATGCAAGTTAAAGTGAATGATCATTATTTTAGTCTCAAATAAACTTCCCTACAGCTTTGCAGATCTCTGTGACCAAAACCATGCTTTCTTATAATAAGAAATCTCAATCCAACAGAGGAAAGGTCAAAAAAAAATTGACAACAGCTACCTTATCAATGACTCTTTTTTGACATATTGTTTTTTCTTTTCATATCAGCAAGAACAAGTATGATTCATACGAATTAGGTAAGTTAATTAATCATTGATAAAGAATAGATAAGGTAAATTATCAATGAGTGCTTTATTTGCCTTTTGCTACCTTATCAATGTCTCTTATCAAAAAACATAAGTTGAAAATGATAAAATATGACACAACAGAAACTCGGATATTACATATCTGTCAAAACAATCGTTTTGAAGAGCACTTCTTACCTTTAACCCTTCTGAAGAAAGGCAAGCTAATCCACCAGCTTGTGCAATATTAGATGCACCATTGAAACAAGTACACATGATACGATTGAAATAATTTACAATAAGGAATCCATCAGAGAATCGAAGCTCATCAGGAACAATTGTCCATCCAAGATGGACACCTATAAAGCCAACATATTTGGAGAACGATGCAGTCTCAATTGAAATCTACATCACAATATACAACATTAGTAACCAAATGAGAATACCTTCAAAAGTACAGAAAATAAATGCATTAAAACTTAGACAATTTCAATAAATGGCGATGCAAAGAAGAACATGTCTAGACTCTAGTATGATAAATAGCATGAACTCCATGGATAAATAGCATGATTACACATGTCAATTAAAGGTATGATGCTATACTTTCTTCCCCTTTTTCATATTTTTGGTGTAACATGCTACTTTATGCCAAAACCTTCATACCAATATATAATAATCCACTATTTAGTACTGATCTTTATATCTATATCATCTAACATATTTCAAACTTTTCATATGTTGCAGGACACATCAAAGGCAACAAAGGCGAGGCTAGAAAAGGTTGGGCAGCACAAACTTGGCTCTGGGGGATATTCAAAAATCAAAGCACGCGTTGTAAGTAGCAATAAATGAATTGCAAAGAAAAATTATTTATAAAATGCAAATAATTTTGTTAATTAATAAAAAAATGCAGGGCGCTGATTTTAATTTGGAGGCCACAGAAGAACACAAAAAAACTGCCTTCAAGCAAGGCTATGCAGTGGTGGCCGAATGCCTACGACAAGCTTCGATTGCCCCAACCGAGCAGTCTCCTGCATCATGTGCACAGGTAAATATGCCAAAAAATATATTAGAAATTGAATACTTGAGCAACAATTTATTTGATAATAATGTGCATGACATTGCAATGCAGCCTGTTAATCCTGACACAGATCATACATAGCATCATGAAGCCCCTGATGTGCATCGTACTGTCGATGGAGGTGCTCATTTGCTATTTAAAACTAATTATGTAATTATTAATACAATTTAACATCTTTAATTGAACTTGTTGTAATCTTTTTGTATTGAGGATATAGAATCATGTCGTGCTAAACGAGTGCCGAAGGATGTTTTGACTGATCAACAGGTAGATCATGTGGCACATTCAGGTAAAGAAAATCTATGTTTTTTTCTTTTAAATTAATTTTTTGATTTATAGTTCTTTTACTTAAATAAAAACTCGTAATTCACTAATATAAAATGGTGGAAATTTAACCTCATAAAGTACTTGTTATTGCAGCGGACCCCCCTTTGGTGCAGCAGCCTCATGATGTTCTGAACGGATGAGGAGGAGACATGTGTTAGAATCAGTAGAGGAGGGGGATCCTGACGAGGACATTGATATTCCTCTTAGAAATTATATGGAAAAAAGAAATGACAAGAAATCAAAAAAGACATGATTATTCATGAATGACTTACTCTTGAATATTGTTAATGAATATTGTGTTAATGAATTATTCATGAATGACTTACTCTTGAATGTTGCGTGTTAATGAATTTTGTGTTAATGAATTATTCATGAATGTTGTGTGTTTATGAATTTTATGTGTTAATGAATGTTATCATGGGATTATAATGATTGAATGTTATATTTCAAAAATGGATGAATTGAATGTTATTAAATGTTAATGGGGATGACGAGGACATTGATATTCCTCTTAGAAATTTTATGAAAAAAAGAAACGGCAAGAAAGAAAAAAAGATATGATTATTCATGAATGACTTACTCTTGAATATTGTTAATGAATATTGTGTTAATGAATATTATTCATTAATGTTGGGTGTTAATGAATTATTCATGAATGACTTACTCTTGAATGTTGTGTGTTAATGAATTATTCATGAATGTTGTGTGTTTATGAATTTTATGTGTTAATGAATGTTATCATGTGATTATAATGATTGAATGTTCTATTTCAAAAATGGATGAATTGAATGTTATTAAATGTTAATGGGGAATTTAGAGTGATGTTGGGGGGGGAGGGGCCAAATGAGCTTCCACCTTCACGTGGTTGGCCTTGTTAAGTAGAGAATATTTAACTATTCTCGAAACCAAGTGAAGCTCAAACTTTAAAGATAAGCTTATAGTTAATAGTGACAACCAATTAGCAAGTTGAAATGAAGTTCTTCGTTATAGGTACCTTTTTAGTTTTTAAAGCATGATATCATGTTTTAATATTGTATAATTTTTTTCTCTTAAGTTAAAGTATTATTTTACTATAACAACATAATTTATGACCATTTTAGTAATTATTCTAACATCGCTTTATGACAAATCCTATTTTGGCAAAGATGGCGATACGTGGTGCTGTCTATTCCTTAGGAGATTGGATTGCACAGGTTTGTATCTCAACATCAACATGGAAAATGGTGTGAAATTGCACTTTCCTTAGTCAAATTCAATAGTTTAAGAATAGTCAAATTCAAAATTAAGAAATGATAGTCCCTCCTCATACAATTGAATTTTAATAGGAATGTTGAGAAAATAGTAAAAATGTTGCTCCGTGAACAAAGTTGTTGCCTTGCAGGATGTGACAAGTAATAAGGGGTGTACGTATTAAAAAACATGACAATTACTGTAGCAGGTCAGACAAACTCTTTGTGCATTCACAACATTCTTTTTGGATTTGTTCTTGAAACCCAAGGTGTTTTTTTTCCCCTGTTTTTACTTACTTTCTTTAATCTTTACATTATATTGCAGAGCCCCTTCTTGGAGATGAAACTAGCATTCATAATGACAAGTTGGTTGTTGAAGACACTCTTAATGACTTGGTTTTGGATGGCGGTTTTGTGACACCAGAAAGCAACACATTCGGCCATGCTTTCAGGTGATATATTTTTTTGCAATTTCCATGGCTACTTCATTTTGGATTAATCATAAATATCAAAAACATTATTCATATTGCACTATAATCTTTGATCCTTACAGAGATTATGAAAAGGAAAGCGAGAGGAAAAAAAGTGTTGAAGAGTTTTATAGAATTCAACACATTAACCAGACTTATGATTTCGCATGTTTTATAACTTTCATAAAAACATTTTTTCTCAAACAGATGTTTTGAAAGATTAGAACTATACACTCAATATTGGAAAAAGATTTTGAGATCTCTTGTTTGTCATAAAAAAGAACGAAAAATTGGGTCTGCTTTACTAACTTATCCAATGCCTTAGGGCATTCAGTTAGAAACTTCAAAATTAGATTTTTAGAGACAACTCTTGAATTCAAATAGTAAAGCTTATACGATCAACATATTGAAAAGTATGAGATATTAAAAGTTTTTCGTCCTAAAATGTCTTATTACTCACTGCTAATATTTGGTAGCATCTTCTTATCTTCTTCATTTGTACAAATTATTTCATTACACTCTATTTTATTATAAATGATTATCTATTCTAGGATGATTTGGGTTATAGAGTTTTTAAAAATGTGATGTTTCTGGTAGGTTTGGCAAGATTTTTGCGTCGCATGTGTTTGGACAGCCCACAATTGTATCTTATGATTTCGATTTCAGTTTGTATGTTTTGCAGAATGAGGATCGGTTGTTTCAGAGCAGCTATCCCAAGTCAGTAAATAGTATTCTTGGCGAGTTTTCTGTGCTCATCACTGTGGGTGATGCACACAAGAGAATGCGATCTTTGGTAGTTAATATGATCAATACTGCTAAGAAAAGTGCCATTTTTTTAGAAGATATTGAGTGGCATGCACTCTATGTCTTTGATCAATGGAACCATCAACAGGACATACTTTTCTCTAAGGAGGCTAAAAAGGTATGTTTTTCAGACTTCCAATTTGTACTTTCCTTTAGAGGGGTCTTTTAGAGGATGAGTTACCAAAGAATACTCACCCCAAATCTTTTTGTTTCTATGGTAAGCAAGATCTTACTAGGTTTTCTAGCTTATCAATACTGGTATAAGCTTTCTCATGTCAATCATAGTTTATGCATATATTTGTTGTATTGTTGTTAGGCTGGAAGTAGTAATACTCCAATACATTTATATTTTTACTATATTATAATCTTGTTCTCTACTACAATCGGTTATGGTAATTGCAAGGATGTCTGGAGAGGGAGAGGGAGAGGGAGTGTAGTAATGGTAGGTTTGAACTGCAGAGTTTGCTAATTGGTAAAATTACTTCCTCTCATTAATTGCTTTGAATTGAACTACATTATATTATGTATATTATTATTATTACATGGGGGAATCCCTTTGAAAGCCCACGATGGCTGGTAAAGTCAAGGATTCTTGAAGGATAGCCTGTACCAAAAGTTAAATTGTGCAACCATAATTTTAGTAAGAGATGGTATTGTCCCCCTCATCAAATACATCTTCATTGTATTGGGGGCCAATGATAATGGAGATGGTAAGATTATAATAGCTCTAGTTTCACTTTGTTTTTAGGTCAAAGTTTGATCTTTTTGATATGAAAACATGTGTTCTAAGTTTAAAGGGATGATTTCTTTTGTAGGTGGAACGTTTGCTCTTTATTCTTTGATTTTCCACCATGCAAATGTCAGCATGATACCCAATCACTAGGAAGAAGATAGGAAACTCTCCTCATATACACTTGAAGTTGCAGGTAGACAGCCCAATAGAGCCATTAGGATAAAGGAAGCTCTTGAACAAAGTAACTTTGCCAAGAGATGTTTGTTAATACTAGCCCTTGTGGGGACGTGTATGGTTATAGGAGATGGCATCCTCACCCCTTGCATCTTTGGTACATATTATTGTTTTTACAATATGTAATGCTTTTTGTTGTTATTTTTCAACATATTGTATGCTTTTTATATCAATGTTTCAATAGTGTGATTTATTATCATATGTTAGAAATCAAATGATCTCGAAGTCTACTTAATTCACAATAAATCCCTTAGATTGTACAAAATTTGTTAACTTTTCCCTTTCATTTGTTCAAGTAGTTTCACTAACACTTAATTTTTTGATATATTTTAGTTCTTTCAGTAGTGGAGGGAATCAAAAGGGTGGACAAGTCGCTCAACCAAGGTGAGTTTTCGGCATTTGCTCACATTATAGTATTTGAGATGGGTAGGAAGAGTGGGTCATTTATTGAAATAGGAAGCACCCAACGTATAAATTTGGTGTATAAAAGTTAATTGTATATTGGTGCATCCTAGACATTAGACAAATTGGATAACAATTGCTCATACCTTCCAAAAGTATCTAACAGTTATAGTTATAGTTATATATGCGCTCTTATGATGATGTGATTGGGACTGTAAGTTTTTTTGTCACATTTATCTGTTTAAAAAATAGATGAAATTATTGGCTTTCATTCCTGATAAATAATTATTTCCTAATTTTATTCTTCCCTGCAGGAACCAAAATTTAGACGTTGTGCCAATTATTGCAAAGGCTTTTCTCTCATAGGAGCCTTCTAAACTCCACAAAATTTGAGTTGTAAAGCATAATTGCTTAGTGGAAACAGGATATCATGCACATTTCTTCCTCCTTCCCATTGTTTTGTATAAAATAAATCATTTGACGAACGAAACAATGGTGTGGAGGTAGAAATGTGCATGATACCTTGACTCTCATGCATCAAGCAATTACGCTTTATAATCAAGTTTTGTGCAGTTTTGAACGCTAGCTATGAGAGCAAAGCTTTCAAACAAAATTGGAACAACGCATCTCAATTGCAACATATCTTGGTCTCAATTGCAACATATCTTCGTCTCAATTGTGACACCAAACTGGCAAATTTTACGTCGCGAGTATGGCACCGACGTAGATAACTAAGGGTTTGTCGTTGGAATTCAGACGCAAAATTAGGTAGGTTTACGTCAGAATTGAGACGACTTGTGCTCGCGAATGAAAAAATAACAGTTCAGGTTGGCTAGAGAAATCGACGAAATTCGTGTCGGTAAGTCCACGTTTATGAAGTCAAAATTGCGACTCACAATGAAAGTGGCAGAAAATCAACCAAATTTGTCCGACAACAACTTTGGTGGCTTTAGTGACCTACTCTTGTCAAAATTGAGACCTTTTCACATCACAATTTAGCCCTAAATTTACTAGTGAAGTCATGGTTGAGTAGCAGAGTCAATAGTATCAAAACTGACCTATAGATTATCTTAATTAACATATATGGTCCAACCTCTAACAATGATAAAAAAATGTCTATGGGATGAAATTAGTACCTTCATCAACAATCATAACAATGAACTCATCCTACTTGGAGGTGATTTCAATACCATTTTAAGTATAGATGACAAATTTGGAGGCATCTAGCAAACCTCCCAACTACCAAGGATTTTAAAAATTAGGCAAACCTTAACAATCTGATAGATATTCCATTTAATAATGGTAAGTATACATGGAATAACAAAAGAAAAGATTTTACTTATATAGCTGAGAAATTAGATAGGTTTTTCCTCAAAGGAGCATTAAGTGAACTAAATTATGAGATCCAAGCCTTAGTTCTCCCAATTGCAAGTTCAGATCACTACCCCATTGGTATTGAATTCTCTGAACCCAATAAACTAGTCAGATCTCCATTTAAGTGTGAAAAAATGTGGTTTTCAAACAGCAACTTTATGGTACTTATTAAAGAATGGTGGACGCAAGAAAATTTTAAAGGTTCCAAAATGTACATCTTTGTCTCAAAAATGAAAATGATTAAAGAAAAGATATGTAAGTGGAATAATGAACACTTTAATAATATATTTAAAGATAAACTAGATATAGAAGAAAGTTTAAAGAAATTAAGCATAGAAGTAATTAAGAAAGGAATGAATAATGACAACTATAATCTGGAAAAAGATTTACTTGCTACGAAAGAATCCATCCTGACTAAAGAAGAAGTTTTTTGGAGACAAAAATCAAGAGAAAAATGGCTGGATGAAGGAGATCAAAACACAAAATTCTTTCATAATAGTACCTTGCAAAACAAAACCAAAAGAAAAATTACAAAAAGCAAAGACCCTATGGGTTCCACTATAGAAAATCCAAATAAAATAGTTGAGACCTTTGTTAATCATTTCCATAATATTTTAAATAATTATGACAGCTCAAATTTGGTAGTACAAAAAAAAAGGCTTGAAGCCATTCCTAGGCTGATCTCGTCAGAAGACAATAAATTATTAAATAGCCCTATCACCCTAGAAGAAGTTAGGCAAGTGGTCTTCGACATGAACCTAGATAAATCCCCACAACCAGATGGATTCCAAGCTTTCTTCTACCAAAAATGTTGGGATATTATTAGTTTTGACATGTGGAAAGCCATCAAAGCAACAAGAAATGGTAGATCTATTTTATTCGAAATTAATAACACCTTCCTAACTTTGATACCCAAGAAAGAGGATCCTGAAACTTTAGGAGATTTTAGACCTATAGCCCTCTGCAATACCATTTATAAAGTATTATCTAAAATTATTTGGAATTGTCTTAAGCCTATCCTCCCCAAGATTATTTCAAAAGAAAAAATTGGCTTTGTTCCAGGCAGATCTATTATAGATGGCTTACTCATTATTCAAGAAGCAGTCCATTAAGCTAACAAATACAAATTAGCGAGTATGTTCATGAAATTGGACATCCAAAAAGCATATGATATGGTTGATTGGAGATTCTTATGTAAAGTCTTAGAAGCCTTTGGATTTTCACTCCAATGGATTAATTTCATCTATTAATGCATCTCTACAACTAAGTTCTCAGTTCTTATTAATGGAACTCCTGAAGGTTTCTTTGGAACTACAAGAGGTATCAAAAAAGGTGACCTACTTTCTCCATTCTTATTTATTATTATGGTAGAAGCTTTTGGAAGGGCATTGACCAAATCTCATTTAGAAGGAAAAATAAATGGTATCATCGTTACTGGTAATGTCCCTAACATCACCCACCAATAGTATGTAGACGATACCATCCTACCTTGTGAAATCTCTAAAAATGAGGCCTTTAGTATTAAATCTATCATTCAACAGTACATGGAAGCCTCTAGTCAAAAAGCGAATGTTGCAAAATTAGAAATATTTTTCATTCACACCAAGCCTGAAAAGGAGGCTCAAATATGTAACATCATGGGCTACAAGAAAGGTTCATTTCCATGCAAATACTTAGGAATTGAACTAGAAAAAGACAATATATCCAATAAGGTATGGCATAGTATTCTTAATAAATTGGATGCTCGGATAAGGGAATGGCAAGATAAATGGCTTATGAAAGCTGGGAAAGTCTCCAAAATTAGAGCAGTTCTATTTGCTCTCCCTACCTACCCACTGTCTTGCCTCCCTCTAGCTAAACACATCAATAAGCAATTTGAGGCCAAACTTAGGAGTTTTTTGTGGAATGACACAATTGAGTCTAACAAACTAGCTCTCATTAAGTGGGACAACATTTGTAAACCTAAGGATTTAGGAGGTTTAGGAATTAAACATTTAAGCTGACAGAACAAAGAACTTGGGGCTAAACTTGTTTGGTGCCTATTTGAAGAAAGAGATCATAAATGGGCTAAAGTTTTGTATGGAAAATACTTTAATCTAGTAGACCCTTATTCAATTTTCAGAATGCAGTCCCTTCCTAAAGGTTCTGAGAGTTGGAATTTTTTAAGTTAAAAGTAGAGAACTCATAAGCAAATATCTTACTTGGGATGTTGGTAAGGGAGATGGGGCTCTATTCTGAGAAGATTCTTGGGATGGGTACCCCCCAATAGATAGTATGGGGATCCCAAGAAATATATTAGTAATAGCTTGGGGGAGCAAGGTCTGTGACTATAGAACTAAAATAAACACTAAGGAATTACAAGATGGGTTTGGAAATCAATGGAAAATCCTAATATAGACCCAACCACAAAAAGAGTATTCAAAAATCTTATTCAAAATAGGAAAATCAAGCAATATGAGAGTAAAGATAAACTTATATAGGTTGCATCAAAGGATGGGAAGTATAGCGTCAAAAGTGGTTATAGAGTTATTACTCACTCCCATGACTAGGGAGAGGTAGTCATTCCTTTTAATCTTTTTTGGGACATGTCCTGCTTGCCTAAGGCAGGCTTCTTTTTATGGCAAGCATTCCAGAACAGGATTCTTACAGCTGATAGAATACATAAGATGGGTTTTGAAGGCCCTTCTAGATGTGTGCTCTGTAGGCAAGATGGTGAAGACACCAACCATATCCTTTATAAATGCCCATATTCACATCAATTTTGGGATTGGCTCAGACAGATGCTAGGCTAGATAGCCCCCATGTCATCATCCCTCATTGAGCTTCTCAAGGGATGGCTAACAAGTATTTGTAAGGGTGTATACAACAAAATTTGGAATATTATTCCATCTATTCTTATGCGGGAGATATGGAATGAAAGGAATAGAAGAATTTTCCATAATCAGGGTATGCTGACAAATGTAATCCTCAATAAAATCAAAGCATGCATAGTTGAGACCTTAAATTCTCACCTTAGAAAATCTCTGCAAGAGGAGGGTTCATTCTCAAGATGGGATGGGTTAATGAAGAAAAACTAGAAGAACCTAATAAACCCCCTGCTTATATATTAAAAAATAAATAAAGAAGCAAGGGAAAAGTGTAGATGGACCCTCCCACCATCGGGGTGGACCAAGTTAAATTTTGACGGTGCCTAGAGAGGTAATCCTAGGAAAGCAGGCAATGGGTGCATCATTAATAACATTTTGGGTAAATGGATAGTGAAAAGAGATAAATCCATAAACCCCACTATTGAAAACCTTGTAGAACTGGAAGCTCTGCAAGAAGGACTACAAATATTTCTAGATTTAGGAGTATCAAAGGTCATTATTGAAGGTGACTCTCAGATCATCCTTAATGCCATTAGGAAACACTCTACTCCAAATTGGGTCCTTAATTCAAAATTGGAAGAAGTCCTCAGAATCCTGGACTATTTCACAGACACATAAATTCTAGATATTTATCTAGAAGGAAATAAGATGGTAGACTAGCTGGCTAACAAGGGCGTTGATGGTGAAGATTTTTTAATAACTTCCTTAGGTATCTAGGATTTGCAATTCTAATCCCCACTCTCAACCTTAAATTATTCAATTAGTAATCTAATTCCATCCCATATAAAAAACTAAAATAATACTTTTTAATCTCCCAGTTATGCTACATTTGTGACGTATGTATAATCATAGTTTTTGTAGGCTGTTACCTTTGGGGGAATGGAGTATTAGTAGTTAGGCCCTTATAATAGCTATTTTTATAGTTCCTTCAATAATCTCCATTTAGTAGATCCCCTTATTCTACCCTTGCTTAATCTATTGTCTTAGTTGTTAATCTATCCCCTTAAACTGGTCCTAGTCGTGTTTTATGTCCTATCATTTCATGATAGTATCATTGGCAATCCTCTCTAGTATTCCATCATTCTAGATGACCATTGACTTCCTTCATGCCTCTTCCCTAGCTGGCGTCATTTATCGATGATGTCATTGCCTTTAGGTTTTTCTAGGACCTTCTTCAATAGCTTTTTCCCATTTATACCTTTGCTGTCTTTTTCCATCTCTATCAATCCGAGAAAAATCAACCTTTTAGATGGATTCTAATATCAATCTTTTTCATACCACAGAGGTACGAATGATGGCATTCTAGGGAAATGTAAAGCTGAAGAGATGGAGCAGAGTTTTGAAGCTTGTTGATGATATGACCAGGATCATGGTTAGTCAGGCCATTGGTGAGGGCACTTTCAACTACAATTATACATGATGGACCAACAGTGATATTATTGGGATGTTTATCGATTGTTTGGCTAGAGCTAGGGTGGAGCAATGGGCTATGATTAGGCTCTATTGCAATATTTTTTACCTAGTTTGGCGAAAGGGGCTGGAAGAAGCCATCAAAAGCATTGACAAGAAGCTCGAGATTCCCCTTCCAAAAAGGTACATGGCACACCCACCTGGCAGTCCTAACTTGGCTGTAGTGTTTCGACATCCTTCCCTAGTCATTTGTGAGAACTTGGAATTCTACAAGGAATGGCCGAAAATAGAGGCCAACATTCAATTCCTCCTCCAGTGGAGAGGGATTGTTGAAGATGTCAATAAAGATTGGCTTAAAAACTACCTATATTTATCTAGGGGTGGTACTAGACAACCTAGAGACTTTGAATTTTTGCACCCCTAACATGGAGAAATCTAGCAGGGAGAAAAATGCATTTGAATTCTTACCTAATTTCCAGCTTGAGAAGCCCAATGACATATCCTAGATCATTATAGTTTATTGGAAGTAGACATCTGGGCTAGGTGGGCTTTCTTGCACTGCGTTGGTGACTAGTTCTTGGTTTAACTTCCAGCAGGGTTGGTTGGGGGTTTCCCCTATTTTTGGCCCCCTATTTTCCTTGTGGCAGTATGCTATCCTTTTGTTTCCATTATGGTCTGGTAGTTTGGATGCTTTTCCCTATGTTTTAGTGGGTCTCTGTCCAAATTCTCATCATATTTTTTCCTATTTTGTATTAAGCTTATTATAGAGAAAATGGAAGGATTGTAGATATTGATTATCTAGTTTTCATCCTGGTCCCTTTTCTTGTTGATGGTATGTTTATAGGGTAGTCTATCTATCACGAATTTTAATAATATGTAATTTACTTGCTTAATATATATGAAAGTTACTTATGCATTTGTGGACTTTGTTTTTACTAATTATCTATCACTTTCAAACATTGATGCTTGTGAGGTTCTTAATTTTCCCTTGTGTCTTATTTGGTTGTGTAGTCTTTCAACAATTACATAGGTAATGAGGTCATTTTTTCAATAATTGAAAATAAAAACAAATGAAGCAAATAAGTAGTTCCTTACTCATTGTTAGTTAATGTTTTCTTGAAATCTTTGTATTAAACACATTATAGAGAAATCCTAATCAAAACTAAAGTAGAAACATACATTTTAAGAAGATTGTTTATTCTGAATGGTGTAGGTTTTCTAGTTTAAACAAGTTGGGGAAAGTCCCCGCTTGAGTCAAAAATCAGGATTACGATTATAGTAGGGATAGTAGATATTTCAAATTAGGACCATACAAATAAGGACTAATAAAATAAATAGTTTTAAATAGGCAATTAAGTTACTTTATAATATAACCAAAAATAAATCAAGAAAGAACAATCCAATAATAGGACTTCTTTTAAGGCATTTTTGGTCTATATCCCCTATGCGATTAGGTTAGAATTAATAACTCTGTGGAATTTAGAATGTTAAATTAAAACTTGGTCTTTAGTAGGATTCTAATTTTATGATGATATCTAAATTTATTAAAGAATGTTACGACCAAAGAATGTTAGGACTAAGAGAATTTTTCAATTAGATTTGGAAATGATCAGCCTTTTTTATATTGATTATGGGTTAGCAAAGCATGTTAACATCTAATCAGGAATGCCTTCTTCAAATTACTCTTAATAAATAATACTAGCAATTTCTTCTTAGCAATCTACTATTTAGTAGAATAGTAAGGCATGTGATTTTCAAATAAAACAAAAAAGAAGGGATGCCCACTAAGAGTCTAAAACTCTGGTTAGAGTGATTCTTTCAGAACATAATTATAATTGGATTGGTCTAAACAGAACCATCAAAATGCAGATTAGGACTCTTGTCCGCTCCTTTGTAATAAAAATCAAATTTGAAACTGGGGTATGCCCCTTTTATATTGTAATAATAAAATACTACGATCCCGGGCAAGACTAGAGGTTTTCTTTTTCATTCTTTCCTACCAGTGCCCGTTTGAACGAAGATACTTATGATGTATCTTTATTTGTTTAAAAATATAATCAAAGGTTTTGGCCATTTACGGATTAAAAATAAATTAAAATTACTAAAATCTTTTAAATAGATTAATAAATATTATTTATTTAAATTCAATTTATCAAATATGCAAGAAATAATTATTTTTAAAAACCCCATCAAAAAATCTGTTATGAAAAATTAATAAGATAAATAAAAATAAAAATATGAAAAAATAACTACATCTCTAACAAATATTTTATTGACTAAATAAATTATAGTAACTAAAAAATAATATTTAAAGAAAAAATTGAACTAATATAAAAAATAATTTAAAAACTAAAATCTAAATCAATTTTATATAAATAGAGATCACAACATTAACTAATCTGGAGATCACAACTAATTATTATTTTTAAATAAATAGAAAAAAAAACAATAGGTAAAAGTTGAGATAACAACTAATAAACATCAAAACAAGAGTTAAATTGGAGTGAGGACGATAAATAATTAATAGGAATGTTTTACAATTTTTCGAGCAAACTTATAACTTTTCCAACCAACTGACAATTTTTTCGTCAAAAATTCAATTTGCGGGAACAAAGTTCCCACAAATAGTGACTAAATAATGATATGTATAAATTGATAAAAGTATTAAAAATCTAAATAAAATACAGTTGCATTAATTAAGAAAACTGTTTAAACTTTGATTAAATGATAATATATAAAAAATTATTTTTCTTAGTTTTAAATTTTTTTGGTAATAAAATTTTAAAATTATCTATTTGTTATTATTAAGTAAAACAATTATTAAAAAATATTTATTTTATTAATTGAAAACAATAACATTCTTAATCCTCTACAAAAATGATGGGGAGTCGGTGGACCATATTATGCTCCATTGCCCCTTTACTAAGCAGGTGTGGGATTTTATTTGGAGTTTGATGAACATGGACTGGGTATCCCATGCTACCATCCAGTTGTTCTTTTCTTCTTGGAGAGCTCCTTCCAAGAATACTTTAATTATCAAATTGTGGGAACTTATTCTTCCTTATCTTTGCTAGGGTATATGGAAGGAATGAAATGACAGAATCTTTAGAGGGGTGGAATCCAATCCTACTCAGGTTTTCCATAAAATCAAGGTCCTTTTGCATGAAAATATCAAAATTTGTGGTAAGGGACAACAACATTTGAATGAATGGGATGTTGAGGTGATGAATAACTGGAATATCAAGAATATGATCTTGAATACTAAAGATCCCAACCCTAGGAAAAGTGCTAGATGGGATTTCCCTCCGACTAATTGGTTCAAAATTAACTTTGATGGGGCCTCGAAAGGGAACCGGGCATTGCCGGTTGTGGAGTGGCGATTAGAAACTCTAATGGGGACTTTGTTGGTGGTATGGCAATACCTTTGGTTTGTCAAACCAATCATGTTGCTGAAGCCTTTGCTGCACTTTATGGTCTTTTTTATGCTAAAGATCTAAACTTGAAGAACATTTGGATTGAAGGTGACTCCCTCAATATTATAAACTGCTTAAGAAAAATTTATCCACCTTCATGGACCATTAGTAATATTATGTCTAAGGCTGGTCAAATTATTAACTCCTTTCAAAATTGCATTATATCCCATAATTATAGGGAAGCTAATGGTTTAGTTGATTGGGCTTCGAATGTGGCATGTTGTAATGATCAAAAAATCATATGGGATTCATATGACACTTTACTTGTTAATGTCCATGAGCATGTTAAGCAGGAAAAATGGAAATCCCAACAAATATCCTTTAATTATGATGTTGTCAGAGAATTATGATCTTAACTCCTTTGGAGTGACGTGGAAAATTATGTTTAGCAATGTGGGTAGAACACACGATTTTTGGGTTGCCTCTTTCTATCCGTGCTCAGGTAGTGGTTTTCGCAGAGTTTTTGGGGACTTTCAGTGCATGCAAACCAGTGCTTTTATTGCAGAGATCATGGGTGGTAAGAGGAAACGAGTCGAACCGCCTAGCTGTGTGGATTGGAAGAAGAAAACTAAGGTGTGGGATATCCTTCAGTGGGGCAATTTTACTGGTTACATGGAGAGACTCAAAGGTAACAACCCAGCTATTACGCACCAGTTTGTGAAATCTTGGAAGGACAGTTCTGTCATGGTTGGGAACCAGAGGCTGGAGGTTACAGAAGAAATCATAGCGGAGGCAATGGGTTTGGAGTTGGATGGGATGAATTTCTACAAGGAAAGGAAGATCTTAGATAAGGCGATTAACGACTTTGCCGAGACCAAATAGGAATGAAATTGACTAGTTAAAATAGGTACTTCTTATTTTAACCCAGCTTCTGTGTCTCGTCTGTGGCGGTTTGTGTTCTATGTTATTATGGAATATCTAACTTTGGATGGAAGATAAACAAAACTATATGGTTACCATTTTGTGTTGGCGAATCATTTTCATCATGACATTAGGGTTAATTTTCCTTCATACCTGTTGCAATCTCTCTCCAATTCTACCCTAGCTATTTAGCGTGACCCAACTGGTGAACATGTTTTTCATGAAGGATTAATGGTTTTGATTATGAATGTGCTAAAATCTTAAAAAATCCCAAAACCTAGAAATTTTAAAGGGGAAAATCCAAATACCGAAGGAAGTATTCTGGAAAGGGCTATGACTCTGAGACACATTATGAGGTGGAAGGGGGTCTCTTTAGTCCTAAAAGAGGTTCGGGTGGTAGTACTAAAAAGAAAAAAGAGAGTGTTGAGAAGGATGATTCTGATCGGGAAAGGGAAAGTGATTTTGTTGATGAAATTGTTAGAGAACATGCAAAAAATAGGGGATGTAGAAAAGGGAAGGGCAAAGGTCGTATTGATGAGAGGGTTTCTCCTCTGTCAGATGACGAGACCCTTGCTAATCGTTTGGAAAGAAAAAGAAAGTCTTTATGGCGACATGAAAACAAAGAGGTGAAAACAAGGATTGAGGCTTCTAACTCTTCTGATGATGGTGAACAGGGGTCTAAATCTAATGGAGGTGATTGTGTTGGTGGTGGAACCGGGCCCTCTAAAGGCTTATTTGGTAACCTTGGTTCTATAATGAAGGACATTGACATTCTTAAACATAAAATGGTGTTGTTGAATAAAGAAATGGAGCATCTTAGCAAGACAGCCAAAGGGGAAAGAACATTAGGTTAGCATATTGACAAGCTCTCGGAGGTCATAGGTAATGCGGAAGAAGTGAAAAATCTGATGCATAAGATCCCTGTTTTGGAAGCCAAGCAGAAGGTGATGGACAAGGACATTAGCAGTATCCAGGGGAAGGTGTCTAAATTTGAAACCAGGCTAGGTAACATGGAGAAACAACTTAGACAATTGGGGGATAACATGACCAGCCTCCTGAAAAGGAATGAGGTTGATAAAAGTCAGGTTTCTCCCCCGAGAGAAAACTCTCAAGTTCCTAGCAAGCGTACTTGGGCCAATTCGAAGAAGATGGATGAAAACACTAAGAAGGACGAGGTGAATGTTGCTGCTGAGACTATGCATTCTCTGGTGGACCAGGCTGTGTAGCTGATTAATACTCCTTAGCTGGTCAGTTGTTGTTCCTTTGTTGGTCTTTTGCTATCTTTTCCAGCAATGTTGTTTGTGACCTCTTTTTGCTTTTTGAGGTATGTTTCATGTTGTTTGTTTGTTCTCTTTTCATGATACTTTCTTAATACTCTGCTGATGTAAGGTTTTTGGTCCTTTAAACCCTGTTTTTACATAATCAAAACAATAACATTCTTAAGTAAATAAAATTGAAAAAATATATAAATAAATGATAATATCTTCACATTAAAAAAAAAATTACAATAATATCTTCAAAGATTTTATATACTAAATTTAATATTTTTTTAAAAATTAAAATTAAATAAATATTTTCTCAATATCTTTATTTTCATAATGAAACAAATAACATCTATTTAATTAATTAAAAATATCTACATAAAAATTAAAAATAATAATATTCCTAAACTCTATAATAATTAATAAAATTCATTTGTATTCAACAAAATTCAAAAAATCTTATTATCTATTTTTTTTAATCTATAAGAGGCCGAAGCCAAGATTAATTATTATGTATTATTATTAATTAATGATGATAGGCATTCTACAATGGTAGAATGGGTGAGTTGGATGGTGTGAGCATGTTAATGTTAATTTTTATTCTTCTAGATTAAATTTGACAACCATCTACATGTCCAAAAGTTTAAATCTTATTATAAATATAATATACTCTTAAAAATAATTTAATAAATACCACATAAAATATTTTTGTAAATTATAATATTTGAAGATATAAATTATTCATTTTTTAGAAATTAAAATTAAAAGCTTAAGTTAGTAAGAATCTAAATAAATGGAGATAACGGAAATTTAAATAACTTTTGATGTAGTAAAATAAATTATAATTATTTTGTAGTGGATATCTATCGGCATTTCTTTAGATAGATTTATTTAAGATATCTATACTAGTTATTATTTTATTAAGCATGAGTATATTTGAACCCAAGACCTCTTCGATAAGAGGCTCATAATTTACCATTGTGTTGTAGGCTCTTGCCTGTTATCTATTTTTTATTAGTTAAAATAATCAATAGAAATCATCTTTTAATATGGCTTATCTCATGACTAAGTTGGATATATTTTGCAAAATGTTAGGCAACAAGACATCAATCACTAAATCTATCCTATTAGGTTGGGATGAGATTCCTCCAACTTGGTGTGGGAAATTTAATATTGGTTAGGGAGGTCCAAATCACATTGTTAGATATCATGGTATTCCTTTTGCAACTAATCCTAATATTAATCAAATGTGGAACTAGATAAAGGGTAAGTTGATTGAGAAACTTAATAAGTGGAACACCATATATCTAACCATGGCTGGGAGGATTTAGGTCTGCCAAAAAATCTTGTCTTCATATACTATGTATCTTTCATCTGTGTGGTTTTTCAATGTGGGACAATTTCAGTATCTTGAAAGGATTATTAGGAACTTCTTGTGGTCAGATGAAAGAGGAGGTAAATCTGGGCATGCAATTAGATGGGACTAGTGCACTATGAGTAAGGATAATGGTGGATTGGATCTTAAATATCTTAGACTTCAAAGTATTGCCTTAGCAAACAAATGGATTGTGAAAGCTATTGAGGGTGATGAGCCATGGAAGATCCTTGTCAGAAATTATATTTGCAGTGGCTCTCCTTGCCGAGAAAAGTACTAGAGAAGACTAGATATACAAGATATCCTGGCTCTTGAGGTTAAATTTTTAGTCAAAGGTTCTAATGTCTTTAAATCCTTATGGAAGGGTTGGAATACTATCATCCCCCTATTGGGTCCTATTCAGAGAATGGAATTAGGCAGAAGATGGTGTGGGAGAGGTTCCATATGGCAGAATTTAAAAAAAATGGTAAACCTTTAGCTCTTGTGTAGGGATGTTTTGCTAAGAAATGGGCACAAGCTGACATTTATAAGTTTCAAGATATCTTTTTGGATGGAAAACTTATTCCATGAAATGATCTTCAGAATAGGTTCAACCTCCCTAATTCCCATTGGAGGACCTATTGCTTTGTTAAACTGGCAATTGAGAGATCTTTGGCCTCCTTCTAGTCTTGTTCCATATTTTCTTGTGCTTATCAGTTGAGATGGATTGAATCCACCCCCCTCCTCCTTATTAAGTCCAAGAAGATTTATTCTGCCCTTTTTGCCAACCATTCCATCCTTGACCATCTTAACTCTTGTTGGAACCTTTCTCTTGATCCCTTGACTTGGAAAAGATACTTGCTAAAGCTCTGGTCTAACTTGACTGAACCTAAATCTCTTGTTTTATTTGGAAACTATGGTTGCACAAATTGCCTTCAAGAAACTGGGAGGGGAACCTAACATCTATCTTGTCTGCCAACATTATGAATCAATCCTTCATGTTTTTTTTCTTTTTCCCTTTTGCTAAAGGTGTATAGGATCTTTTTGGCTTCTCTAATGATGGAAACTTCAGCAATCATAACATCCTTTCTAGGAAGATCTGTAGCAATAAATTATTCAATTTTCTTTGGTCTATTTTATCTTCTCATATTCTCTGGCTGATTTGGAAACTTCAGAATAATGATGTATTTTAGGGAAAAACTAGATTTCTTACTAGACTCATAATTCTTGATTTATAGGTAACAACAAGGACTGTGGAACTAAAAGATTTGGCTCATGGATACACTTCATTGAAAAAAGTTGAAGAAGTAAACATCCCCTTGGCGCAACTAGTGAAGAAGTTAGAAGATGAAGCTAATTGGAAGCCAAAGAATCTTATTTCATCATCGCCTGGCTCACCTCTCATCCCTTCTCTGGTCAGATATGTCACTACAAATGTGAGCAGCGAAGAGGAGGATTGAATTCTACCTTACTGCTATTTTAATCTATAGATATAATTGTAGTAACTAATACTTTTCGATATCAATGTATCTCATGTAATAGTCTCTTTTTTGGATATCTTTTTGGGGGACTGGAAAATGGTTCTGTCATTTTCTTATCTTTTGGGTTGATAGGAAGTTGATACTATTTTCAACGTACTATTTTGTCTTTTTGATATGCAATAAAAAAAATAGAAATAAGCTTTTTATTAAAAAATTACCTAAATAAATAATAATAAGATTCATGAATTTTTAAAATAATAAATAAAATACGTTTGTATTAATAAAATAGATTTACTTTAATTGAAAGAAAAATTAATTAAATTTAATTTTGACAATAAAAATAAAAATAAAAAACTTGTTATCAATTTTTTAATAATTAAAATAATCCATCTAAATTGTCTTTTTCGTTAAATAAAAAATACTAAAATTAAAATAAACAATAATAAGATTGTTAAATTTTTAGAATAAAAAATAAAAAATAAAGTTCGTCTACTTTTTTAGTTTTTAAATTTGCATAAAAAACTATGCATATATCTTCTCATGTTTGAACCTTTGTCTATAAATATATGGACAGAGTATTTGAAAGAACCATAAATTTGAGAAGACTAACACACTGAAAGGTATTTGACATATTCATATGAATGAGGTTCAAATTAGATTTTCAATTGTCATTATTTTGTTAGTTTCTTATTTTTTATAGTGTTAAGTCTCAATTGTTCATTTAATAGACTAACTACTATCTTTGTTGACTTTTCTACAAAAAGGGTTTGCATTTATTGTATCTAGAAAGGGTAGTAACTAGATGATGGAAAAAATAAACATAAAAATTACACAAGAACCCTATAATATATATAATGCACTCGCTCAAAAATGATGAGAAAGAAAAAAATGAGACTTCGACTTAATTAACTAAAAGGCAAAGCCTATACAATTCAAAAAATTATTTGGAAACTATGGTTGCACAAATTGCCTTTCAAGAAACCGAGAGGGGAACCTAACATATGTCTTGTCTACCAACATTATGAATCAACCCTTCATGTTTTTTGTCTTTTGCCCTTTTGCTAAAGGTGTCTGGGATCTTTTTGGCTTCTCTTAGGATGGAAATTTCAGCAATCATAACATCCTTTCTGGAAAGATTTGCAACAATAAACTATTCAATTTACTTTGGTCTATTTTATCTTCTCATATTCCCTGGTTGATTTGGAAACTTAGGAATAATGATGTATTTTAGGGATAAAATAGATTTCTTACTAAGTCTCAAAAGAGACTCATAATTCTTGATTTATAGGTAACAACAAGCACTCATGAACTAAAAGATTTGGCTCATGGATACACTTCATTGGAAAAAATTGAAGAAGTAAACATCCCCCTGGTGCAACTAGTGAAGAAGTTGGAAGATGAAGGTAATTGGAAGCCAAAGAATCTTATTTCATCATCACCTGGCTCACCTCTCATCCCTTCTCTGGTTAGACATGCCACTACAGATTTTAGCAACGAGGTGGAGGATTGAATTCTACCTCACTACTATTTTAATATATAGATATAATTGTAGTAACTGATACTTTCTGATAGCCATCGAGGGAGGCGGAGAACTAGAAGAAGAAATCGAAGGTTTGGCATAAGTTGGAAAAGGGTGGAATCATTAGATTCCTGGAGAAGCTCCATGGATTTGATGCGAGGATCACCAAGATTATGGTGGATTTGTAGAAAAATGGGAGAGTCAAAATCAATGGGGTTACCCACCATGTCAATGTGGATTTGATAGCCCAGGTTGTGGAGATCCCTCTGGAAGGAAGTAACTTCTTTAAAGACAAGAAATGTTGACAAACGCTATCAAAGTTTTTTGCGAAGGATGAAAAGGAGCTAAATAAGCTTGTCAAGGTGGACACATATTACGAGATGGAGTCAATTAAAAAGATATGGAGGTATGTCCTAAGGATTATCATTGAATATATTTCCCTGGACCCCAGATTTGATAGGATCAGAATGCATCATTTTGTTTTGCTCAATCACTTTAGTCATGGAATCAAAATCTCTTTTCCTTTTTATCTTTTCACCTCCATGAGCAAGGGTATCGACAGTTTTAAGAGGAAACCTACTGCTAACCCAGCCCTTCATGAGGTATTACTCCTCCTAGTCTATGAGTATCTGAAAACTCAAACTAGGGGAAAATCCCTTGGTGATACTAGGTGTGCATCCGAGGAAACTGGGAGTTTGGATTCTGAGGATGTGCATAGCATAAAATTAGAAGAAGAGGACAATGTTTCCTCTAAAGGTAAAGCCCCCAAGGAATAAAGGAAGGTCACTCCCTCTGCCTACATTCCCTGCTGAAAGAGCCCTAAAGGCTTACCCCCCATTCCCTCTAAGCCTGAGCCTCAGGATGAGGAGGTGGATAACGATGATGATGAGGATACAAACTCAGAGGAAGAGCAGAAGGGGGAGGATGATGAGAAGGAGGAGGAGAAGGGAAGGGAAAGTGAAAAGGAGGAGGAGGATTCAACCAACATGTAGGGAATCCCAAGAAAAAGAAAGAAAATGAGGCTTTTGAAACCAATGACTAGATTCCTGAGATTCCAAGCCTTGGTCCCACTACCTCTCTGTCTGAGGGGAAGATAGATATTTAGGGGAGGTAATAACAAAAAATAGGAGGAGGTCTTGGAGGAATTTTAATTTGAATACCGCAAAATTGGGGATTGTTAGGGATCCATTGAATATCCAAGTGATGGAGGACATCGATGGCAAAGCCCACTAAGATGAACTCATTGACCCTACTTTGGTCATTATCTCTAATAATGTGAGGGAAACTGGGCTTAACCTTTTGAACAATGCTAAGAACAACATGATAGACAACTTTCAGTCTATCAAATGGTTATTCCATGAAATTGAAGACCTTAAGGGGAAAAGAAGCCAAGAAGGAAGCCAAAAAATCAGCAGTGACTAGGGGCACAATGAGGAGGAGAGAAGCTAGGATGGAAGCCAACAACACTTCAACGTCTAGGAACACAATGCTGACCAAGAGAACAGAATCACCAAGGTTGAACAAAGAATCCAAAGGATGGAGTTCTCCCATCAGAACCTGGCTAATAAGGTGATCGCTACTTTGAACACCCTGAATGAGAACATTAACAGTCTAGGTGAATCATTGATGAGTGCTAGATTTGGCGAGGAAAAGATGGAGAAGGCCAGCTTGGACATTGGGCAGGCTGAGAATGATCCAAAAGAAACCAGGGACTAGGTAGATGCTTAGAACAAGGACCAGGAGGATGTAGACGATAGGAAGACCAATGAAGCTGCAGAGACCCTGCAAGTTCTTGATAGAGAGAACTAATGGTTAGTGCTACTTTGTTGTCTCTTTTTTTCCTTGTGTAGCTACTTTTCTAGTGTAGCTGGTTTTTTGTTTCCTAGTCATAGGCCTGTTGTTTGGGTTTGGCTTTTGATAAGCAGATTCTCTATAGGTGGACTTTTCTTAATATTTCTATTTTAGATATGTTGTAAAAACTTTCGGGTTTCGGGATCCCTGTAAAACCTATTTTACTTAATCAAAAACTGATACTTTCTGATATCAATGTATCTCATGTAATAGTCTCTTTTTTGGATCTCTTTTTGGGGGTTGGAGAATGGTTTTGTCATTCTCTTATCATTTGGGTTGATAGGAAGCTGATACTATTTTTGATGTACTATTTTGTCTTTTTGATATGCAATAAAAAAAATAGAAGTCAACTTTTTATCCAAAAATACCTAAATAAATAATAATAAGATTCATGAATTTTTAAAATAATAAATAAAATAGGTTTGTATTAATAAAATAGATTTACTTTAATTGAAAGAAAAAACATTAATTTTAATTTTGATGATAAAAGTAAAAAAAACTTGTTATCATTTTTTTAATAATTAAAATAATCAATATAATTTATCTTTTTCCTTAAATAAAAATACTGAAATTAAAATAAATAATAATAAGATTGTTAAATTTTTAGAATAAAAAATAAAAAATAAAGTTCGTCTATCTTTTGAGTTTTTAAATTTGCATAAAAACTATGCATATATCTTCTCATGTTTGAACTTTTTCCTATAAATAGATGGACAATGTATTTGAAAGAACCATAAATTCGAGAAGACTAACACACTGAAAGGTATTTGACATATTCATATGAATGAGGTTCAAATTGGATTTTCAATAGTCATTAGTTTGTTAGTTTCTTATTTTTTATAGTGTTAAGTCTCAATTTTTCATTTTATATACTAACTACTATCTTTGTTGACTTTTCTATAGAAAGGGTTTGCATTTACTGTATCTAGAAAGGGTAGTAACTAGATGATGGAAAGAAATTAAATTTGCACAAGAACCCTAGAATATTTTTTATGACCTAGCTCAAAAAAGACAAGAATTAAAAAAATGAGACTTTAACTTAATTAAGTAAAAGTTAAAGCCTAAAAATTTCAAAAAATTGACCTAGACATCAAGAAAACAAAAGAATAAATCACTAACACTTGGAAGCAAATGAAAGCACAAAAATACACTACATGACATGCTCATAGAACAAATGAGATTGAAGTTGGGATTGATGATGATACCTCATTTGATGAAGAAATGAACAATCAAGATATTATGTGCAAACAAATGAATGGGAGGTACTATCTCAAATGGGACTTGCCAGTAGTGTTTACTTAAATAATCTTCCAATGCTAGGTCAATATGATTTTGACAACAAACACAGTTGGCAAAACTACAATGTCTGACTACCTTTATATGTAACCGCACCCAACTTTTTAAGCACAAACTAGACCTTTGGACAACATACACAAAAAACCATGGATGAGCACAATTAAAAAACACATTATCTTTAGAACAAAAATAAGAATGTACCATCATTACGAATCATTCACTGGCAATCTCTTCTAACCAACCATTATATATGGTCATATTGTTGATCTCTAAGCCTTGTTGCCTATTAGTGTTCAACGCTTAGTCATTTTCTAGGCAAAGTTGGTCGATCATCACTACGACTGAGCCACCTACTAAAGGTCAAGTATTCATGGACTTGTTTATATTTTTGTTACAAGTCAAGCAAGTCTAAGGTTGTTGAGCACCCCAGTAAAGACAAAGTCACAATATATGTCCAGTAAAGAGAAGGAAGTTGAGAAAAGAAGAGATAGTATATGCTAAGTGAGTTAGTTAATGTCAAGCATACAAAAGCTGAGGGACAACATGAATATCAATTATCACCAAGCATCAGGATATTCAATTGTTGAGTAAACCAGTTTTGACATATGAGTTTGTGATAACACAAACACTTATGTAAATCATTTTGGCTGAATTCTATGCTAGATTTATGGATTGCAGAGACTGCTAAGAAGGTAACTACACATTTTTTTCATAGGACATCAATACCTAGGAAGGCAAAATAACCAATCAGAAAATTAGAAGGACTAAGCGGCAAAAGGGAGAACTTTGGATAGTTGATCATGATCTAGAACTTTCTCTAGTTATTTATTTAAGAAGGGTTCAAGCTCTAAATCATAATGATGATTGCATATGCATGAGAAGTTCAAGGATAGAGTGAAGGAAGGCTAATTTTGATAAACAGAGATAGAGATTAGACAGAGCAACCTAGTAGTGAAGAGCATAACAGAACTTCTCAAATTAGGAGATCAATTCAAACTAGGATAGAGGAGATATGTGATCTAGCATCAAGTGCTAACTAGAGGATCAAGTAATGAGACATTCCAACAAGTGGGTCAGTGTAAATCTTTTAACAGAGTGGTTTTAACAGGCCTAGTCAACTATCTTAATAGAGTGCTTACTTAGTTTTAAGTTTAAATCTTTTAATCAAGGTAGCCTGAATAAGTCTTGTAAGCTATTAATAGAGAAGACCCCTCATGATGTAGATCACCATAGGTGATCAAACATTTCATCCTTAATAGGAACATTTAATTATTGCAGTAATGAAAATTTGTGGGTGTCATCCCCACCCTAGTTTTACCTTCACCTTGGAGGGTTTTTAGGTAACCA
This sequence comes from Cupressus sempervirens, assembly GCA_028749045.1. Classification (NCBI taxonomy): domain Eukaryota; kingdom Viridiplantae; phylum Streptophyta; class Pinopsida; order Cupressales; family Cupressaceae; genus Cupressus; species Cupressus sempervirens. Next base: position 353,186,244 of record CM053787.1, on the reverse strand, counting down.
ATTTTTTGTGTTATCTGTTTTTATATTACTTGTGCATGTGATGCATAGTTAGATTTATTTCAACATCTTAAGTTTATGGTTGTATGGTACATGATCTAGATATGAGATGGGTTAATGGTGAATGTATTAGTTTTGTTTCAAGGAGTTAAAAGTTTTAGTGATCCTAATTCACCACACCCTGCTCCCCTCTCAATATCTTACTTCCCATTAAGAATTCCATAAAGACCAAAGATCCAAAAGAGCAAGATGCTATTCAAGTTCGAATACAACTGTCGAGTGTTCTTCTTGTTCATACTAATGCATCAAATGTTACACATGTTCAACAAGCTACACCTATTCAGTAGGAGAGTGCTTCCACAAGAAACAAAGACTAGGACTGAGTGATGGAGGAACAATTGCAAATAACATTGTTGAGTCTCAACAAACCACAATCACAAATAATGGAGAAGAAGATTGAGTCACTTGAGACTCTAGTGTGTTTAGATGAGGTCATTACACTTCCCATGTATGATCCTAACACAATGACACTTGAACATGTTGATGTTTTGGTAGCTTTAGTAGGATAAACCTGTGAGATCAAAGAAAAAATAATATAATTAAAATGATTCACACACACACATACAACTAATTAAGTTTTCAATTATATTAATCATATTGATGAATAGACATGTCCCATGAAGGGACATGTCTCTTCTCTTGGTTTATTAATCATACAAATACAAGGACATTGTCATTTGGAAAAAACATACCGTACACTGACAGAACTTAGTACTTTTGCAACAGTCTGCGAAAATTCAACATGTTATTAGAGCCAACTAAAAATGTAATAAATTGTTAAAATACATTTGATAAAGAGTGAGCTTCAATTGATGTCAGACAAACAATTTGGAAATGAGGGAAGGTTGGAAATGTATACTATGAAGCATGGATACAAAGGGAAATGAGAGCAAGAGAATAATATACTTTTATGATCATAATTTTACACTTTCCAATTGTGATTGTCAAAATAACTCAAAAGTTTTCAAGCTAACAAGATGAAGATTATGGGACAGCTGAGAGGTCATGGTGGGAGTATGCATTGCATCTCATTACAGAAAGTTTCCTGTCAATGGATAATAAGGGTGGAGATCTATAATAAAAAAAATGAAGAACCTTTAGGCCATGGATTACATGTGTGGTCAGCAATTAAAATGTATATTTTGTTCTACAAACACAAAGGAATTGGTGAAGATTGAATGAAGATAGCTAGATAACCATAGAGCGATTAGAGGCAATTACAAAATTAGGTTCTGGAGGGAAAAATTGTAAACTAGTCTTGTGATGATTTAAATCAAAATGACTTTTGTAGCATCGGCAAGAGCTATCAAGTGCATGAAAGAAGTCAACCCACTAATCTAAGTCAACACTATGTGACAAAGACTATTTACGTAGGTAGCAAATTGAGGACCAACCACTATGAAAGAAAATTGAAATGAAAGGTAGAACACAAATATGTTGCTATGTGCGTACAAACAATGTAATGCCTAACTAGATCTGTTTGTCATTAATAGAGGAAGGTTAAAAGAAAGGTGAGCCCATTCATCATACAAGCGCCCAATAAAGAATTAAATGAGACCATGACTAGAAAAATGAATACGCTTGAAGATTATTATGTGTTAATGCTTAGCGAATATGTATGTGAGTAGTAAAAGGAAAAGCGATGCACATGTATCCATGAGATTGAAAGCAACAATTTTTGTCAATGATAATGACAAATTTGATTATTAGACAATGAAATTGATAAATTAAATTAAAGAAGGGGCAATGTGTATTAAGTGACATTGGTCCCACCAAAGTAAGTATATATGATATATAATTTAATGTTTCCTATTTATATTATTATGAAATTTATTATTTTTTCATATATTAATATGTTAATAGATATATGGTAAACATTTAATAAATATTATATGAGATATTATAATTGAAAATATATGTAACAATAAATTATATATATAATTGCACTTGAAATTATATTTTAATAATTTGACATAATATTTGTTAAATATAAAGAGATTTATTGTAGGAGCATGAAAGTTAAAGATTGAGTAGGATGTTATCTTTCTTCTATTATTAAAATCTAACATTAAAAGTGCATATAGAAGATCAAATATATACATATATGTTCAAAGTATCTATTTTAGACAATTCTCTATATTATATTGGAATGATCTTATATTGTGATGCAAAATTATCGTCTCTTGTTATTCTTTTATTTTTAATAAGAGTTATTTGCCTTGATCCTTTCCTCTTAGAATGTTCTTTTAGGAAGAGGGATATTGATATCTAACTCAGAGGGAGCCTGACACATTCGTCTGAAGAAATTGATCAAGGATATATTTTGGTTGATCCTTGAAGATCTTGATCATAATAGATTCAGAGTGAGTATGACACTTCATTAAAGTAAACCTTTGGTGATCTCAATCATATTGATTCAGAGGGAGTAAACCATGTTGATATGGATTCTCCAATGATCAATAAAGTATAGTAGTCAACAGGGTCATGATTCACGAATATACCTCATGACTATGTGATTTAAATGGGCCTACCCCCTGTGTACATGAGGAATTCATGACTTCCAAATGATTTCACTTGTATTTAAAAAAGTTATTGAAAGGTGATGATCTTACAATAACTTAATTTTATATTGTGATGGATATCTTATAATGTCTATGCAGATCATTATAGATTATACCTTGTACGATTGATGTTTATATGGTAAGCATCATTAGAATGCATGTGCACATACCTTATAAATTTTTTTTGAGTACATAGTGAATGTTATTGATATTTTGGAAGGCAATTGCATAGAGTGCTTGGTGAATATCACATGTACTAATGCTTTGGGAGGTCATTACTCACAGTATTTGGTGAATATAATTGATATTCTGGGAGGTCAATACTCATGATATCATATGTGATATCAAACATTTTTGAGTAATTGATGAATATCATGTATTTTGGGAGACCAATACTCATGATATCATATGTGATATCAAGACTTTTCAATACTTGGTGGATACCAAATGTCGATATTCTAGGAGACCAAGACTCATGATATCAAATGTGATATCAAAATGGTGGATATCTTCTAATGAAAGATAGCTTTAAAATTTTCCATACGTAATATTACTAATGGTGTAATACATGTCATGTGTTTATCCTCCCTAGCTAAGAGGGAGTGTTGATGTTTTGGTAGCTTTAGTAGGATAAACCTATGAGATCAAAGAAAATTTGATATAATTTGATATATATATATATATATATATATATATATATATATATATATATATATATATATATATATATAACTAACTAAGTTTTCAATTATATTAATCATATTAGTGAATAAACATGTCCCATTAAGGGACATGTCTCTTCACTTGGATAATTCATCATACAAATACAAGGATGATGCCATTTGGAAAATGCATACCGTACACTAGCAGTACTTAGTACATTTGCAGCAATCTTCAAAAATTTAATAGAGAAAATGTAGATTCTATAAGTATTGCTGAGCAGAAAGACAAAGCAAGAACAACTCAAAAGAGAATTCAAGTAAAGAAAAGTTTTACATGATATCAAGGATATTTTTGTAGATGCATTTGAGATTCAAAATGTAAATGGTTAGGCACCAATTTTAGAACAATTAGTTTGTATTGTTGATAAAGTTAATAATGAGGATATAGAGACCATGAGAAATTGATGAGATGGTTTGAGAAAAAGTTTGAACACAAAGTTTTGGAGAAAGTGTCATTAGAAATTGCACTCAAGCAGGTTGAACTTTCAAACCTTGTAAATATTTTGGAAGGAATTTTGCAGATTATTCATTCTTTGTATATAAATCTTTGTGATGTTGAATTTTTCACCATGGAGACTTAAAGGTATATTGATCAATTAAAAGTAGAGTTTAAGACATGTGCACATTCTTTGAACAAGGACACACAAGTTCAAGCTCTATGCAATTTAATAAATTAGCATTTGGTCAAGGAAGATTAGTTGAGTTGATGACCAAAGATAGAAACATCAAAACAAAATTGATTTATATCCAAACCATGTTTCTACCTCATTTGGAGATCATGCAAAAGGAATTATTAGCTACAAAGAATCTAGTCAAGAGGGATTCCCATCTATCTATTGTCAAAAGTTTAGTAGATCTATCAACAAAGCTAGAAATTTGGATTTGGGTTATGGAATCAGTCAGATCAAGATGGAATCATGGATTAGAGGTGATTTTATACAATCACAAATCATGTTTGGACAAGTACAATTTGACTCCTACTAACCCCAAGCCCTAAGTGTCAAAAACAAGGGGGAATACTATCATGACATATTCTACAAGGGAGCAATTTATGCAAAGGACATATTTGATATCACATACCAAAATTTATATGCAAAGGACATATCAAATATCATAGATCAAAGGTAAGAGCATTCATTTATGGAGAACCATGTACATATGCTATATATAGTGAAGTCTTTTTGGAGACTGAATCGCAGTCAAAGGGGCAGTGCCATATTTTGTAATTTTGAACTGATTGCTAAGTCATGACAAAGTGTTATTTCCACTAATATCAAAAGGGGAGATTATTCATCTCTAGGCCTTTTTTCCTATTAGTCTCTAGAACACTTAGTCATTTTCTAGGTAGAGTTGGTCGGTCATCACTATGACCGAGACACCTATTGAATGTTGAGTATTTGTGGAATTGTTTATATTTTCATTACAAGTCAAGAAAGTCTAAGGTTTTTGAGCACCCCAGTAAAGATCGAGTTACAGTATATGTTGAGTAAAGAAAAGAAAGCCAAGAAAAGCAGAGATAGTATATGTCAAGTGAGTTAGTTACTATCAAGCATATAGAAACTAAGGGATAGCATGAATATTAGTTATGACTGAGCCTTAGGATATTCAATTACTGAGTAAACCAATTTTGACATATGAGTTTGTGATGGCACAAACACTTATGTAAATAATTTTGGCTGATGTCTATGCAATATTTATAGATTGTAGAGACAACTAAGGAGGTAGCTATGCATTTTGTCAAAGGACATCAATCCCTAGGAAGGGATAGTAACCAATCATAAAATTAGAAGGACTAAGTGGAAAAAGGGAGAACTCTAAATCATTGATCATCATCTAGAACTTTCTTTAGTTGTCTATTTAACAAGTGTTTAAGCCCTAAATCATAAGGATGATTGTGTATGCACGAGTAGGTCAAGGATAGACTAAAGGAAGGATAAGTTTGATTAACAAAGATAGAGATTAGAAAGAGAAAACTAGTAGTGAAGATCATAACAAAGTTTATTAGATTAGGAGATCAATTCAGACAAGGATAGAAGAGATTCATAATATAGCATCAAGTGTTAACCGAAGGATCAGTACTGAGACATTCTAACAAGTGGATCAAGGTAATTTCTTAACAGAGTGGTTTTAACAGACCTAGTCAAATCTCCTAATAGAGTTCTTACTTAGTCGTGAGTTTAAATCCTTCAATTAAGGTATATTGAATAAGTCTTGTAAGCTTTTAATAGGGCAGACCCCTCACAGGGTAGATCACCAAAAGTTATCAAACATTATAGCCTTAATAGGCATACTTTATTGCCATAATAGTGAAGATTTGTGGGTGTTATCCCCACCCCAATTTTACCTTCACCTTGGAGAGTTTCTAGGTAGCCAAATTTTTCTATTATGTGTTTGCATATTACATGTGGAAGTGATGCATAGTTAGATTTATTTTAGTATTTCGCATTTATGGTTGTATGGTAGATTGTCTAGATATGAGATGGGTTAATGGTGAATGTATTAGTATTGTTTCAAGGAGTTAATAGTTTTAGTTATCCTGATTCAACGCCACACACCCCCCCCCCCCTCCCCCCCCCTCTCGGTATCTTGCTTCCCATTAAGACTTACAACACATATAGGAAATAATAGGAATTGAGAAAACCTATCTCATCAAGTATATAAGAAACACACTAAAAATTCAAGGACAAAAATTAGCAAACTCACTCCTTGTTCTTTTGCTAACAGGAATAGTTGCATTTAATATACAAACCTCAATAATACATGTAGCCATAAAGATTCCAATCAAAGACATGCAACATCTCCAAGCACAACCATTAACAACTCTATAAGAAGACATAAAAATATATATGATATGTTCTCATTGACGTAATGAGCATCATTGGGCCTTGAAGATGCTTCTAAAAATTGATAGCAAGATAAATGAGGCAATACCCTAAAATCAACATATTTTCTTTGGGGGCATTACTATAATACTTGTAGACAAATTTTCACAACAACCACCTGTAATGGACAAACATATCTATGCATCACATACAACTGCACAAAATCTATGGTGTAGATTTAATATATCTGTAACACTACAAATAATATGTAGATAAGAGGGTGGTGATCAAATGCAAGTACAATTTTGAGAAACCTTATAAAATATGCACAATACAAAACAAAAACAATCGAATTGGAAATTGTTAATGATATGCACAAATAAGAACCTAAAAAAAATTGAACAAGAATATTTTTACCTATACATAAACTTATTCATAACAAATGAACTTGTAGTAATACACAACAAAAGAGGTTGCAACAAATAAATGTACCTATCGCACTGAGCCTTGCAATAAACACACAGTGTAAATTAGGTAATACCAATAATGATGAGCAAATACCCCATGAAGTATTACTAAGAAAATCATAATGTGTAATGCTAACAACAAACATATGGATCTAGGTTGGTCTTTTAAATAGGTCATTAGGAGAATTCAAAGATATTGTCTAATAAACAAGATCAAAACCACTAGAATTACTAGCATATGTGTCTATAACATTTGACAACTATAATGGTCCACCATGGAATGAAGAAAGCCCCAAAAATATACCAATACAACCCATAACATGGGGGAGCCATAAGAAAATTCCACTATCAATGGCATGAGCTATCATTGTACACAAATCCCAAGGCTTAGCACTTAAGAAGGAAATGATTGATATTGGTAAAGTTGAATGACAAGGCTTCACCTTTACTATATACTCTTGAGTGAAAAATATACAAGGCCTTCAAATACAACCACCATTCTTTTTTTATCGATGTTCCAAAACTAAAAGGAATCCATACAATATTATATAAGGAAAAAATAAGAGGCTGGTCTGCAATTGCTCTCAAAATAACAAGTAAAAGTATGACCAATAACTCAACTACATTGTTCACACTAATAAAATAATATTAGGGACTCATTTAATACCTATTACTTACTACAATTCGATAGATACTACATTTTACTGTCTACAAGTCTACTCTCAAACAAGAAGAAAAGGGAACAATGGAGGTCTACATTGCTCCTCCCCCATAAAAAAAAAAATTATTTCCTTTATACATTATTCTCTCTTTACGGTTTGTAAAAATGAATTCCTAATTTTTCTATTCAAAATTCAATGCAAGAAATCCTTTACAAAACAAACACTAACACAATTTAAAAAGAGAAATAATCCATGAAACAATATGAGGAAAAAAGAAAAAGTTTACCTTCACTAGCAGTCAAAATAGAAACCTAAGGTATGTACAAGTACTTCAATAATGTTTACTTTAAGAAAATGATATTTTTTTCTTATTAAAGAAGTTACATGGTTACTAACAATAGTCAACTACTCTGTTTTAGATTCTATAGGTTGAATCTACAAAAAAAGAGGCAATGAAGGTTTACTTTGTTTCCCAAATTTAAATAGGTGTATTTCCATTGCACATTATTGTCTACTAAATATTTATAAAAAAATTTATTGCCTTTCTACATTGAATTTCACTGCAAGAAAAAATGGAATGACTTACATTACAAAAGGAATATGAAAAACTTAAGAACCTTGATTGCTCACCATTGGATGTCTTCTAGAATGGTCATTGTAACATCTCTAACACATTCTCAAGGTGATTGGTTCTTAATCAACACGGGTAAATTCAAATGAAAAGGAACTGCCTTCTCATCTATCCAAGAAAAATTGTATAACAACTTTAGATAAAACCATCACACTCTTCTCAACGAGATCTCAAACTAGTAAATGTCTAATACAACACATCTACAAAGATAAAATCTCATCTATAATTACCCTTTTTAAAAAAAAGTCATTTATACAAACATAGTTTTACAATATTTGTACAGACAAGATTGTATTATATTATTCTTTATGACTTAATAGTGACTATTGCTAATAAAATACTAAGTACAAGCTCTTCTAGGCCATGCCACTACACACTCTCATTTACTCAAATTTCTCATTTCATCACTATACGGAGCAAGAAAGAGAGAAATGCAAGGTTTACTTGGCATCTCAAAAAAAAGTATATTACCCCACCATTTTGATGTCTCCTCAAAATTTACAAACACATTATTTGAAATTTGTTTTTTTTTTTTGTTTTAAAAAAAAAACTTTTTTGAGGTGAATGTCAAGAGGAAGGCTATAACCCATAGTGCAAAAAGGTGTTCTTGAGAATGAAGGGATACCAAATAAAATGGTCCCATGTTTACAACAATCTACTCATCCCAACTACATTACATTGAAGGAGATAAAGGTACTATAAAAAAGGTAATCCAAGTATGAAAAGCTATTGTCATAGTATTCATATTGACAAACTTGTATAATTTTGGCTTCTTTATTTTCTAATAGTTACTATTGCTTATCAACTACTAATTTAATACCCTACAAATCAAATTAAAAATAATAAAGTGAAATAATGGAGATCTACTTTGTGTCTTTGGAAAGAGAGGTCTATATCCTTTACACTTTATTTTTTGCTATAAATTTACAAAAATCAGAATTATAATTAAATTTATTTGTCTTTGTAGACACCTAAATTTGATTACACACTTTGGTAATCCTATTTAGCTATATCTAAAGGCATCATTAATTAAATTCTTATTTAATTAATCATGTGTCATCCCCTAGTTGATTAATTTAATTAATCATCTATAGTCCTAATTGATAAATCAAATAACCAATTATTTATCAATTAAATCTTATTCTCCTATATAATTCCAAAAACCTCATTTATTAAATAAATCTATTTGATAAATAAAGTTCTCAAATCTAATAGCCCCCAACCTACCCTTAATCCTCCATTTAGCCTAATCCACCCCATCCACCCATACTAACTAAGCTTAGCCACTAACTCACCCACCCTCATCATTGCCATCCACTTGCACATCTCTAACATCCCTAAACTAATCCTAATCCAAGCCTAACCCATCCTCTAATCATTTGCACATTCCTAAGAAAGTTTAAGATTTTCCTAAACCAAGCCAAAGTCTCCCCCCAAAATATCCCAACCACCAAGCCATGAATGCTCTTACAAGCCCATTCATTTCTCTTACAAGCCATTATGAGGGTCTTTATGAGCTTTGAGCCTCCTTTGTTGACCCCTCAACCCCTCTTGCTCTAACCAATGACCCTGTGACACGTGTTATTCCCTGATTGGCTATAAGAAAGCACAATCCATGTGCTCTCCTCTCATTCAATCTGGGCCCTCCATAAACTTTTATCTCTCCTTGCATCTTGGCAATCAATCCCTCAAGCCCTTAGCCTATAAATTGGATCCCCTTCCAAGCCATTTATCAAAATCCTTAAGCTAAAGTTACCATGTCAGTTTGAGAAGCCAAATACATACTCTTACATATACCCACACCAAAAATCCCAAGTCCATCTCCATTGAAGCATAGAGAAAATTTGAGCATACATCCTAAATCTATCAAATAGACACATCCCTAAACAAGAAAGGCATCATTGAGAGAATCTCTTAATGGTTCATATTCTCAATTGAGGGCTTGTCTTTGTCTAGCATATATGTTATGCTTTTTAATTTTGTAAATGCTTTCATTTCATGTAAATTGGTGTTTCTAGCATAATTATTTAGTGTACACATTTTGGCACACCTGGTGGGACTTTTTCTTATCTTAACTTCTCAAATCTGTAATAAAACTTTTTCTGCGGGATCGTCATTCCCACTTGCAGGAATGTTGTAAGGCCATAAATTCGCGGGATCGCTCTGTCAAAAAGAGCTCTCGAGTTTTTGGCTCGTGGTTTTAATTTCTTTTTTGATAGTTTTTCTTGGCATTCCCGCACCTAGTTACACCTGCGGGAACGCATCCCCGCAAAAAAAAACTCCAGCGGGATCGCAAACTCGCTTGCAGGAATGCTACCCTCGCGAGAATGCTGCTTCTCACATTTTCTCTGCGGGAACGATGTCTGAGCCTAGTCATTGTCATTGTCTTTGTGCTTATCTTGCATGGTTAAATCTTAGGAAATGAACATGTCTGCATAATCACAAACAAAACACACATCTCAATTTTGGGCTTAAAATGAACAATATTTTCTGTTAATCTATTGGAATGTATGTTCGCTCAAATCCACATTTTAGAAAATTTCTAAGTTATAAAAATGAATCAAGACACTTTGAGTGAGTTTTTTGTTGGACTCACCCTTTTTAATCACCCATCATTCTAACCATTGGTTACAATATCAGCGCCATATATGGGGATGGGTCTACCTAAAAGGGTGTTAAGTGCTCCACAAAAATCAAACTCCACTCACTTGAGTTTTTATTGGTTTTTCTAAGATAGAAAATTTCTTGAATGCGCATTAGTCTCGCTAACACTTTATTTGGGCATAAAAATTGAACAAATCTTGACGTGAAGGGCCTCCAGGCACATGCTTGAAATCAAGCTTTACACACATCTTTGTTTTGGCCTTAAAATGAACAAACACCAACTCTTGAATTTCTTAAAAGAAATAAATTGATACTTGACATGGAGGGCCTCTAGGTGCATGGGTTTACTTTCTTGTTGACCCTAACTCTCCATTGTGTATTCATTCTTCGATCGCATTTTCTTTCATTCACATATATCAAGTTGGAATTGAACATTTGCATCCTAAACATGTGTGTTTGCAAGGTCTAGACTAGACAACTTAAGTGTCAATGGAAAAGAACATCTATCTTTTGGCTTGAGATCATTCGAGTCTTCTCTCCCCTTGTCGCCTTTGCAGGCCATCTTGGGTGCATAAGATTAGGATCCAAAATATTGTCTTTTTAGTTTTAGGGGGCCTACTTGGGGATTTCATCACCCCTTGGGATGACCTCAACTCCAGCATTCCAGCAGAGTATAAAAATCGGGAGGTGAATCCAAAGACACCTCTCTTGGGATCAAGATTTTGTCACTTAGGCTAAGCCTCAAGGAACTTTATACCCTTGAGAAGTGAAAGAGAAGAAGTGGATTACTGCTCCTCTCGGCTATGTGACATCCTTTTGGTTTCATCTATGGATTTGGGCCTCATGTACCTTGCATATATCAAGGACTCCTTAGATAAACCAACTGTCAGCTTTATAGCCAACCGTCTAGGATGTTTGTGTGCTTGAAGTGATTGCTTGAAACATTTGTAAAACATACACACTCCTTGGTGCAAGTATCACATTCTGGAAATCAAAACCTCTATCTAGTTGTTCTTATATATTGCTTGATCTTTTACTTATTGAATGAATGTTTTCCAAACTTGGTCAATTCTAGCATAGGGCATACTTAGCGTAGTCACTGCCTCCAAAAACCCCACGGTTGTGATTTTAATCCTTGGAAATTTCTCATGTCAAGCCATCCCAAGACTAAGTTTAAGAAGGCTAAGCTTCCTCAAATACCACCCTATAAGGAAATCGAAGTAGAGCATAAGAAGCATACTCCTAACCCTAGGATTGCCAAATTGGATCAAATTGAGAAAGATGGAGCTGAAGTAGCATTGCAAACTGAATGGGACTACAAAATCCAAAACCTTACCCTTCGATGTGGTGTTAATACGAGCCTTATCGAAAACTCTACTATTACTCATTCTGATTAGGTCCTTCCTTTTTTCGCACACACTTACACACATATAGGTTTAGTCTCTTGTCTAGGAATTGTACTATCCCATCTAAGCAGTTGAAGTTAGACCATCTCCTCTCATCTTAGGTTGCTGAAGAAGAATTTTCCACCTACATTGTTAAAATCTTAGCGTTATTTCCTCACTCACTTAGAAAAATCTTTGCATCACATCTCTCATCATCTTGAGTATCCTCGAAACATAACACTTTGCTAGGAATAGGTTGTTTTTGGTGTCCCACATCACCTTGAGCCAAAGGTTAGGGTCACACTTTTTTGCATCACCATCACATTTCCCACATTCATATTTTAGGAAAACACAAGCACCATATCATTTGGACACCCTTAGTATCATCCCTCGCTACATTTGCATCTTTAGGAAAAGCATCCTTTCATGCCATCCACCACACGTTTTGGTAGGCACACACGAAAAAAAGACATGGATTCTAGTCATAATGGTAACACATCCCGAGCTTAGCCATACTCTATAGTGTCCCTAACACCATTAGACCCACCACCTCAAATCCCAGAGGAACCAGGATCATCCATAGATATTGAGGCTTTCATGAACCAACCTAGTCATGCTACCATCGTAAATGCCATCATAGATCGCAACAAGGAAACCATCATGGAAAATTTCTTACAAGACAATGTTGGTGTCTTTGAGTTTGGATGTCCACCACCTATCAACATAACAGATCCTACTCACCCATTGTTTGGATGGCAATCACCTCAGGTAGAACTAGTAGACCCAAATATCCCCTCGACCCAGGTGCTAGTTCCCATTCCATAGAACACTCATCCCATTCTCACTCAACCATTGGTGCATACTACATCCCAACCAACCTCAAGTATACCATTTGCATCTGTTTCCACCACTCATTTTTTTGCGCCACCAAATCCTCCATTTGCATCTAGCAGCACTACCTTTTTTCTTCCACCCCATATCACATCTAGTTCATTTGCTACTCAAATACCACCATTAGGGTCCAATACCTCATCTTCCATTCCACCAAACATCACTATCAACCCCTTCATAACTAGCCAAAGCTCTTCAACCGCTTTTCCTTTGGGACCTTGGAATATTACTATGACATAGGCACCTATCATTAGTCTTCCCCCTAGCATTGCAGTCACATTCGCACCTCTGACATTGTCATCAAATGCTTCACATAGCTATTCACTCCCACCCCTCACCAACTATTTCTCCATGCCACCTCTAGGAAATTGCCCAAATCCACCGCAACTGTAGTTGCCTACGGTAAGCACTTTGCCGCAAGCTAACTACCTTGCGCCTACTCCAAATCAGTTCTACTCTCAAGTAGGCACACAACCCACATACATTGGGCATGGTATGTATTCCCAGAGCATAGCACAATCATTATCCACATTACCACCATTTCAGCCGCAATCTTCACATCAGCAGTATGCCCAAGCACCCACACAGAACTATCTCATGGGGCAGCAACCTCATAGTTATCTACCACACCAACCTCAGTAGATGCAATAGTATGCACAACCCACGTCTGAATGGGAAGAAATGAAAAATGCTCTTAAAGCCCTCAAGGATGGGACAGACACCAAAACTTTCAAATTTGAAAATGATTGCCCATACCCATTTGATAGGACTATCACATTGACTCCATTTCCTAAACATTTTGAGATCCCCAAGTTTGACAAATTTAGGGGTAAGAGTGATCCAGTCACATATGTTATAGAATTCTATATGCATTTTCAAGAGGTAGCTTATAATGATGTGTTACTCATGTGGCTTTTTCCCAAGAGCCTGGCAGAACCAGCCTTGGAATGGTTCTGTCGTATCCCTCAAGGTACTATTAAAACTTTTGTAGAACTTTCTGAGGCCTTTGTTTCTCAGTATACCCATCTCGTTGAAACTGAATTATCTGTAGTGGACCTCATCCACACTAAACAAAAGGGAGGATAAATCCTTACAGAGTACCTACAATTCTGGTAGATCCTCACAACAAGGATCTCTTGTACCATCCCTGAGCGCCATCTTGTCAAGATGTTCATAAACAACGTGCACCCTAGCCTCGCTCATCATATGGTTATGAACTATTTGCAAACATACAAGGACATCAAAGAAAAAGGAATGGGCCTCAAGCAAGGCCTCATTAAGGATGGTGTCATTAGATTATAAAAAGAAAACACCCAGGACCGTGGTTCAAGCAATGAAAAAACCTGATATTGGAACAAAAACAAGAATACAGTGATAGATGGTGCCATTGACACTCGACAGGTCCATATTGTTGGGGCAGCTACCAGTGTTCCCACCACATTTTTCCAACAACAAACTTATCAACAGCAACCTCCTGCGTATCACCAGCCACCCATGCAAACTCATCAGCAAATACCTATTCCTCATAATCAAACTAATGCTATCACACTATCGGCAGGAAGTAAACCCCATGTTCAGAGGCAACCATAGACATACACCCCATTGGGGGAACCTCTTGATACAATCTTTGAAAAGTTGTCCAAACATAACCTTGTTTGATATCCACAAACACAACCCTTGGAACCTAATCAGTCTAGAGCATCCTGGTACAAAGATAATGAATATTTCAAATTCCATCATGTCAAAGGGCACACTACCCTTAAATGCAGGCAGCTTAAGGATTATGTACAGGACCTCATTGATCGAAAAGAGATCATAGTGGGGGCACAACCCTCACCTAATGTAGGGTTAATGATGTATCAAAATTCTTTCCCTCCTCATAACACAAACCCAGGAAAGGCACTTCCAAACCCTCCTATCAACAAACCTAACAATGCTTCGGGTAAACAAGGTGACAACCAAGACATGTCTTAGAATTATACCTCAGCATACTTAGACTATGGTAGCTTAATTGGTTGCATATCCCAAGTCAAACCGTCTATCAATGTCATCAATATCAAAAGCCCAGACACTCAGTGTGTAGTTGCTACCCGTCGAACATGACTCAATATAGCTGGTCCACCTGTATCCACACAAATCAGACCACCATCAGCATGACCATCTCCATCTCGAGCATCTCCATCAGAATCACCTTCACTAGGGCCACAATATAACATTTTGGAACACCTTGGAAACATGCTAGCCCAAATCTCCATCCTAGATCTCTTACGAACAAGCCCACTTTATCAAGAGATCCTTGACAGCACTCTACGTGAGTCCTGCATCCCCTCCGACATAAATGCCACTGAGTTTTACAACTTGGTTGGCCATCTTTCAGCCTCATGTGCCTTATCCTTCAAAAATACTGATATCCCCGCAGTTGAACGTGATCACATCCTCCCACTTCGCATCGTTGTTATGGTTTCTGACTTTGCAGTTAAATGTGTCATCATAGATAATGGATCGGCTCTAAACCTATGTACTCTAAAGTTCATCAAGCAGGTAGGATATATTGAAGTAGATATCATCAATGAGGTGATCACCATCAAGGCATATGATAATTTGGAGCATACTACTGAAGGAACCATCTTGCTCCCTATCAGAGTCGGCCCAGCCACTCAAGAAACACTTTGTCATGTAGTTGATCTTAACCTTCCATATAAAATCCTCCTCGGTCGTCCATGGATTCATGCTATGAAGGCCATTCCATCCACATATCATTAGTGCGTCAATTTTTTTCATAATGGCACTGAGATAACCATCCACGCAGATCCTGAACCCTTTGCTTGTTGCAATGCAATTGAAGCTTCATACACCAATCACTATGTTGGGATTGAAATTGGTACCACCATGGCCAGCTCCTTTGGCACCTGCCATGTCCAGACACCATTCTAGCCTCCACTCTCTCCACAATTAAGATCAGCTACCCAGGTTATGGTGAGTCTAGTCTCATAGATGCTTTTGTTTTTGGTGTTCTACCACTTGACCCACATACTCAAGGATGCCCAATACATCAAGGGCCTATACCAGCAACCCCCTTGCGACTTCACCAGTTGGGCCCTACCACTTTTTTCACCAAAGGTATCCTTGATGGAGCAGAAAACACACTAGACATCAACACATGGCTATACAAAGAGCCACCTCCTAAAAGTGAAGCATTTCTTGATCACTTTAAACAAAAATATCCCTGGTCACATCGCTTGGCCCCGGAGCAATGGGATTATCAAGGAGGTGGTTTAGGCTACCAGGAATTAGGTATGAGATAGCCTATAGAAGCACACCAAGGGCAGAAAACCAAAGGCTTAGGCTATGGACTCCCCACAACTGGGGGCACCACAATGGAAGGTCATGCCTTTATGAACATCCAAAACACTCTCGTCAAGGTTGAAGACATTCCTAATGAAGTTGAAAAGAAATCTTACGATGATATTTTCCTTGACGAAATAATCCTTGGAGCCTCTATGCTATGCCAGCTATTCTTTAATCTCATAGACCTCCCCCTCGCTCACCCTAAACTCATAGATTGGGACCAACCAAGTGTTGTTCATGTTGACGAGTTCTCTATCGAGCATGCAGTCCTTAAATTCATGGGGACAGAGATGCCACATAAATGGCCGCCTCCACCATCAGCGTATGTCTACAAGCTATATCTTGCGGGTTATTTCAAGGAGGAGGAAATATCTAGTCACAAAAATGAAATTCTAAAAGAAACAAAAAAGCAAAAGGGTAAAAGAAAAACATCCCATGGTGAAAACTCCTCTAGAGCGCCATTGGGTGACTCAAAAAATGAAACAAAGATAAAGGACATATCCAACGGTGAAAACCTCTCAGAGGCACCTGAGGATGGAGATTTCATCCTCCCCCCACAAGAGCATCGACCTCCTATATCTTCAGTTTTGACAGAAGAAACTCGGCCTCTAAATATTAGTCTGACAGAGATACCACATATCACATACATCGCAGCCTCTCTACCACCTAAACAAGCAGAGCTTCTTCTTGAAGTTCTCTGTGAAAATATAGGCTACTTTGCATGGTCATATCAAGATATGTCGGGGTTGGACTCCAAACTAGTTGTACACCATTTGGCAGTGGATCCAGGGGCCAAGCCCGTCAAGAAAAAACTTTGAAAAATGCACCCCAAGGTGGCTTTATTAGTCAAGGCAGAGCTAGAGAAGTTGCTAGAGACCAAAATCATTTGACCAATAGATTATTTTGAATGGATTTCTAATATGGTACCTATTACCAAGCCCTCTAGTGATATCAGAATTTGCACTGATTTTAGGGATCTTACTAAAGCTTGTCCAAAGGATGACTTTCCCCTACCAAATATTGACATGATTGTGGATCTCACCACAGGTCATGAACTCTTGTCACTAATGGATGGTTTCTCTGGATATAATCAGATTCATATAGTAGAAGAAGATTAGCATAAGACAGCATTTACTGCACCTTGGGGCACATTCTGCTACAATATGATGCCATTTGGGTTAAAGAACGTCGGGGCAACCTATCAGCACACAATGATGGTTATCTTCCATGACCTAATCCATAAGATACTTGAGGATTATGTGGATGATATTCTAGTCAAATATCTCAATGCTTTGGATCACTTATCTCACCTTGAGGAAGTGTTCAACTAATTGGCAGAATATCATCTCATGCTAAATCCAAAGAAGTGTGTCTTTAGTGTTACTTCAAGAAAGCTCCTAGGCTTCATCGTGTCACAGCGTAGTATTGAGATTGACCCTAAGAAGGTCAAAGCCATCATAGATATGGCTCCACCTAAGACACTCAAGCACCTTTTTTCTTTCTAAGGAAAACTCCAATCAGTCTGGTGGTTCATTTCTCATCTTGCTGATAAGTGTCAACCTTTCACTCACTTGCTTAAGAAAGATCAAAATTTCAAATGGGACCCAGCTTTCCAAAGCAATTTTGAGCTCATCAAACAACACTTAGCTAATCCACCTATTTTGGTTCCTCCAGTTGTAGGGCACCCCCTCGTATTGTACATCACAACTACTCCTACCGCATTAGGTGCTCTGCTAGCACAACTTGATGATGTAAGAAAGGAATGAGCTATTTATTACATCAGTCGAACATTAGTGGGTTATGAGCTCAACTACATGCCAATGGAGAAAGCATGCTTAGCAGTGGTGTTTGCCACCCAGAAGCTACGTCACTACATGTTGATTCATACTATACAATTGATATCAAAGATTGATCCATTGAAATATATGCTCTCTCGTACAGTACTCACTGAACGCCTAGAAAAATGGGTTATGCTTCTCAGTGAATTTGACATTTAGTATGTTGATAGAAAGGCCATCAAAGGTTAGGCTGTTGTAGATCACTTGGGTAATGCACCCATAGTAGCAAATCACCCACTCATCATGGAATTTCCAGATGAATATCTCTATTTGATAGAAAAACAATCACTCTGGAAGCTATATTTTGATGGCTCCTATACATCTCATGGCTCTAGTGTGGGCATACTCTTGGTTACACCTCAAGGTGATTATATTCCTAAATCTTTCAAGCTACAATTTCTGTGTACCAATAACATTATGGAGTATGAGACCCTTGTTGTGGGATTAAAAATTTCCATTGAATGGAATATCACAGAGCTTTGGGTCTATGGTGATTCTCAGCTTATCATCAAACAAGCTTTGAATGAATATCAAACCAAAGATGACAAGTTACTACCTTACAAGGATCTAGTTGATCAATTAAAGGAGCATTTCACTCAGATCCAGTTCACACAGATACCTAGACTCCAGAATAAGGCAGCTAATGCTATGGCTACTATTGGTTCTCTCTTGGAAATACCACACAAAGCTATACAGTATGAATTCATGGTTGAGCAGCTGCATGAACCTACATATGAGAATGATGAATCAACACGGGTCTATATCTTGGTTGGTCTCCAATATCCATGGTACCATGAAATTCATACTTACCTACTAAATGGTATCATATCTCCTCACCTTACATGAACCCAATGCCAAAACCTTATTCACAAAGCTTCTTGTTACACTATCATCGCCCAAACCCTATATCATTGTGGTTATCATGATACTCTCTCTCGATGTTTAGAACAAAATAAGGTTACGATGGCTCTCAAAGAGGTACACGCTGGACTTTGTGGTGCTCACACGAGTGGGATGGTGCTAGCAAAGCAGATCCTTTGGGTTGGATACTATTGGCCTACTCTAGAACAAGATGCATGTGAATTTGTGAAATGATGTTTACCTTGTCAACAACATGCTAATTTAATTCGAGCTCCAACACAAGACTTGAAACACATTGCACCACCATGACCTTTTTCCTGTAGGGGATTTGATCTTATTGGTCTTATCGTGCCACTTTCTTCAGAAGGGCACAAATGGATAATCACCGCCACTGATTATTTCACTAAGTGGGTCGAAGCAATTCCCCTTGTTACTGCCACGAGAGTTCAGGTGTCCAAATTTATATTGTACATATCATATGTCGCTTTGGCATCCCAGCTACCATTTTCATAGACCATGAAGGTAATTTTAAAAACTTAAATATGGAAGAATTATGCACTTCCCTCTGCATCGACCACCGCTTCTCGAGCCCATATTTCCCACAAGGTAATTGTCAAGCTGAGGCAACTAATAAAACCCTCCTCAAAATCCTCAAGAAAGTTTTCAATGACTCTGGCCGTGATTGGCATTTGCAAATTAATCCCGCCCTATGGGCATACCGCACTTCATTCCATATAGCCACTGGCACAACTCCATACTCCCTGGTCTATGGTACTGAAGTAGTCCTGCCTATTGAGGTTGAACTCCCATCACTCTGCATTTCTCTCTGAGGATAGATATCTGATGAAGAATATAGAGTGGCTCAACTTACTCAACTTGATCTACTTGATGAAAAATGGCAACAGGCCTACGACCATCTCATGGTCTATCAAAGTCGCCTCAAGCGCAATTTCAACAGGAAAGTTCATCCATGCAGTTTTCAAGAAGGTGACACGATCCTTAAAGTGAACATGAAGGTTCAAGCTGACAGAGAAAAGAAAGGCAAGTTCGAACCCACTTGGCTTGGTTCTTATGTGATCATGACATCTTTTGGCTTAGGAGCCTATCAGCTATCTACCCTTGAAGGTGAAGTCCTAAATGATCCTACCAACATTATTCACCTCAAGAAATTCTATGCCTAACAACAAAATTTTCAAATCAAGGAAAGAAAAAAAGGCACAAAGTAAAAATAAAGTGTCCAATGGTGAAAACTTGGCAATTCAAGTGCCTTGGATAGGTCCCTAGTGAAAACCTAGCAAATAGGCGCCAGGTGTACTACAGCTCTTCCATTATCTATCACCGACACACACCCCTTTATCACCCCTCCATATTTTATCACTCATCCCACCCACTTTTCCAAGGTGTTCCTTATCATTATTCGCCATGCTTCGCAACATCATCCTCTAGCACTTTGCACTATGTAACATCCCATCTCATTTATAGCATCCCATGTACCATACTTGATGTATCTACTAGATCTACCCTATCACGTGCTTTTTATCTTTACCATATGTAGCATATACAGCCCATGTAACATGTGTCTCATACCTCCACACTAATCCTTGTCTCCCATGTGCCATACCTATGTGAATACAACAATATCCAGACCCTTGTACATAAATTGCGCTTTACATAATCTCACCTAAGAAAAACCATGTATTATAACAACGCTATCTCCTCATCCTGAGCTTTCCCCTGTCATACATATACCTACTACTATGTTTTGCTATCTAGTCATGAATTCTCGTATCCTTAACTAGTCTTACTTGTACATACTATCCACGTTTTGTTGCAACCGGTCAGTTGATCCCTTTGACAAAAGGTTCCTTTTTCACTTTGTGGAATCTTTTGTTGTTTCATTTTTTGGGTTGATTGTTTCCACGTATCTTTTTTTGTTTCCTCCTCAAAATTGCCATGATCATTTCATATCATGGTGTGTTTTGCCTAGGACAACTAAGGAGGTTGGTTTCAATCACAGTCTTTTGCTACTTGTGAGTCAGTTTGATATTATCCTTGCATATTTCCAACATTTTTTCATCTTTCGATAAAACATGATGCACTTGGGTAATCTCATTTTCTTGTGGATCATCCAGCATCATTCCAACACTGATCTCTCCAAGACTCATGTGTGATGTTGGGGCAATGCTTGTGTGCCTGTTCGAGTCAGTCCTATGGAATTTTGGGGAAAAGGCCTTGATGTTCTTAGTAACCTTGGTAGATCCCTAACAATCCTATATCAACTAAAGTGTTTACACTACATAGTGGTACTCCCTCGCGAAGTACCCCATGCTCAAGCTTCCCCTATGCATCACTTTTATTTTTTAGAAACCCCTGGGTATCTTCCTCCTTATCATCACCCCTCTCCCTTGAACTATCACTTTTTACATCCTTAGAATCACTTTCTTCATAGCCATGAACATCAATTCTTATTCATTCTCATCATGATGTGATCCCTATCATAAGTTACTATCCTAGCTCTAAAATCCCTATTATCCCCTTGACTGTGAGTTTTTTGGTTACTCTTTTTCCAACATTATTCTCCTTAGAGTTAGTATCTCCTATGATCACTTTTCATATCATAGAACGCTATCATAAGTCAAACGTTGGTTATCTTATTCCACCACCCTTGTTTGTCTTGCATCTCCTAGAATCTCGTATGTTGTATTATCATAGCTTGTATCCTTTATCATATCATGGAATATCATTGCATTCGATCTTTTATGTTATTCTCACATGCTTATCATAAATCCTAGGTGTATCTTTTAGTTTGTGTTCTTTTTAGCATATCATAAATTTACTATTCTCTCTTTTAGTTCATTTTAGCATAGTCATCCATCATTCGATTATGGCTCATTTTAGCATAGTCATTCATCATTAGATTATCAATCATTTTAGCATAGTCACTCATCATTAGATTATGATTGATTTTAGCATTATAGTCATTCATTATTGGTATAGATTTCATTTTAGCATTGTAGTTCATCATTAAGTTGTACTTCATTTTTTTTATATTTTCATCTTTTATTTTGTAATTCTTTTGTTTTACTCTTTGATCCATCTTTAGTTTGTGTTAACATATCATAAGTGTGATGACATTATATTCCTTTTCCGTATCATAAATCTATTGTTTATCCTTTAGTTGGTGATTCATTTTACATGTGTCACTTATTTTATAGTTTGTACTTATCATCATACAAATACTATCCAACGAAATCATTTTCTCCAGGATCACATCACATCCATCATAAAGCAACATCACATCATCAGGATCATATGAAAAACCTATAATACTACATCTATCATACAGCAAATCTCATCATCATCACATCTAAAAAATCATAAGGAAAAATCATGTCATCAAGGATCACATCAAATCACATCACATTTGTGATATCATAGGTAAAAATCACATCACATCATATCTGCACTATCATAGCTGAATCACATCAAAATCATATTATATCATGTATACAATGTCATCAAAAATCACATCCTACATCACAAACTGTTAGCACAACCATAAAATCATAGCACATCTCGCATCTTACATCACCAATCGTCAGCAATACCATCAAAACATCACTATCAACCACTATACATAACACCAATAGTCCATAACACATATATCACCAGAATCATCAGATCTATATATTAATGAAAGAATGAAAGAATAAACAGTCCATCAATGTACAAATGTCCATATCATACAAATGGGTCTGAGCCCGCATAAAAATCTCAATGTGTCTCAAAAAGCCAATATATACATGATACTTAGTATCCCAAAACATCACATGCTCATCAATGCTCAACTCGTCATCCTTTCATCATCAGTCTCCTCCTCTACCCCTCTCCCGACCAATAGTACTGATGGTGGTGGAGGTGGTGGCCTCATCAGTCCTCCCCCCGTCCTAGAGCTCTCTACCTCCTCTCCCATCCCGCACCGCTGGCTTGACCTTGCCCTGTGTGTTGGGACTCACCTGCACTCTCCCCCCCAGTACTCAATCCACTCTCCCCTCCTCCTTGCATCCCTATGTGGGTACCTACTCTGCCTGACCAGGTTAGTTGCCTATAATGCTCAATTTGTGATGCTAGCACTATGGCATCATACCTCCCCCAATAGAATCCAGCCCTCTCCCTCAACTCCTCCATCTCTATGTGTAGTCTCCGTAGCTCATCCAATCCCCCTCCCACTGCCACTTGTGCCCGTAAGGTCACCACCTCCACCACCAGCCTATCTCACTCCTATTGGAGGGCGTTCAGTCTCGCCTACACCCCCTGTTGCTCCACAGTCATGGCATCCAACCTCCCCTCCACCTGGCCCACCTCTGTCTGTAACCTCCCCACCTCCACCCCTACCCTGTCTACTTGCCCCTGGGCTATATCTCGCTCCTGTCTAAACTGATCCCGCTCTACCCAGAGTTGATTTCTCTCCTGTTGTGTATCTCAAAGTAGCTGACTCATCACTGTGTGTGCCTACTCTAGCGAGGCATATCGACCTGCCAATCTGTCATCTCCTCCCCTAGCAAACAATCCACTTACCTCTCCCCCTACTGCCCTCTGTCACCCTTGTGCCTCCTCTCCTCCTCTCTCTGGTTGGGCTCCCCTCTCCTCTACTCTCCTCTATGGCTTAGCTCTCCTCTCCTCCCCCACTACCCTCCTCCTCTGACAGGCGGGCTCCTCCTCCTGTGCAACCATTTTTGACACTACTGCAACCCCCTCGCCACATATCGCCCCTATCGAGCTGCTCAGGCTAGCTCCCTTGCCACCACCACTGCCCTCGTGCCCTGTGCTCTCCCCACTAGTCTTAGCCTCACAAAAGTATCTCGGTACTCCTTTGTGGAGCCCGCATCCGCTACTCCACTGAACCAATCTCACTATTGTGGCTCCATCTCTCACCATGCCCTCAGTAAACCATCCCTCCGCAGTGATGGCCCTAACATTGACAGTGGCTTGCGTGTGACCCGCTGATACCAGTGTGGATCTCCCACTACCACCTACTGCTACCCAAACTGTTGTAGTGCCTTGTCTAGCCTATACTGCTTTGCCACATACTCTCATCTCTCAAACAAAAAACATGGAGAAATGGTGTAGGGGAGCTACTCTCCCTCCTCTGCCCACAGTCCCAGGCCCATGTATGGCCTGCATACCACCGCCACTACCTCATCAATTTGCACTCTCTAGTAATCCACTGAATCCATGTGGTGGTATGTCAATGGCTCAACCCAACTGTATGCCACTGGCTCCTCTATCTGCCTATCTCTGTGCCCCAATGGCCTGAGCACTACAATATGCTCCCATGCCCATACCTGTAACAGTGTCGAAAACCCAATGCTCCTCCCCTATCGGCCACTGCCCTAGTACACTATTTGATGCAAGTCTTGGTATAGCTCAACCAACATTAGAGAACCTCATGCCACTGGTCGTCCTACATCCACAATCTACATCACCACTAGAATCAATTCCAATGTCACCCCTATCCCACCTATATCTGGGGCAATGTACCCCGAAACCAGCCCTAGCACATAGAAGTAGATCTGCCTCTCCATCATCACATGATCTAAATGCTCGTCCAATGTGAACTGTCCCCTCCAAATCCTATACTCTACTCTGAGCCCCACCAGTCTTTGCACGGCTGCCTCTACTATCATCTCTCTAGTCACCATGACTGGCATCCTCCGCACTGACAATCTGAATATGTGGTACACATCCTCCAATGTCATTGTCATCTCCCCCATCAGTAGGTGGACCATCATTGTCTCACTGTGCCATCTCTTGCACAGCACTGTAACCATTGTCATATAGGTGTGGGTATGGGGCAACCTCGCCAGGTGGCCTAGCCTGATCGCCTCAATCCATGCCCAGTTGACTGGCATCAGTGTCTTTCCTGTGCACAACACTGCTGCTTGCCACTCCTGTGACACTAATGCATCTAGGGACCACTGCACACCACCCAAAAGAATCCAAACGTCAGTTTTCTATCTCCTTGTTTATCTTCTCACCCTCCCCTCCCTCAACCTCAACTTTTTGTCCCTTTTATTTTGCCAAAATTTTGTTCTAGCGGAAACAACATTCTTGTGAAGCCTATCCTCTCGCATTCCCACAGAACTATCTTTCGGCGGGATCGCGATGTTGACTCTGCTCTAACCCTTGCCTTTTACCTAGATCCTACTAGCACATTCTCACAATCTCCCCAACTGTCTATCTTGACGGTCCTTGATCTAGCGAGATCACGTTCCTACGCTATGCCCCTTTCTCCCACTTTCTCGCTATGCAATGACCTTAACCTATGGGGACGCGTCCCCACTACATGAATCGTGTTCCTCTTTGTGGGGACGCGATCTCCCTGACTCTATCTCGTTTCGGCATGACTTCCCACCCTGGGATCGTGTTTCCACCTTCGTGGGACTACCCTACCGAATGCATAAACAAAAATCACAAAGTGGTTTTAGACCCTACCGATCGATCGGGCATCCCTCGTACTTGTACTCGTCGTACTATGTCTGCTCGGTGCTTTGGTCATCCAATCCCCACCATCGTAATCTCTGCTGGAGAGCTCCTACTCAGAAATATCTCCTCCTCAATCTAACTACAAATGACCCCTTCTAGCCCCCTCTTCGCCCCTTATAGCCCACCTCGGTGCCTTGCCTACCCCTCTTGGTCATCCCAACCTTCCAAAACATTCCCCTCTCACCCCCACAAATCACACAACACCTTTGTCCACTTGTAACATCCCTTGGTTAACTGTTCTGCTGCATCCTTTTGCTTGATCTCCTGTCACCAAAGTGTTATCCTTCTTAGTTTAGCTTGCCTGCCACATCCCTCATCCCGATCCCTTAGCTTAGGTGCTCTCTGATAGATCCTTGTAGGATATAGTTTTCTTCCTATCTGATCTTTGTCCGTTAGTACCTCATCTTACACATCTCATTGGCGAACGGTTCTCTTTTGGATTTTTGCATTCTTTTGATTTGGTTTTTTCCCTTTGGGTCTTACAGTATCCTTTCCAAGCAATCTTGTTTGTTACCTCCTCACGGTCACCACGATCTTTTATATCATGGTGTGCTCCGCATGGGGCAATTCGAATGCAAGTTCTTGATCAGATCTTTTGTTTGTTTTTCTTTTTTTCTTGTGGGTTACCCAGTATTAGTTCCACGTTGCTTCCTCTGGGATTCATGTGCGATGCTGGGGCAATCCTTGCATGTTTGTTTTGAGTCAATTCGTCAGTCCTCTAAAAAGTTGGTCAAAAGACCATGTTGTTCTTGGTAACCTTAGCAATTCACCAACATTCCTATATTAAATCTCGTGTTCAACTACATCCTCATCCTTTCCTTCCTCTCCATTATCCCCCATCCGAACCACTTTAAATTCCCATCATCCATCCCCTCCTCCTTGTTTCCTTTTCTAGCGCTCCACTCCTTCATCCTCCCCCCCATCCTGGAACATCTTTAGCTTGCTTCCTTTTGTGACTCTGACCTACCTTTATCATTCTCCCATAGTGAGAGTCTGAGCTCTCTCCCCTCCTCTCTTAGCCAGTCTTTGTCCTCCCACTCGTCCTTGATTCTTGTGCTTTTCAAGACACTGTCAGGCCTCGCCTTCTCTCCTTGCCACCTTCTTGAGGGGGCATCTCTAAGTCTATTCTCTCCTCTTCTTATCCTAGATTGGGGCAGCCTTTTTGCTAAAACATCATCCTCGTGTCATCTCCATTCAAACTTCTTTGAAATAGAGTTGTCTCAACACTATGTCAAAGAGGGGAAAAATGTAGACACCTAAATTTGATTACACACTTTGGTAATCATATTTAGCTATCTCTAAAGGCATCATTAATTAAATTCTTATTTAATTAATCCTTTGCCATCCCCTAGTTGATTAATTTAATTAATCATCTATAGTCCTAATTGATAAATCAAATAACCAATTATTTATCAATTAAATCCTATTCTCCTCTCTAATTCCAAAAACCCCATTTATTAAATAAATCTATTTGATAAATAAAGTTCTCAAATCTAATAGCCCCCAACCTACCCTTAATCCTCCATTTAGACTAATCCACCCCATCCACCCATACTAACTAAGCTTAGCCACTAACTCACCCACCCTTATTAATCTCATCCACTTGCACATCTCTAACATCCCTAAACTAATCCTAACCCAAGCCTAACCCATCCCCTAACCATTTGCACATTCCTAAGAAAGCTTAAGATTTTCCTAAATCAAGCCAAAGTCTCTCCCCAAAATATCACAACCACCAAGCCATGAATGCTCTTACAAAAGCCATAAATGGCTCTTACAAGCCCATTCATTGCTCTTACAAGCCATTATGAGGGTCTTTATGAGCTTTGAGCCTCCTTTGTTGACCCCTCAACCCCTCTTGCTCTAACCAATGACCCTGTGACATGTGTCACTCCCTGATTGGCTATAAAGAAGCACAATCCATGTGCTCTCCTCTCATTCAATCTAGGCCCTCCATAAACTTTTATCTCTCCTTGCATCTTGGCCATCAATCCCTCAAGCCCTTAGCCTATAAATTGGATCCCCTACCAAGCCATTTTATCACAATCCTTAAGCTAAAGTTACCATGTCAGTTTGAGAAGCCAAATCCATACTCTTCCATATACCCACACCAAAAATACCAAATCCATCTCCATTGAAGCATAGAGAAAATTTGAGCATACATCCTAAATCAAATAGACACATCCCTAAACAAGAAAGGCCTCATTGAGAGAATCTCTTAATGGTTCATATTCTCAATTGAGGGCTTGTCTTTGTCTAGCATATATGTTATGCTTTTTAATTTTGTAAATGCTTTCATTTCATGTAAATTGGTGTTTCTAGCATAATTATTTAGTGTACACAATCTTCAATGTAGGTAGACTTGGAAACAACTGACAAAAGATGTAAATGACATGCACTAAAAGAACTTAGCTGTCTCACAATTCAACATTAATTGAGATGTTCGTACAAGTACAAAAATCTCCCAAAATGAAAAGCGTAGAAGGTTTAGTTTTCTTCTGGAACAAAAATGGGTATTTCCTCAACCATGTTAATGCCTTTTTTATATTTTCTTATACATTATTTCTAATTTCTTACATTGATTTTCAAAAATATAATAATTAAGGACACAATACAAAAGGAAGGCAATAACTAATAGTAAAAAAAAACTTTCTTCAGATTGGTGGAATAAATGGATGTGAGTTGTAAATATTGACTCTATCACAAACAAACCATCAAAGTTATTCACAAATAAGAGTATAAAATAAAAAATTGACAATCTCAATATTTCCTACAATTATAGTTCACCAAGTCATCTAACATGCACAAATTCTTGTCTTATTACAAATTAATCGATGGATTAATCCTCATGCACTAGGGGAAGATATCCAAGGACACCAATCTTTGGCTTCATACTCAAGTTGGGCATTGGATTATCTTTACAAGTAATGATTAATCCTTCCTCCAAGTTATGCATGCCAAATAAGTGCCCTTTCTAACATTGTTTATACGAAAATGACTTCAATGACTACATTTCTACAAGACAATTAATGAAAAATAGAAAGCTTAAGAAAATTAGGTATTGGAGGTAACTCTGTTAGGGCTCTGGACACCTGACCATCCTCAAACCTACAAATGCCTTTTTGGAAACAAGGTACTATTTGATTTGATATTAGGAATGAGAAAACTATATAGCTTACTATGACAACAAATTTCAAGCCATGCTTTATCGAAAGAGGAATGATTAATTCACATGCACACACCAGAATGAATGCTCAATTCAATGCCTATGATGGAATGACATGTGCACTCTACCACTTGATCTATGAATTTGTAGCATGATAACACCATTACTAATCTTACACATTGGGCTGGTCAAATATTATGCATTGTAGTTACCACCACACTCTTCCCCTCATTTATACAACAATTTATTTTTTCATTCTCTGCCACAAAATCTTGATCTTTCTTGACATTTCATAAATGCAAGTAATTATTTATTCCCATGCTTTCCCCACCCTTTCACACCTAATATTTCTCCATTCAAGCCTTGGTTTTGCACAAATATGTAAGAAAATAGAGATTGTGTGAATCTAAAAAAGGTTGTCTTCCTTGATGCATTATTCAAATATTGGGTATAATAGACCATTCTAATATAGTTATTCACAAGCTTTTTATTGCATAATGATAAATATTATTTGTATTCAATTACAATATATACAAACTATAACTCTAAGATTTCGGGTTATTGCATAATATTGTGTCTAACATTAAATATATTTGGATTATATTTGATGGTAAAAAAAAATGTCATGTCGAAATAGTATAATTTTAAAATTGCATTCCAATTACTATGACAAATGTGTTAATATTAAATTAATGTTAACTAATTTGACATGTAGACAAAGAAAATATCAAAAACTCAAATGATACTTACTTTTCAAAATTTTGCTAAACAATATAATTACAAAATAAAATACCATTCTAATTATATAATAATGTTTTCTTCTAAGTTGTACAACATAAAATAACAAGAACATCGGTTCTAATCAATGATTAAAAAAATACTCCAACAAAGACTTCAACCAATGAATCAATGTTTACATTTTGATCATGCACAAGAAATAATCTATATTTATAAAATAATGTTAATTGCTTGAATCATTTAAATATTTCCATAGGGATTAAATCTTTTAATAAATTGACAATTATCAAAGTTGTCTAATCTGAAACTACCTATCAGTCGTTCCCTTGCACCTCATATGATACAAGTACTAGTTATAATGAAGTTGAAATCTACGAGCATGAATCTAATTATATTCCTAATAAAAATATCAACTAATATTTCCTCATCATTATCTTAATTTTAATTGATATTCTAATTAAATATAAAATATGATTATATTTTTTAAATGCTAGAATCTTAGATTTTTTTTTTTGATCGGTGAATGGCCAAGGCCATGATAAATTTTATTAATATAATAAAAATATTACAATAGCTTTTACTCCATTCAAACGGGCATTGGTAGGAAAGAACAAAGAAGAAAACCTCCAGTGTAGCCCGAGACAAAACATCCTATATTATTAGATACTTAAAAGGGGCACACCCCACTCTGATCACAATGAATGGATACATTAACTAGTACAAATGATAAAGGGGTATTCCCCTTGTGGTTTACAATTTCTTACATGACAAAATTAATATTTTTTTTTATTTGGGGACGCAACCCTTGGACTAATGTGTCGTCTCCAAAGGCCGAAACCTATCACTAAATTATCTTGACAAAAACACATTAGCCATCAAACTAAACAAAAAATCAAAAGGCTTCCAAGTCAATAAATATGAGGAGGATTGCCAATCTAAAATATGCTATCAGAACTAAAATCAAAAGGCCTGAATATAATGAAGCATAAAATTTGAGACAAACTATTAAAATCATACCAGCTAAACTTCTAATTACATAAATAAAGAATATAACAAAACTATACAAAACTAAAAGTAAGGCTACATTAAGATAGAGAAATAACAAATGAACTAATCAGGGATATATATAAAATAAACTATACTTTGCTACATTTGAGACGAACAGAAAGCCATAATATTCCAAAATAAATGCTTCATTCACTATTCAAAATCTTGTATCAGTTTAATAAACACCAAACCAAGATGGCCATATCTACTAACATTTGAATTAGGCCCCTAGATGCAAGACAAAACCATCAAATACTAATTGTATATCAGCCCTCAAACTAAAGACTCTGTATACAAAAAGGAAGTGAGGAAATGAGATCCATGATCAATGTTGCAGATAGATACCTCAGCAAAATGATGGAAGAAATCCACAAAGGAAATATACAAGGAATGAAGGAAAGGACGTGAAATCATGAATCTCAATCAACAATAAATTGTGTTACGTGCTGAAAGAGTTTACCAAGAATCCTTAGAATGCATAATCTAACTATAATTAATGGATACAAAGGTTAATCCAAAGAAAATCCAAAGTCTAATAATCCATAGACAAACAACAAAGATGACTTCCAACTTAAGCAAATTGCCACTAGTACACCAAACTACAATCTTTGCTAATGGAAAATATTATATATTAATTGAAGTAGATAAAATACTCAATCCATACTAATCGAAATAGGACAACAAACCATCATAAACTCAGATCATCATTACATTCACTACCCTTCATCAAAAGTCAAGAAATTAACAACCATACCCAAGAGGTCATAACTCCTAATATTAAGAGGTGTTTGACTCCTAAATATAAGACAAATCCATAGAATAGGCAGCCCTAAATCTAAAACTCTGTAATACTTATCACAACACATACATAGAGCCAAAATTCATGATCAAATTTGTAGAGTACCTCAACAAAGTGACGAAATATATTCGTAATGGATACCATACATATGTCAAAAAAGAATTGAAAATTCTAAATCACGATCAAACATTAAACTTTAATAACCTAGGTAATAGCTGAAATAGATTTCCATGGATCCAGTAATGCC
Source organism: Cupressus sempervirens (assembly GCA_028749045.1). Classification (NCBI taxonomy): domain Eukaryota; kingdom Viridiplantae; phylum Streptophyta; class Pinopsida; order Cupressales; family Cupressaceae; genus Cupressus; species Cupressus sempervirens. The sequence goes on along the minus strand of CM053787.1, from coordinate 353,154,852 downwards.
CAAAATCTAAATAATATAAGGAAGTCTAGATACAAATAAACCGCTACCATTCTGCAAAAATTAAACTAATGACTCCTATCCCAAGCCCAGATTCCAAATTTAACAATAAATAACTGGAATGAATAAACCCACCAAAGTATCCATTAAAGAAAAGCATAATATATATTACTTGTAAATGTCTGATTACAAAAGGCTACATACAACTTTCTTTATAAGATAACTATAATACTAATGCCAAGGGCTGGGAGCATAGCACCTAAAAGAAACCCATATTAATAGAACTCAATGAATGGAACTAGCCTATATATCAAAACATGATACAACTAGAGCCAAAACATATCCCATAAGCCCTACTTCAGGAAAACCATCAGGACTTAGGAAATGTTGTTAGGGTTTTCTACCTGGAAGTCAGGGGAAGTTGAAAGTTGGCTTTGGCTCTGTTGGTCTCTTCTGCATTTGGGGTACAAAGGATCAAGGCATCCAGATTTTCAAATGTGACTCCCAGATGTATATATGCATGGAAAATATGGAGGTATTCTATGAGCTAGTCCCTATTGACTTTTGGCAAAATACCCCTCCAATGCAAAAGAAAAAAAATGTTGGCTTCCATTTTTTGCCACTGTATGTAGAATGTAAGGCTTTTATAGATGATCAGGGTAGGTCATCAATAACCCATATCCAACTTCAGAGAACTTGGTGAGAAAGTCATATTTTTTAGGAAGAGGTATACACAGCTTGGAATCAATACTCCTTACTGTGTTCTCCAGACCCTTGCACCAAGTTGGTTGAAAGATATCGGGACAGACTTGAATGATGTTATCATGGTCCACCTTTTCTCGAGCAAGACACCCAATAAAGGAACCAATTATGCTGCTATTGGTTCACCATGTGTATTTGTAATTAAAATTCCTTCCCCAATTACCCTACCTACTTCTATCCTTGACATGTCATCCAGTTGGTTTAGAATTCTATTCCAAATCTCAAGAGTGATAGAACCATATAAGGCCATTGTTTGAGCTTTCTTGGAGTGGAAAAAAATGACATTGGTATCCATGTTTGCAGAAAAAGATAAACACTAGTGCATTTAACCCTAAATTTTGACCAACTCTTTTAAATGGCTTGGTTGGTCAATTATGAAGGCAACTTTTTGTTTTTTTTTAATAACATGCCCGTGTTGGTCGTAATTGCAACCAATTATGTGTATTTTGTGTTGGTCTCAATTGCGATGCACACAGTAGCATAAAGACAAAAAAAAAAGGGGGCATGGAATTCACATTTCACTTGAGCAAGTTAGTGTTGAGAGGTTTCTCTTGAGCGCCATTCCAGCATTTCGCGTAGTGAGAAGAGGTTGAATCCTCAAAGCAGTATCGATACACATATCTTACATGAATTTTGGAGGCCCTAGACAGTTTAAAAGGCCAATTTGGCTGCCTCGTCAATAATTTCTTAGGCATTGAGTAAGTCACCGAGAAGAAAGCATGTTCAAAAGCACAACTCTGGTAGAGATGAGACACTTGAATAGCTTTTTGATTTTGTGTTCGAGGAGGGATAGAGCATGAGGGCATAGTGGAGGGCATTTCACTTGACCACCATTCTAGTATTTCGCATAGTGGAGGGCATTTTGCTTGAAGGCATAGTGGAGGGCATTTTGATTGGAGCATCATTTGAGCATATAGGGCCACTTGAAGATTTACTACCATCAAAGGTAAGGGGAAAATGCAACATTATAAGAAGCCTAGGGCCACAGCAGGGTTTGGTATCATCTCTTGAAGTTTTTACTGCTGATTAGTGAAGGGTTTTATATTGTTGACACACTTTTTTGGGCAAGAAATGTTAAAAGGGTTTCTTCCACTACCCGAGTATGTTATTTGATTGTAACAAGTTTTTTTCTCTATGAAATAATGAAGAAGAAGAGTTGAAAATTAAAATAGACTTAATAGTTACAATCTAAGATGCTTCCTAGGTATTGCATAGATGCAGTATACAAATGCTTTGCAATATCCTCTTCACTAATTTTCTTTCCATCCAAATCCCCTTCCTTCAAAACATCTTCAACAACCTTAGCAATCTCCTAAGTACCAGTATAAGCAGCACATATATTCAAAATAACCTTATCATTATTCCTAGAGAAAGCCATGGCCCTTTCTGTTGATTCTCTCACATTCTGAGGAAAAAAGAATAATATCTCTTATAATTTGAACCCTAATTCCATACTTGTTAACCATGCTTTCCTTCTCAACAAGAAGATCAAGCTTCTCCTTCATTAAATTCATAAGTGTCTCAACTTCTTCCTTTGAGGGATTGAAATTCTCAATACTGAAAGCATAAACACTCACACATTTTATACCAATTTCATAACAAAGTATGCATCAAGTTTTTATACCCCTATTCATGACCCCTCCATTTTTGCATATTTCTATTCATTTCATATCTCTTATTGCCATCCATTATGATTACAACATGCTTTGGAATAGGGCCTGTTCCAACAAACCATAATAGAAATCTCCTAAACAGTTCTCTCATTGAATTTGCAAGAAATGCAAAACTTTCTTGCAAGTAAGAACTATTGAAGGATTGGAATGTTGGTAAACTTGTCATCTTTGATTATGGGTGGCATTTCTTGATCATAATGAAGGAATATATAATAGTTTTTTCTTGTGGGTCTTTAACTATGTACCACAAAATCATTTGTGATGGAAAAATTAGGGTTGGCTTATCTTATCTTTTAATTATTTTTATGAAAATTGGATTCTAGATCTCTCTTTAAAGTTCTATTATGTGTTGTTTTTAGCCTTAAAAGACATTATTGACAAATTTTTGATACCTCAACTAATAATTCAATCTACAGCCACCATAAATGTCACTGTTCCTATTTATCTTTTGTGCATTCTTTAATAATATTTGTTCACAAAATTAATGAAATAGGACGATTTGGTCGATACCTAAATTATCATGAAAAAGCAAGGTCATTGAACCATTGCCAGAAAATCTCATGTGTTAGATAGATATTGAGAACTTCACATGTTATGCATGTTCTATATCAATGGGTGACTTAATTTTGCACGAATGATTGAATTCTAGAAGTTTCACTGCGACTCGCATAGAAACCATTTTATTAGAGGAGATGGGAAATGCCATTCATTATATAAAAATGAACATGGAGGAGATAACTATGGCGTGTATAGTGGTTAGCAAAAATTTTCTTGGTGTAGATTAGATTTTACGCAAAGTAATAATTTCCTAAGAGACATCTCCTGTCAATCAACTTGCCTAACAATGCTTGAATTTCCTACAATTAGTCAAGATAAGTGCTAAGCATTATTAAATATGTTAAGATCATTCTCAGTAGAGTATTTCTTCACATTATTTTTCCTTAAATTAATTTGGTTTGTTCATGTTATTCTTCCTTAACTAATCTATTATATTATATTGACCCATTTTGAGCTCTTGTTTCTTTCAAGCAACCCAAATTGATTAAAACTTGTTTGTTCTTTAACAAGTTGTCTTCAAGCCAATGCAATATGCCATCATCATGTCTAATTTGGATTCGCTTCCCTTAAAGGAAGCTATTCTTAATGCTTGTTTATTTTTTAAATCAATTTTTGTACAATAAATTATGAATTCTTATTGGTCGGTGCCAATTTTGCTGGGAGTTAAATTGATTTTGCTAGACCAAAAAATAGGGAAAAAAAAGAAAAATTAGTGCTTTAATTTCCAATAGAACAAGTATTAATTTTCAAAAGCTCTAATTCAACACATGTAGTGTTTTTTATGTCAAACCATCTCAAAAACACAAAAAAATGGAAAACAATAAAAACCAAAAATAGCCATAGTCAGTTCAGCAGTTAGAGCCTTGAACGCTTCTTACATGAAATGTCTGCTACCTTGATAATATTGAAGACTAATCTACAAGATTTTATTACCAAAAAATAATTCTAATACGATCCTCTGATCTAAAATCAATAAATAATGTGGGTGATGAAGAAAGTCTTTGATCAAAAAATATCAACTTTTTAAACATTATATCCAAAATGCTTTGTTCAAGATGATCACTGATATAATTGATATTGATCTACAACTGTAAGGGAAAATAGATATCAATATACAAATATATGGATTGAATGAAAAATTGCAATATCTAATTTGACTTTGGTAGAAATGTTGATTTATGGAGATCATCCAAAATCCATATCAAACCATTGCAAGATACACATTGATATAGCAAGGAATGATCTAAATTTATAATATATATAGAGATTGCATTTATCTAAGTTTGATCACTATGTTATAATTCAAAGATGTGAGAAGAATGAATGAGTTGCGAATATTATTTCTATATTATATCAATCAAATATAGAACTTTAAATCAATCTTAAAGTAATATGCTCATCACTATTTCTGGTGTTCATCAATTTTGTGTATGTGATGATCCACTTTTTTATCCAAATGATGGCTTGATATAATGGCCAGTCTGAAGTTTTTTATTGTTGTTTCTGATATTTAATCTTATTTCTTATGTGATGTTCTTGTTAAGATCATCCTCTTTGATTGAGGCTATATGCACATGCAATCTTTATTTCTTACCAATGGTGGATTACTTCCACCCTCCTTGGTTGCTGTAAGGCTCTTGGAGTCCTTAGTATGCTACTAAAATAAGGTTTGATAACTAAGTCCAAATATTCATGTTACTTTGGGTTTCAATTTAAATGTTTCAAAAATTTCCAAGAATTAATGAAAGTTTCTAAAGCCAATTTGTTTATGGCCATTTAAATTCGTTCTATTTTATGTTAATATTAGGATTAAATGGAATTTATAGAAGCAGAAAGTACCATCTAACTTTGTGTTTCTTTTTTTTTTTTGAAGTGTAACTTGCATTTCTTGGAAGTGTTTCACAACATAGATCTCCTTCAACAAAATTATCTAGACTAGGCAATTGGTAACTTCTTTTCTTTCTATGGAAGATTGTAATTGACAAAATTTAAGACCTTTATAAATACTATAATGAAGCTTTTAATGATATGATTGCTCATTGGATAAGTGGATTATTGAAACAAAAAGACCAAAATATTGTGTGTTGTCATTTGGGTGGCTTTGAAGATTAAATGTTATTTTAAAAATAATAACTTTATTTCTTGACAAGAGTATGTATATAACCATTAAAAATATCTAGAACTATATCTTGGATTATAACTAAAATTAACATTCACATCTTCTATTTCAAAATTTCAAACTATAATATATGATTTTGATATCCTTCACAATCAATGAATACCAAAATTTTTTCTTCAACTCAATCTAGACTATTACTATACTTTCGTTCTACTTCTTTTTACATCAACTTATCGTGGAAATTATTATCAAATATTGATGTTATTTTTTTTATATAAATTGGATAAGTGGCACTAGTGGAAGTTAAATAATCAACAACTCTTTTCTTTTCAAAATAGAGTTCAAGCTTCATTGCATCAAAGTCTACTTAAATAATCGGAGCTAAGAAATTGAAGGTAGTACCTATGCCTTTCGAAGTCAAGTTGCACTATAAAATTTGTCTTATAATACCAAATTGAGAATATTTATATTTTTACTAGTCACTATAATTCTTTGTATCAAAATGTGTCACAAAGCTAGTAAGCATTCTATTTCTTTTAGAAAGTGAAATTCTCTTACCATATGCAACAAGACATCACCTTTAAATTGATTTCTCTAATGAATGGTCTTTAGAACCTTCTTGTTAAATTCAACCAAATCTAAGTTAAGTTTTTTGGGTATTCTACTATCTTCATTACTTTTGAAGAACAAATATTAGTTTTGTTCAAGGTTAAGTGAGCTTTATTTCTCTCCAAGTTTGTAAAATTATCATCCATGCGAAGTATGTGAAAAATACTTTGTTTGTGTTGGATGGTTCCCTATAATGTTTGGATTTTTAGGTTCTCTAAGCCATATCAAAGTGGTTGTTTGATGTTACAAGTGATTTTAGATCTCATATAGTACTTAAGGCTCTGACTGTTCCATTCACTCCTTTGGTTCTGACTGTTCCAACATAGTGACCTTCATAATGACTTAAAAACCATGAGCTTACAAAGAAACTACACTCTATTTTTATCCTCATCACTCCAAATCATCAACAGAGTCATGATCAATCTCATCTATGAAGCATATTAAAAGCTAAGGATTTGGAGTGACTTTATCATTTCATTTTTTTCCACATCTTGTTTAGACCATATAATGCAATCTCATCTATGAAGCGTATTAAAAGCTAAGGATTTGGAGTGACTCGTATAGAATTCATTTTTTTTCATTCATTATATGGTTTGAACAAGTGTGGAAAAAAATCAAATTTTTATTATGAATTTTCTGTTCATCAATCTATGTTAAACTAATCAGCAAAGATTTGGTCCTCTGAGTTATGGAAGGTCAACTAAGTATTTGTTTCTTTTCATTTTTTATATTTCTTTATCTCTTTATCAATATATATCTCTATCTATACCTCTTTCTATCTGTCTCGCTTTAGTATTCATTTCTATATGTGTCTTCCTCTTACTACTCCATCCACAAGTTGTAAACAAATCTTCCTTCTTCCACCAATGAGTCATTCCATTCAAGAAAGACCATGATATCAACACACACAAAAAATGGGAGACAATTGCTAGACTGTGGTCTAACTTAAGAAGAAAAGGTGATGGAAATTTTTATTGTCCTTGCAAAATTTGTAAGGGCTTAAAGACTTAAAGATATCTAATCATAATATTTGAGCAACATTGTAGGCAACATAGTCACATTGAAGGGGGAAATGAATATCATCCATTGGTATGTATTTTAATAGTTTATAAATTACATAAGACATGATTTGATGATGACAATAGGTCATGGTTAATATAAGGTCATCATTTTCATATAGGTCAACATCCCTGAGTTTCATGTTATGGACCATGACAATTCGGAGAATGTGGATTTCCAAATGAGGCAACATGGAGGTGTGAATATTGAAGTAGAAGGTAATGATACCATGGAAGAAGACCATGATGATGAAGATCACGATGATTAAGATGATGATGATGATGATGATGATGATGGTGATGATGACAACGACGATGCAAAGCTTGATGTACCTATACTTGAGAAGGCACACAAGTCCCTATATGAAGGCTCCAAAAAAACTCTTCTTGTTCTTGTATTGTTGTTGGTGAACTTCAAGGTTATGAATGGTTTATCCAACGTAGCAATGACACGTATGTTAAGGTATGCCATCTTCTTTCATTATTTTACTCATAGTTCCCTTACAATTAACATTGGGTTCGTGTAGCAATTAATATTATTTAAATTGACAGATTATATTTTTGGTCATAGGTTGATAATGAGTGTTTGTTACCACCATCAAATATTCTACCTCACTTGCACCGAGAATTATCTGCCATCATGAAAGATATTGGAATGGGTATCAAACAATACATGCATATCCGTACGATCATATTATATATCATAAACAGCATGAATTTGCAACATAATGCCCTATTTGTCATATTAGTAGATATCAATCAAATCGATTAACAAAAAGGTGCCTCACAATGTTCTTCGACATATTTCCATTATTCCACATCTACAATGATTATTCAGGTGCAATAGCTTGGCACAATTTATGGATTACCATGCACGAAATAGAAGTCAAGATGACATTATGTGAATGTCTACAGATGGTTTGACATTTAAGGAAACAAGGGAAAAATGACCACACTTTAAAGAAGAACCTAGTAGTCTCAAGCTTTCATTGGTAGTAGATGGTGTCAATCCTTTTGGAGAGATGAGATCTACTTACTCAGTGTGGCCTGTTTTTGTTATCAACAATAGCATACCTCCTTGGTTATCCATAAAGAGAGAGCACATAATGTTGACACTGATTGTTCCAAGTATTTTTTGATTTAGTGGTCATCTAAATTAATTTATTATTACTAATCCATCAAAATGGTCATAATTTAATTATGTAATGTTTTTGTTCATTCAACTAGGTAAGTACCAAGTTAAAGATATCAATGTATATGTTGAACCCCTTATTGACGAGTTGATGGTGTTATGGAATGGAGTTACTATGTATGACATTTGTAGACCAATAGGACAAAGACAAATTCAATTTCATGCAATGCTTGTATGGACAGTACATGATGCCCCTAGGCTAACACATTTTTGTGGTATGTTCTCTTCTTAACACCTCTTTTTTGGTATGTCAAAGTTAACACATTTAATCCAGTTATACATGATCTTGTAGGTCTTCAGACAAAGGGAAAATTTGCAAGTCTAGTTTGTGGTCCAAAGATGAAATCTCATCATTCAAAAAGTTTAAGAAAGAAAGTGTTCAATGAGAATAGACACTTTCTACACAGAAATCATAAGTACCAAATTATCAAAAAACATCTTTTCAATGGGAAAGAAGAGACTACGTCAAAGCCACAAAGAATGAAACCTTGCCTATGGAAGTTGGCATATAATAAAATAAATCATCAAGGTAATGCCATTCCATCTGATGGTTTTTGTTTCAAATTTATATTTTGATATTGTGTTTTGTTTACTGATGATGTGATTGATGCTTGTGAAGGTCGTCAAGGCATCAATGACCAACTTCCATAAGGACTAAAAATGTATCCTACGCAATTTACTAGGTTGTCATACTACAAGCAACTCTCAATTGTTCATTTGTTTGATCCTATGCATATTGGAAAGAATGTAACAGAGACATTATGGAAAATCTTGGATGGAAGGTGTGACAAAGACCAAATTGTCAAAACTTGTAGTGACATTGAAGAATCCAACCATTGAATGAAAATTGGCATTTGATCAAATAACAATGGAAACCAGATTGATACAAGTGCCCTTAGTTGGTTATTGTTAGAGCAGCGGAGCAATGCTATAAAAGAAGTCATAAAAAAAAAATGATTTCCCACAAGATTTTCTACGAACATAAACAATCTCATATCAAAAAAAAGTGAATTTGGGCCAAGGTTGAAAACACACGATTGGCATACATTTATTAAGGTAATTCATGTTATTTTGTAGTCACTACATATTTATATACTACATGTAGTTTTAATTGCATTCTTGTATAAAATATTGACAAGATCATTTTACAAATATTACAGTATGTTCTACCTCTATCTCTCCCACACCACTTCGTCAACAATGTCAAACAGGTTATATATGATCTTGGAAAATACATGAGGTGGTTTTCATCTAAAGAAATCAATAAAGAAGATATAAAATATTGGAAGCAAAAAATTCCTCTTCTGATGTGTGAAATGAAAAAGTGTCTACCTCCAAGTTTTTTCAATGCATAAGAACACTACCTCATACATCAAGTTGAGGAGATTGAATTGTGTGGACCTATAACAACCAGGTCAATATGGATGGTTGAGAGGCACTTGAAATTTTTGAAAGGTTTGGTTCAATAGAGAGCACATCCTGAGGGTTCTATGGTGGAGGGATATATGGTATACTAAACCATGGTGTACATTAGTGAATATCTTCCTAAGTTTGCAGCAAAGATCCATGTAGATCATATTTGGGATCCCAACTCAATTAAAAAATTCGAAGGGGAGTACTTGATGGGAAAAGGTAGATAGAGGAAAGTGAGAGGTAAATCTAAGATGTTATTGTAGTTAATTAATTCTTATAAATCTTCAATATAAGCTATTTATAATTGGTGTTTTTTTTTTTTTGAAACAGGTGGTTGAGAGTGGGATGCAATACATTTGTAAATTGCAAACAATCTTGATTGGATGATGGAATGGATTGAATGATGTCAACAAAATGGTTGCTCATTAACATGGGAAGGTGTTGCTTCATTGGTTACAGAAGCTCATCATAATGGAGATTCCAATGTTATGCCGATGGTAGTTGATCTAGTAAAGGGTTTAAGAGGTGGAGAGGTACGTAGAAATTTATTAATGATCATAACTTGACATATGTTTCATATCAACTCATGATGAAAATAATTTACAACTTCAAAATTGTAGGTCAAGCACCACAAAGCTATGTACTATCATGGTCACAAATTTCACATAAAAAAGTTGGATGACACAAAGAAAACTTGTGATTCTGGGATAACTGCAATTTTTGGGGTCACCAATATATCATCTAGAAATGGCATACATCCTCAACAATCTCAAAATAAATACTATGGCATCTTCGATGATATAATTGAGTGTGAATTTAACACCTTCAAAGTATTTCTATTCGTCATCAAATGGTACAGGTTATGACTAAATCAAAATGATCCAGATAGAATAGTTATTCAACATGATAATGGATTTACAATAATTAATACAAAGTTGTTTGAGCCAGTTGGAGATGAGCCCTATGTTCTTCCAAGCCAATGCGAACAAGTTTTTTACTCAAAAGTTCCACATAAATAGGGTTGGTTATTTTTTGTTAGACATGATCCAAGAGGAAGGCCGATAAAGTAAGAAGATATTGAAGATGATGAAGAAGCAGATGATGAAGATCAAGATGATGGTGATGACAATCATGGTGATGACGATGATGGTGATGGTGATGATGATGATGATGATGATGATAATGATGATGATGGTGATGATGATGGTGGTGATGGTGATGATGGCGATGATGACGGTGATGATGACAATGATGATGGCGATGATGATGGCGATGATGATGGTGATGATGGCGATGATGATGATGATGATGATGATGATGAAGAAGAAGAAGAAGAAAATCAATGACTACAAACGTCATCACCCCTTTTGTTGATGATCTTGCATTCCATATATAAGGTAAATTTATTCATGTTTATGATGTTTCATATTGTTCATGTTGTCTTCTAAGTTATTTGTAACATACATGTATCATGTAATTTTTAGCTAACTTAAGATAAATGATTAACATATGCAGGAAATTTGATTACATATTTATTGTGTTCATTTCTAATGATTACAACATATGTTATTTACAATTACCAATGTTTATGTTGTGTCTGATTATCACCTTTTTTGCAAATAGTCAATTGACTATAGGTACATCGTCACCCCTTTTGTTGACGATCTTGCATTCCATATATAAGGGAAATTTGTTCATGTTTATGATGTTACATATTGTTCATGTTGTCTTCTAAGTTATTTGTAGCAAACATGTATCATATAATTTTTAGCTAACTTAAGGTAAATGATTAACATATGCAGGAAATTTGATTACATATTTATTGTGTTCATTTCTAATGATTACAACATATGTTATTTATAATTACCAATGTTTATATTTTGTCTGATTATCACCCTTTTTGCAAACAGTGAATTGACTATAGGTACATCGTCACCCCTTTTGTTGACGATCTTGCATTCCATATATAAGGTAAATTTGTTCATGTTTATGCGTATCATGTAATTTTTAGCTAACTTAAGATAAATGATTAACATATGCAAGAAATTTGACCCCTTTGGCGTGGATCATGCACAGTGACATGGATCAGCAGGTATAAGTTAATAAATAGACATAATTTTCTTATATTCTTCTTGTTTATCATTGAGCACGTATGTTATAAATAGACATATTATATAATCATATAATGTATATATATAGACAAAGAAGGTCTGTATAGAAATATAATTGTATAATCACTTTCAACTTACTACATTTTATATTTGTCACTTTCACTTTCCATTTGATGGATTGCAGGACCCACCAAATAGGTACTTGTCAGATCTATCTACAATGAATAAGGGAAATGAAGAAATGGTAGATGAAAGCTCTAGATGTAGTATGACTAAAATAGGGAGATCAACTACAGGTCAAAAGATTAGAAAAAAATTTGATAAACGCATGCAATTTTTCCTTGCTAATGGGGGGTCATGTTCTTATGATGACGAGGCCAAAGGTGAAATAAAGGTGCCCTTTCAGTACACACACATTGAGAAAGAATGGGTACCAAATGAGCTACCTCCAATTAACACAAATTTTTGTGTTAATGAGAGGATATATTGCATTGATCCATCCTCATTACATGGTTTGGGGCTATTTTCCATGGATGGGATAAAGGTATGTTACAACAAAGTTGTTGAATTGTTCAAGTATGTCGGTCCATGTTACAATTACAATGATTGGATGCAAATTGTTCGATATAAAAAAGTATGCATAGGTATGCACTATTAGCTAATTATATACAACGAAAGGAAAATGATCAAAGTGAAAGATTTTCTATGTACGTTGATGGGAGACCAAAAGCAATAGGTAATATTGCAAGTTTTATAAATAGTACATGACCTTCCTCAACTAGTAAGCAACCCAATTGCATATTTGAGGCACGTGAGGGAAATGAAGTTTTTTTTTTGTGCAATAAAATCAATAAGTGTAGGGGAAGAACTGCTAATAGATTACCATTTAAATTGCATAGATACAAACAAAGTTACTATCATGAGGGTTGTAAGTACTATATACCATTTTTTTAATAAGTTTTTTTTTGCTATTTATTGCTTTCAATTAGCGGAATTTTTTATGTTTAATCTTTGTGACAGGATGATATGGATCCAACAGATGATAGAGGCCACCAGGATGCTACTCCCACCCCTTCTTCAATGAGGGTAAACCTTATTGAAATTGTACAAATTGGATAGTTAAAAAATGTTATATTATTACATTATTTTATTTAAGATTTTTGAGTTTTTATGATAGTCTTACTAATATTCCTCTCACAATTTGATGTTCAGGATAAGGGTAAAGCACCAACAGTAAGTACCGAGCCACTAGCTATGCCTTATGATGAGGATATTGTTGAAACTCCCAATGTAACAATAATGTTGAAGAAAAAAAATTTAAAAATTAATTTAGAAATAATGAAAATTTTGGATGAGGCAAATATGGAATCCAAGGAGATGATGAAGAGGCTATTAGATTTGAGAGTGCAAGCTCATCGTTATGAAGTAAGCAGTAATGAATCTTTAGTTATAACAAAAGTTCAATAAAGATTTATATTTTATAATCTTTTATGTCGTGAAGTGAAATATGTAATGTGTGCAAAAATACTTTATTGATGCAATTTTTTTAAAGAGTTGTAAGAAACTTTAACTACTAAATTCTTGTTATACATGATTTTTTGGCAACTGATCCACAACCTAGTCAAGGACAACGTAGTGAGGCCAATAGTAGTAGACAAGTTAGAAGGAATTTTTTATTTCAAACGTTCAAAACTTCTTAACTTAACTCTTACTTTTATTATTTCAGAATTTCTTTGCTAACAATGTATTGTTAAGGTCATACAGTGCAAGAGACTCCTACAAGGTTGATGGACACCCATATGAGATTGTCGAATGCAATGTCGACAACAAGGGGACATCCACCTGGTAAATCCTTATTTTTCTATATTTGGTTTTATTTTAATTATGAGTTGATAATTTGTACTTTAATCTTGGGTGCATCACATAATGGTTTTTTTTTTTTTTTTTGTGGTAGGAGATGCACCGTCTGGTATGCTACCAGATGTGGATCATAGTGCATATATTGGTGATAATTCACCATCATTTCCTGGAGCTACACGTGTTTCTAGCATGGGAGCTATGCAGACATCGTTGCTGATTGACGATTATGAATCAATGCCTTTGAAATGTCCTAAGATTCCAAGTACTTTAAATAATTATTTTTTATATTGTAATAAAGATTTTATTGCAAGACATAAACATGATAGGAAGTGGTGAATGCAAGGGCTTTTGATGTGGAGTGATGCCTCATGACCTTCTTTAGTATATCATATTGTGCAAGTTGTTTAATTATTCTAGAATTCCTTTTTATTAGGGTTTTGGTAGGATCATCTAAATTATCAATGACCTTTTGTCTATACCAGTAATTCTCTAGTTTAGTAATTCAATTTGAGCTATGAAGTATTTGATTTAGTACCCATGGTGGTTTTAATTTGGATTGCTTAAATGGTAATATTGCAAGTACATTGATGGGAGACCAAAAGAAACATGTACATTTATATCACTTGTAATTTAGAGTTCATGATTTCATGTATTAATATTTAACAAGTCTATTATGCTAGGGCACAACCTTGCACAAGACTATTTTGCATTTTAATGTTTTTGAACTAGATTTGTGAGTTCCAAATTTGATCTAAATATTTCTACTGGCACTATATGATCTAAATAGTGGAAGTGTGTGTACCATTGAGATGTGTCATTCGGTACAATGTGATATCATGCTTTTAGTAGAAGATACTAACCAATTTTTCTACAAAGAACCAAAAGTGGGAGTCTTCTTTCATATTCAATGTTCAGTTTTCAATGATTATATTGCTTGTTAGAGTTTTAGAGTGCTCACTTTCAGATTCATTTGAATGGTTCTTACTATTAATCATCCCATGACATTTTTTGCAAAAAATGATACATTTTATAGGAAGCTTTATGACCTCACACTGCAAAGATTCAGGCCCACCATACGTACAAGGTGGAACATCATAACTGAACTAATTTTACCCCACTATTTTTTTTCATATCATTAATTGGTGCAACATTTTTCCTTTCATTCGGGTCTTTTCTTACACTAGCTATATCTAACAATTTTATTTTTTTTCTTAAAAGGTGGAACTTCCAAGATAAAGAAAAAAAAGATGGGCTCATCAAAGATATAGAGCATGAGTTTGGTAGTAATATTTTTTATCATAAGAAATTATTACAAAAAGCTTCCAAACATCTTAAGGTTGTGAGGGACTCATATAGAAAGAGTCTCGTTCTAAACCTGAAGTATGAGTGTCCTCCCTTTGTTTCAATGAGAGACTGGAATGAGTTCATTTTGGATGCAAAGGAGAAAGGGGAATGTCCAAAAGAAAGTACACCAGCAAATCCAAAAATGTATGCAATAGTATTAACTATTAGTACATTAATGTAATAATCCACTAATTATTATTGATCTTTATAGCTATATCATCTAACATATTTCAAACTTTTCATAGGTTGCAGGACACATCAAAGGCAACAAAGGCTAGGCTGGAAAAGGTTGGGCAGCACAAACTTGGCTCTAGGGGATATTTGAAAATCAAAGCACACGTTGTAAGTAGCAGTAAATTAATTGAAAAAAAAAATTATTTATAAAATGCAAATGATTTTTTTAATTAATAAAAAAATGTAGGGCGCTGATTTTAATCTGGAGGCCACGAAAGAACACAAAAAAATTGCCTTCAAGTAAGGCTATGCAGTCGTGGCCGAATGCCTACGGCAAGCTTCCATTGCCCCAACCAAATAGTCTCCTACATCATGTGCATAGGTAAATATGCCAAAAATATATATTTGAAATTGAATACTTGAGCAACAATCTATTTGATAATAATGTGCATGACATTGCAATGCAGCTTGTTAATCATGAGACAAATCATACGCCGCATCATAAAGCCCCTGATGTGCCTCGTATTATCCATGGAGGTGCTCATTTTCTATTTAAAACTAATTATGTAATTAATAATACAATTTAACATCTTTAATTAAACTTGGTGTAACCTTTTTGTGTATATTTTATAGGATATAGATCAATCATGTCGTGCTGATGAATGAGTGCCGGAGGTTGTTCAGACTGATCAGCAAGTAGCTCATGTCACACATTTAGGTAAAGAAAATCTATGTTTTGTTCTTTTAAATAATTTTTTTGATTTATAGTTCTTTTACTTAAATAAAAACTCGTAATTCACTAATATAAAATGGTGTGAATTTAACTCATGAAGTACTTGTTATTGTAGCAGACCCCTCTTTGGTGCAGTGGCCTCATGATGTTCCTGAATGGATGAGGAGGAGACATGTGTTACAACCAATAGAGGAGGGGGATGATGAGGACATTGATATTCCTCTTAGAAATTATATGTAAAAAAAAAACAGCAAGAAAGCTAAAAAGAAATGATTATTCATGAATGACTTACTCTAGAATATTGTTAATCAATATTGTTAATGAATATTATCCATTAATGTTGGGTGTTAATGAATTATTCATGAATGTTGTGTGTTAATGAATTTTATGTGTTAATGAATTTTATCATGTGATTATAATGATTGAATGTTATATTTAAGAAATGGATGAATGAATGAATGTTATTAAATGTTAATGGGGAATTTAGAGTGATGTTCGGGGGAGGAGGGGCCAAATGAGCTTTCACCTTCACATGGTTGACCCTATTTAGTAGAGAATATTTAACTATTCTCAAAACCAAGTGAAGCTCAAACTTTAAAGATAAGCTTATAGTTAATAGTGATAACCAATTAGCAAGTCGAAATGAAGTTCTTTGTTACAGGTACATTTTTAGTTTTTAAAGCACAATGTCATATTTTAATATTGTGTAGTTTTTTTCTTAAGTTAAAGTATTCGTTTACTATAACAACATAATTTATGACCATTTTAATAACTATTCTAACATCGCTTTATGACAAATCTTGTTTTGGCAAAGATGGTGATAAGTGGTGCTATCTATTCCTTGGGAGATTGGATTGCACAGGTCTGTATCTCAAAATCATTTGCATGTGGTAGAAATGCATACTTACAACCATTTCATTCTACATTTAAAAACCTTGATGATAATATTGCTTGTTTTAATTTATATTTTTGTCTATAGTCATTATAAACGTTGCAACCTTAGTTAGCTTTTATAGGTTATGAAGAACATAGTTGAATACTACAATAATTTTGTGGTTAAGCATTTGTGTTTTCCCTACTCATAGTCCAATTTATTTACAATTTGGAAGGGTACAATTAGTGCACAATCTACAATTTTATACTCATTCATATATTTATTTCATAATCAATTCTATCATTGAGTTTTCTTGAACAAATTTGTAATAATATCTTTAATCTAGGGGCCTCTAATTTCAACTTCAATGGAAGAAAGAAGTTCAATACAAGAACACATCAGAAAATCAAATCTATGAGTGTTGAAGATTCCTCCAATGTATTTAACTATATTACCTACTATACTCTTTACATTTAACTATATATGTTGTTCTCTGATAACCACTCATCTCGTTATATGGCAGGCTGAGAAAGAGAATAGAGAGAACAAATCATTTGGTTCAATGTGCATAGATGCTAATATTACAAGGATAAATATGTTCTTGGAAATTAAGAGAATATATTCATCTCTTTCTGCTTATGATACAAGTTGGTCTTTAAATATTATTTTATATAGTTTGATGATATTTTTATAATGATCATGTAAATGTAAGAGACATTTGTTTGTTGGTGTAGTGCTTGGTGCTTATCCTATCAGTTTGATTCTTGGCCTCTCAATGGTAAATCATTTGGAGAGCTTTGGTATAGCAAGACATTTCAAACATGAGATAAAAGAGGTTGTAGATGATGTCTATAGGTAATTGGGAGATATTTTTTTTGACTAATTGTAGTACATTTTATGAATTGATTTGCATATTGTTTGAAATAAATGTTCTTCCTGGGCAAATTTTGGATAGAAAATGAAATGGGTGAAGGAATTCCATCAACATCAAACATAATAAGCATTTCTAACAGTTAAGTCTTAATTTCACATAATTCTTGTTTCTAGTATATTTTACTCCATTTTTTAAGTTGTTAAGAATTTTTTTTTATTTGTATAGAATTAGGTTTTTTTGGTAAAGTCAATTAGATTCTTATTTCTTTTCTTAGTTTATATATATAGTATGAATTATGTTCAATTTAGAAGACCATGTCACTAGAAGACCATGTTCAGTTTATATAACTAGTAAGTACTGAGCCACTAGCCACTAGTACAGAGCCACTAGCTACCCCTGAGACCATGCCTGTGTAAATGATTGGTAAAAAAGTAAATATATATAATTTCTAGGCTTAGGTTCCTATTCATCACTGGGAGATTAACTTATATCTGGAGATTTTAATTTAGTAGAATAGGTCAACAATCTATGCTTTCTAGTTGAGGACTCTAAAACTATATTTACTCTGGAGATCTGCATTATACAACTTGACTGTGGTCGAGCCTTTCTATTTTAAAAGAGCAATCTACTCTTTATTTAGGGATGTGTGATAATCTACCTAGCTCTAACATTTGTGACTTTGAATCTGATCCCTTTGGATACTCCATGAAGGAGATGATGTTTCTACACATCATTCGTGAGCAGTTGCATCTTAGTAAAATATATTTCTAACTTCATTAGTAAATCAACACATCATTTGTGAGCAGTTGCATCTTACAGCCACCCTCCCTGATCAATTTCTGCTGATACTATTTTTTCCAACATCATGAGTAAATCATAGATGGATCATTGGCAACCAGCAAAATAGATTCTGATAAATGTAATGGGTACAAAAAATTCTTATATTTAGAATTATTGGTGCAATTGTTTTTTGTTTTTTGGTTTCAAAATTTCACCAATGCCAATTGGGTAGATTCAATAGATAATGTAAAAACCATAGCAGTGGCTACTTTTGGCCTTAGAGCATGAATTGTTTCATGGAGTAACAAGAAACAACAAACATTAACTCTTTCCTCCACTGAGCACGTCACAGCTCCTATTCTCAAAGCTTAGTTTGGTTGAAAAGGTTGGTTGCTTAAATGCATGCCATTAAAATAGGGGAAGTAGTAGCTCACTGTGACAATCAACATCCACTAATATAAACATGTTCCAATCTCTCAATGCACACAATGCATAATTTTCATTAAACCAAATGAATCAACCAAATTGATGATAGAATTACTACTTCTCAACTCAATATAATAGACATTCCCTAAATGTATAGGTACATTTTCTAATTGCATGTTCCTTTTACAAATCACTTTGTTAAGTGGCATTAACCATATATTGCATTCATTACATTTTCATTGCACATATTTCATTTACATCACAATTTCATTACATTACTATATCTCATCAGCGTTTCATATATCAATCACATAACATATAGTGCATAAATAAAAATACCATATTAGATACATCACATATCATAAAGCACGTTATTGAAGTCCATAATATACATCAAATATATCATATCCATATCATCAATCATGGTTTAATTTTTAGTTACATCCTATCATCACTTATACCCATACATAAATTCATCATCCACATATTTCTATTTCATAAACCATTATAATCTTAATTATAACTATTTCATATCATATGCATCACATAACACATATCCTACATCAAAAAAATAAGTATCATTAATATATACATCATAACAACATATACACATAGGTACATCCATGCATCAACATAAGAATCATGTAGAACTAATTGTATCATCATATAGAACATCAAAGAAAATATATACGAAGTCCATAATATCCATAAAATGACCCATCAAAGTGCTAAATCATATATAATTGTATAAATATCATAATAAAAAATTGAATGCTACATCTAAAAATATATCAAAATGCATAAGTATTGACATAAATATCTTCCCATGAAGTCAAAATTATTTGTCACATGACTAGGTGGTATTAATATAGATAGCTAGGATGGACTGCCATCATGTCTTTTTGGTGGCATTGGTGGAATGCCCAATGAACACTAGGATGCCTTGCTTATGCTCTGTAACTATATCTACTTGGAGGATGGAGGCTTCCTCTAATTCTTTGTCACTTCTTGGTGTAGATTCTCATATAATATGTTTCCTCTGATCTTTCTATACCTTCCTCTCATAGTGAAACAAAGGCATTGACCATCACCTATCTTACCCCTATAATTGTGGCTTCCTATTTAGTGCTTTGTTTCTCTTCTCTATAGGTATCTTTATTGTCTCTTCTATTCATCTCACTCTACCATCAGTAACTAGATCTTATTTCCAAAATCCTCATCCTCATCCTCTAGACCTACAATCACAATGTTATCCCACCCTAATAAAACTCTAACTCATCCACCCTCCTCTATAGATTTGGTAATGAAATCTCTAAACACACACTCTACATTTTCTTTACTTGCACATTGAAATACAATTTTGTCAAGTTTTTGAGAGATGTTTTTCTTGTGCCATGGCTTTCCATTGAAGTTATATATATATATAGCAGTTTAACCTCATAGTAACCAAGCCATTTTCTTGCTGGCTTGAAAATTTTGCCTTAACGGAAAGAGACAATACCCTACCACATCCCTAGTAAGTGAAATAAGCATGTTTCAATTTCTCAATGCACACACAATGCATACTGACATACATTTGCATCAAATCAAATGTATCACCCAATTTGACAATAGGATTACTATTGCTCAACTCAAAATAACACATTCACAAAACCACATTGACCAGACAAGTTTGTCAAGTTCAAAGATGTTTTTCTTATGCAATGGCTCATCACTAAAGGAATCAATTCAAATATACATATTGGGCATGGCCATTTAACTTCACATTAACCAAGCCATTTTCGTGTTGTCCTGAAGTTGGCCTCTATGGGAGGAAACAATATCCTACCACATTCTTAGTAATGCACATGTACAACCCATTGGCCAAACCAATTTGAAACAAATGCCTTCTCAATGAATCAATAATAGTATACATTACCATGAGAAGTACAATGAATAGCGTCAGGAATATTCAACAATATGAAAACATTATCATCAGTTCTAAGTAGCATCAACAATATTTGGAACATGGCTAGCAATGGTAGGCATTTACAACATCAGAATCAATCAAAATAACCATAACATTAAAATCAGTGGGCAATGTATCAATACCACACCCTTCATATCTAATATTGTGCTCCAAAAGCCTTGGATTATCTTCAAACACTTAGTCTTTACCTCAAACTCTACACCATTATCCTTTCTGGAGGGCAAATATCCATTATGAAATTAGTCCTCTATGCTTGATAGGATTCATCAAAGAAGAAGTAAAATGGTGTAGATGAATGTCAATATAAAGACCACGAGTTAATAGGCCAATTCTACATGGTTCAATAGTCAGTAAGCTTCTCATAGTCATCGAGAAACTAGACTTCACTAGAATCTGCTACAAGTGGTTTGATCATGAAAGCCATCATCATAGGCTTAGCCTAATCATGGTTATTCTATTTTGCAAGCATCAAAATATTATAAGGTATACAATATGACAAGCAGAGTTCAAATGTCCAAATTTGGAATAGTATTGAACATGAGTGTGGATCCAAAACCAAATTCTGACAAATGTGTTGTGTCTTGCATGTTGACATGCCTTGTTGGTTTCTTATATGGCAATTGAGTCAATTTTTGGCCAATCAACCTTTTTGTTTGGACAACAATTAAGAAATATTTAAGTTATTTTTCTAGTTTTGTGACTTGACTGCATTAATTAAGATGAAGCAATGATCAATTTAATGCATAGATGTATGATTATGAAATTGTATTTCATTTCTTATATGATTATGTCATGTGATGTATGCCACTCATGATTATATTTAATGTTTATATCTAGTCATATTATCTTGGTTACTTAGTTGATATTTGGTATGAGTCTCTGAGTGGTTGTAGGACCTAACAGGATTAGAGTGTGGTTGAAGTAGATAGGGTTAGCCTCTCAGAAGGGGATGAACTAGATGATCTCATAGCCCACACACCACTTAGGATTTGATGCAAGTAATTGATGTCACATTCTACTCTAACCCAATTCTTGCATGTTCTATGAGATGTTATGAAATTGGCAATAATGTAGCATTTATAATAAGTAAATTGTTAGCATATCAATCATTTAGTTAATTGAATAAGTTATTCATGGCAATGAAAATGTAGGATTTCATCTTGAAGACAACTTAAATGCATTCAGATTTAAAACTCAATAATAATCTTTACACATTATATACTTTTTTTATAGCCCTTCCTAACATAATAATAATAATAGCAAATGACACTAACTTATTCATTTTTTTCACATATAACTCTTTAGTTTTTCTTATGGAATTAAAATTGGGTCAGTTATTTTCTCCCAATGTTTATAAAACAAAACAAAGGTGCATTCAGGGGTAACAATGGCTAGAGAAGGGAAGGTGCTTGTTCAAGCTATGAACAACATTGTTTTCAGGTTCTTCTTTCTCTTCCATGTGAAAACTTAAAAATGAGTCTTTGCTTTGACAGAAAACTATGTAAATTTTAAGGTGCAGGTTTAATCTAAATTTGGTATTTTTCTCTGTTAAAGCTTCTTGAAAGAAATTGTTGCTTGATTAGTTCTCTACCCTAGCTGTTCATGCATAACACATCCCGAAAATAGTGTGGTTTGAGTATGAAATACACAGAAGGAAGATTAAAAAGAAAACAAAGGAAGATCCGCTACTTCAATTAACTTTCTTTCACTTGATTTTGAAATCAATTGCAACTGCTTAAGAATCATGAGATTGAACTAAGGTATCTCTTTTATAGTGAATTGAATTACTTTATCCTATTCTCTTCTTTTTCTCTTGACAATTCCTTGACCAAACATAATCGAAATTAAACCCATTTATTTCTTATTACAGGGCCACATCAGCCTTATGCTCAAAAAAAGAAGAGGAAGCCTCATGTTATAAGATTAGAACCATAAGAGCCCTAGGATAATGTAGAAGATAGTCACCATGTGCCTATTACCAATAGGCACATCATGACTATCTTAGATATTCTTCAATCAAGAATTATCTTTCAGTTGATCTCACAAGGGAGATTAGCTAGCGAAGATGCTATGTTAGCACCTTCAGAATCATTAGGAAAGTGGGTTGTGGGACCTCCTCCAGATAATGGTACCATTGGATCAAATCCAACATTAAGAAATCAAGGTTTATAAGAACCAACTCCAAGGTAGTTCATCATATTAGAACATGGAAAATGGTGCCTTGTACTACCATTTTATGCTTATCGCTTACCTATCTGCAACTCCACAATTGATATTAACAGTCTCTTGCCCTCACCGTGCAACAAAACTACTTTACTTTTATTGATGCAGCTAAACTACGAGTGCCTTTTGTGTTCTTAACAAATCGTAAGCTTTCAACTTTTGTGAAGCCATTATGGATGCAAATGAACAACTAGTGAGGTGTCAATTTTAAGGCATTTTTTTGTTTTTATAACGTACAATTAAATTGCTAGAAATATTTCATCTAGAGGTGTCAATTGATAAATTGTTAACTTTTCATGTCATTTTCTACTTTGGTTGGGTAGTTCTCCTTGCATTTGTAAATCTTGATGTAGTCTTTAGCCTAATGACAGTTTGGTATTACATCCAGGGTAATAACATAGTTGACTTAAAACTTTGCATTAAAGAAAACATCAAGGGATAGTAGTTGAATTGTGGATATTTGTAAATTATGTTGGTTTTAGACATAGTTATAGTTATAGTTATATATGGGCTCTTATGATAATGTGATTGGGACTGTAAGTTTTTTTGTCACGTTTATCTATTTGAAAAATAGAGATTAGTTAGTGAAATTATTGGCTTTCATTCCTGATAAATAATTATTTCCTAATTTTATTTTTCCCTATAGTCTTCACAAGAAATGGTGTCTCAAGAACCACAATTTAGATGAGTTGTGCCAATTATTGCAAAGGCTTTGCTCTCATAGGAGCCTTTTAAACTGCACAAAATTTGAGTTGTAAAGCATAATTGTTTAGTGGAGACTCGAGATATTGTGCACATTTCTTCCTCCTTCCCATTGTTTTGTATGAAATAAATCATGTGATGAATGAAAAAATGGTGTGGAGGTAGAGATGTGCATGATACCCTGACTCTCATGCATCAAGTAATTACACTTTAGAATCAAATTTTGTATAGTACAAAGTTTTTACAATAATTGGCACAGCTCGTCAAACTTTCTACCTATTGTTGGTCTCAATTTCGATGCACATGTCTTCATTTTGACATCAAATGTATGGTACCAACATAGAAAACTAAGGGGTGTTGGTCACAATTTTGACCCACATGTCTTCATTTTGATGTGGAATGTATGGCACTGGCATAGAAAACTAAGGGCTCACGTTGGTCACAATTTTGACACACATGTCTTCATTTTGACATGGAATATATGGCACCGGTGTAGAAAACTAAGGGGTGTTGGTTGCAATTTCGATGCACATGTCTTCATTTTGATGTGGAATGTATGGCACCAACATAGAAAACTAAGGGTTTTGGTCGCAATTTTGATGCCAAATTGGTTAGGGTTTACATCAAAATTTTGACCAGCGATGCCCATAAATGGGAAAATAATAGTTTAGGTTGGACCAAGGAAATCGATGAAATTTGCATCAGTAAATCCACCTTTATGAGGTTGAAATTTCAATGCAAAATGTTTACATCAAAAAATTGACTAAAAAAGAGCGACAACAAGTTTAGTCACCAATTCAACTAACTCTGGTCACAATTTTGACCTTTTCATGTCAAAATTTAGGCTTAAATTTACTAGTGAAACTCTCTGAATAAGATAGCCCTTAAAATCACATTACTAAGGAAGTCTCTAGAAAGCAACAGATGTCTTATAATCTAATGATGATCTCATCCAACTGGGACACGAGATCACAAGGAAAAGGGGTTAAAAATCTTCTCGTTGTCAGCCCATGATTGAGTCTATTGGGCATCAATAATTAAACAAAGGCTCTAACACGAAAATAATTAAAGCAGGCAGAAACAAACTTTGAGTGCAATCAACCTTGCTTCTTCATAATTGGCAATCTTCTAATAGCAATTTTAAAAATGCATAAAGACTAAACTCAAAACTATTGGGATACCAATCCCATATGTTAGGATAGAGCATATAATCCTATAAACTTGTAATAGTTTTAGGCAAATTCAACTCATTTACTAGGTGAATGTTACCACCATCTACACATATATTAGCAAGGTGATCCACTATATAATTACCTTTACAGTAGATATGAAAAATTTGATAATCCTCAAAATTATTAAGGAGGTTGAGGACGCCATCTAGTTTGGAATTAATTACCCAATTGGGGGTAGATCATTTTTTGATTGCATTCAAGATTATTTGAGAATCACCTTCAATAACTACTTTTGTTATCCCAACCTCCATACATAAAAGTAGACCTGACTCTAGCACCTCTAGCTTGACCATATTATTAGAGGTAGGCCTAATGGCCATAGCCTTTTTAGCTAACCAATGACCTGAATCATTATTGATGATGCATTTGATTCCTGCTATTCCAGGGTTACCATGGCCTGCCCCATCAAAATTGAGTTTGGACTAACCCTTTGGTGGGGGAGACCATATACATTTAGCTCTATCTTCTTTTCTTTTTTTGAAATAAACAAGAGGTAGGTTAATCAGGTTAACCCTGGTCTTTTTCATAAGACCATCCCAATTTGAGAAAGAACCCTCTTCTTTCATACATTTCCTAAGGTGGTAATTTGTTACTTCCACAATGTTGGCCTCAATCTTTAAGGAAAGTTCTTCAAACTTAAGTTTAGAATCTCAGAAAATATGCCTATTCCTCTCCTTCCAAATCTCCCAAGATACAATGGAGGGACAAATATTCCAAAGTCTACTGTAAACTCCCTTAGTCAAGTTGGTAGGCCAACTCCTAAGAAGATCTTGGAAAGACTGAGGGAGTGGTGTAGACCAACCCAACTTGAATTTAAGCCAATCCCAACATTTTTTTGAATAGGGACATGAATAAAGCAAGTGGTCCAAGTGTTCGCAGTTTTGTTTGCAAAGCACACATCTAGAGGGGCCATGAATCCCTAATTTGCTAAGCCTTCTAATGGTTAGAATCCTATCTTGGAAGGCTACCCATAGGAAGAAACCTGTAAACTTGAGAGGGATTTCAACTTTGTCCCAGTTTTGAGAGTATAGAAGAGCTTTGTAACCATCCTTTACTCTATAATTACATACTTAAAAATATCTTAATAATCATGCACCCAAAAATGAAATTTATTATGAACAAATGTCCTACAGATCGTCATGCACAAATAAGCTAATTTTGAAGCTAAAAAATGATTAAGTATTGGTACATGTGAAACTTAATAATAGACTTTTAGTTATCATTTTTTTGCTCCTTTAAAATTAGTAATTGGGGGTTGGGTGCAAAAAGCGTGCAAAATTTTTTAGAACACACTCAATTTTTTGGTATTCTTCCCATAATTTTATTTTCTTTTTCTTAGTGTAAATAGCCTTATAACGATTTGTTTATTTTTAAATTATAATTACTCATAGGTGTTCTTCTCTTTCATTGTGTTACCTATTTGATATGTGAGCTTGAAATGTTACTAAAAATATATAATTGGTTATGATTTTAAAGGTATTAATGATGATTATTATTAGTTAAAATATGCTTACTAGATTTAAACACATAAATGCATTATCGTGAATTTGTACCCTTGTCTAATTTAACATTACACAATATTCCCATTTTATCTAAAACATGAAAATATATGTCATCCTCCACATTCTTTTTCTTTTCCTTATCAACCATCTGCTTAGATTCTTCATGACACGATCTAGTCAGCCACATACTCATGCACGTTGAAGAGACATCTATGTATTACACACTCATCTTGCAAATCTATTTACATATAATGAGTTGTTGAAGCATTATACATGCCACCTTGTATTATAACACCTCCTACCATTGCCCACTAACACCGAGGTTCAACATTTTCCCATCATTATCCAATTTTTGAGCTTTATTTATATTTCTTTACTCACTTTTGGCCCTCTTGGATCACAAGTCAATCTTTTACAACTTCTTCACCATTTTTCCATTCTATTAGGATAGCTTGCAAGAATTCATCATTTTCACCATTCAATCTTTATTCCATTAGGATCTAGCTTTTTGGTTTTGAAGAGAATCTCTCCATTTCACTTGTTTTCCAATTTCATAGCATATCATAGTTGATGTGGGGGCAAACCCAAAGAATGAAATGTAATCAAGAAATGCAAATTTTGTTTTTTTACAAATAGCTCATTTACACCCATAAAAAAGAGAAAAAAATATATATTTTTCAAATCCTTACCTTCTTGGAAAATGGCAAAAACATGGAATTTTGGTCAAGGAAACTCAAGGAATGTCATTGATTATAGATGGCATAGTTGTCAAGGAACAAGGCATGTTTTTCAGACCATTGTGTATTTGTCAAATTTGGTTTAAGGGTCCATTAGAGTTAGTAGGAGTTGATTTAAGTCCTAGGATCATTCCTCAATTCATTTTTTGTAAAATTTGGCAAGTTGCAGATCAAGATCAAATGCAAAGTTACAAATGTTGTCATTTTACAATTTTGTGTCTATTGGAAGTTGAACAGTCAACTTCATCCAAAATGTTTGGAAAGTGAAAATGAATAGTTGGGGAATTTTTAAGGAGTAAATACATATCAATTAGGTCAAACAAAAAAGTGGGAAGTGTGTATTTGAAAAGTTGAGTTGTTGGAAAAAAAAAATTTCTTAGTTTTCTGCAAATTGTGTGCAATTCGAGCTACTCTTGGTGTATGCATTAATAAGAAAAAGTTGAAGTGTGTAATAGATAGAGATGTATGTGTGTTGAAATTTGATTGAAAAGATCATTGTTGAAAAAGGGAGATTGTTGAAGAACATATGTTTCAATCATTTTTTTCTCACTAATGTCAAACCTGCTATTTGTTGGAAAGATAATTGCCTATAAGATCCAAGTACTATCACTTAGTTGATTAATGAAGAGGATTTAATCAATAAGATGTAACAATAGCACCTAGAGTAAAGCTTGAGTTATGATTAAGTAATGAAGTACAAGGATCAGTTAAGAAAATGGTGAAATGATGTATTTATAATAAATATGAAGATACAAAGGTTGGCTACACTTAGAAACTTTAAAAGAATAGATAATACTAAGATTGTCTGCAAAGCTTGACCAAAGTTGATAGTAGGTGCCGAGAAATGTTAGTTCATGCTAAGAAAAATATGAGTTAGTGTCGAGTAAAAGAAAATTCTAGTGTGTGCCAAGTAACACAATAAGTGCCGAGCAAAATGCAATAGGTGTCGAGCATCAGTAAAGATAGTTGATGTGAAGTGAACTCACAATAGATGTCAAGCAATGCAGTATGTGTCGAGTATCAAAAGGTTAATAATGCCAAGCTACTGCATTATTGGAAAAGTCAAATATTTTCCAAATCTAAGTCAAGAAGTTTGTTATCTTAAATTTTGTAAACTAGGTGGACGATAAGAATGATGAGCTGGTGGTACAAAATTTGAGATTAACCATTTTTAGGTAATTTCAAATTGATTCTAGAAGAAGTTTCTAGAAGAGACAAGATAAGGGGTAGATACATTGTATCCCACCTAATCCATCCAAACCCTAAATTGGACAATGGAAAATAGAGAGGCAAAAGTATTATAATTTACTATTTAAGGAATCTCTAGTCATGAAGCAAAGTGTTGGAGAGTGTGGTGTCAAGAAGAAGACATTGAGAAGGTTAGAGAAGACCAAGGAAGAACAGAGATAGAGACTTTTCTTTGTCAAGTGACCACAAAAGTGACTAGATTGGCACAACAAGCAAGAAGGCTTAAGGAGACAAAATCTTAAAGAGTGAACAAGCTTTCAGAACTACAGAGATTGAAATCCAAGAAAAATTGAGGATTGGAATCTGCAAGATGAGTTGTAAGTTGTATCATTTTAAGAGCTCTACTATTACTCTCTAACAATTGTATTAGTTAGGGTAAAATCCTTTGGACTAAGGTTGACTTTACAGTCATTAGAAAATTCTTTAACAGGGTGGAATTCCAAGTGAGTGACCTAAAGTCTTTTAACTAGGCTCACTTCTAACAGGGTGATAAAAACCCCTTAACTGGGTCTCATTTAATAGTGTGTGTTGTAACCTTTAATAGGGTGGCATTCCAAGTGAATGGTCTAAAGTCCTTTAACTAGGCTCACTTCTAATAGGGTAATTGAAATCCCTTAATTGGGTCACATTTAAAAGTGTGTGTTATAACCTTTGACAAGGTTGGCCTTTCACAAGGCATCACTTTAGAAGAGTGAGAAAGGAGTAGCATGTTACTGGTGGTTTTTCTCAAATTAGGTTTCCATGTTAAATCACTATGTTATGTGTGTTGATCTTTCATGTTTTATTGTTGCATGTTGGTTTATCAGTAACTTGCAAGTTTGAGTGATTAGCTTGGATGCATGAATGTTTTGAAAAAAATTTATTGGTACATTTCGACCTTCAATAACTAATTCACCCCCCAATTATTCTAAAGAATTCTAACAATTGGTATCAAAGCCATCTGCTGATTGAACTAGTTTGAAGGTACTAAAAGCATAAAGATCAAGATGTCCAAGAGATAAGTATCCAAGCTTAACAGAGATAACTTCCCTGCATGGCAAAGTCTAAAGTGACTGCACCTTGGAGGAATAGGAGATCATGCACAATCCTCAATTATAGTGGAACATGTTGATCTAGTTGGAGTACATGGAAGACCTTGATGAGGTTACAAATATCCAATATTAGTGATGCTACTATCAACTTTGTGGACAATGAGTATGTAAAGGTAACCACTACTCCTCTAACAACTGATCAACTAAAGCATAAGAAAGAACACAACCAAGAAATGTTGGAGATTTCCTCAGCCCTAAGCTATGCCAATTTTCATGACCTAAAATATTGTGATAGTGTGAAGAAAATTTGGGACAAATAGAAGACCATATATGGAGGTTATAATAATCTCTTGAAAGCCAAATCAAAAAGTCTAAGAGGTAAATTTGATGACATGAGAATGATGGAAGGTGAGAATATAGTACAATACTACAAAGAGTTAAGTAGGTTGTTAATTTTATTCATGGTGCGAATGGAGAAATCAAAGATGAAATAGTAATAATCAAGGTACTAAGGAATTTACTCCCTATTTATGCCAGTAGAGTCTCTGCAATCCAAGAACTGAGATGCACACCATGTAACACTTTGACCTTAGAAGGTGTACTTGATAGACTTACTACTTTTGAGATGTCTAAATTTTTATATTGAAATCATTACAAATCTTGTGCTCGTTCAAGCAACAACATGAGAATTACAAATTTATTCAAGCTCATTTCGAGCAACCACACTAGAAACAACATTTGGAAGACCAAGAGTCACAACTTAAGATTCCACAAAGATGTCCCTCTTGGGATTTGAACCAAGGTCTTCACAATGAGAACTCATCGCTTCAACCAACTAAGCTAAACCCCTTGGACAAATGTCTAACTTTTATAACTACACACTTACTACTATTGAATCTACATTCAAACCAGGGTTAGTTCTTAGAAAAATAAAAGGTAAACATGTGAAGAGTGATAGTGATAGTTTTGATGATGAGATTGATAAACTTGAATCCCTTATTGTAAAAATATTTGGAAGAGGAAAAGTTAAATACAAAGGTAAACTGTCTATTATTTGTTTTTCATGCAACAAGGTTGGTCATATTGCTATTAGGTGTCTTGACAGAGAGGATAAGGATGAAAGGAAGGAAGGCAAGTACAAAGGAAGAAAACATGACAAAGACTAAAAGAGAAACAAGGATGGCAAAGGTAAGAAGTCTTGTTGTATTGTTGAAGAAAAATTTGACAATGAATCTGAGAGTAATGATGATGAAGTTGTCTATGTTTCTATGAAAGAAGATTCTAGTGAAGATGGTAAAAATACATTAATTTCATATGTAAACAAAAATGATAGATGGATAATTGATATTGGATGCTCTAATCATATGATTGGTAATCAAGATAACTTTGAGGTTATTGGTTCATACAAAAGGTGGATGTGTTAAATTCAGTAATGATATTCCATGTGTTGTAAAAGGTAAAGGCACTATTCAACTGACTAACAAGATAAAATGTGACAATGTTTACTAGGTTGAAGGAATTAACTATAATTTTTTGAGTGTTTCATAGCTGACTAGGTCAGATTATAGAGTTGAATTTCATAGTAGGAAGGCCAAGATACATGATAGTGATGGTAAGCTGATTGGATTTGGTGATCAAAAAAGAGGTAACTTGTTTTATCTAGATTTATCTAATGAGACATCTTTGTTTGCACAACAAGATGTTTGGTTATGGCACAAGAGATTATGTCATGTGAAATTTGACAATTTGGTGAACATCAATAAAATGTAGAAAGTAAGAGGATTTCCTAAACTAAAGAAGCCTGCCAATGTTATGTATAAACAATGTCAATTGGGAAAAATGACCAAGTCTAGTTTTTAGAGCAAAACATACACTACTAGTGATATTTTGGAATTGGTTCATACTGACCTATGTGGACCCATTGATGTTCAAAGCTACTATGGAGATAAGTATTTCATTCTATTTGTTGATGACAACTCTAGGATGATGATTGTAATTTTTCTTAAAGCTAAATATGATATTTTTTAGTTATTCAAGTGGTATTTAGCTAGAGTTGAAAAAGAAATAGGGAAGAGTGTGAAGTGGTTGAGATCTAATAGAGGTGGTGAATTCATTTCAAATGAGTTCAATACATTCTGCAATGACAAAGTAATTAAAAGATAGATGTCAAAACTAAGGACCCCTCCTCATAATAGGATAGCTAAAAGGAGAAACATATCAATGATGAACTATGCAAGAAAATTAATGATGGAGAAGAGCGTATCAAATAAATATTGGAGAGAAGTTGTTAGTACTATTTTCTATACTCTGAATAGAGTACACGTAAAGAAAGGTACAAATGCTACACCTTTTGAAAGGTACAAATGTTCCTAATGTGAAATATTTCAAAATATTTGGAAGTAGATGCTATATACTTAAAGATAATAGGAATGAAAAACTTGATGCAAAGATTGATTAAGGTTATTCCTACAATATTCCACCAAAAGAAAAGTTTATAAGTGTTTAAATTCCAACACTAACAAAGTTGTGGAAAGTGTAAATGTGAAAGTTGATGAGTTTGAAGAAAGAAGTGACATTGCATATAAAGAACCTAAAGACTACAATAAATTCATCTATGTGGATGATGATGCTCCTAGCACTCCTAATGAACAAGAAAATCAAGTTGTAGTCTCTCAAGAGATAGGAAAGGATGAAGTACAAATACAAATTGTTGAGCAATAGAGAGTGGTTGTGTTAAGTAACCAACTAAAGATGTCGAGTCATGGATAGGGAATGTTGACCATTAGATAGAAAATGCCGAGCTTGCAAAACCTAAACAAGAAAGAGAAAATGAGCCTGAGATTATTTTCCAAGATGAACCTGTAGAAGAACCAAGAAGGAAACTACTTGTGCTAGCAAAATATGTGAGAAGACATCATAAAACTAAAAAATCATTGGTGATGTTGAATCAAGTGTTATGAGAAGACAAAGACTCAAAGATGATATATGCTTACTTTGTGAATTTGAGCTGAAAACAATAAAGGATGCTTTAGAAAATGAAGATTGGATTCACGTAATGAACAAACAAATTGACTAGATTGAGAAGAACAATACTTGGACTATAGTGCCAAGACCTAAAGAAAAAATTTCATTGGGACAAAGTGGGTTATTAGGAAAAAACTCAATGAAAATAGAGAAGTAACAAGAAACAAGGAAAGACTAGTATGCAAGGGTTATGCAAGACTGATTTATCTAATGAGACATCTTTGTTTGCACAACAAGAAGATCTTTGGTTATGGAACAAGAAATTATGTCATGTAAAATTTGACAATTTGGTGAACATCAACAAAATGTAGAAAGTAAGAGGATTTGACTAAAGAAGCCTGACAATGCTATGTATAAACAAGTCAATTGGGAAAAATGACCAAGTCTAGTTTTTCAAGAAAAACATACACTACTAGTGATATTTTGGAATTGGTTCATATTGACCTATGTGGACCCATTGATATTCAAAGCTACTATGGAGATAATTATTTCATTCTATTTATTGATGACTACTCTAGGATGACGATTGTGATTTTTCTTAAAGCTAAATTTGATACTTTTTAGTTATTCAATTGGTATTTAGCCAGAGTTGAAAAAGAAATAGGGAAGAGTGTGAAGTGCTTGAGATCTAACAGAGGTGGTGAATTCATTTCAAATTAGTTCAATACATTTTGCAATGAAAAAGTAATTAAAAGATAGATGTCAGCACTAAGGACCCCTCCTAATAATAGGATAGCTAAAAGGAGAAACATATCAATGATGAACTGTGCAAGAAAATTAATGATGGAGAAGAGTGTATCAAAGAAATATTAGAGAGAATTTGTTAGTACTATTTTCTATACCCTAAATAGAGTACAAGTCAAGAAAGTTATAAATGCTACACCTTTTGAACTATGGTATGGATATTCTCCTAATGTGAAATATTTCAAAATATTTGGAAGTAGATGCTATATACTTAAAGATAATAGGAATGAAAAACTTGATGCAAAGATTGATTAAGGTTATTCCTATGATATTCCACCAAAAGAAAAGCTTATAAGTGTTTAAATTCCAACACTAACAAAGTTGTCAAAAGTGCAAATGTGAAAGTTGATGAGTTTTAAGAAAGAAGTGACACTACATATAAAGAAGAACCTAAAGACTACAGTAAATTCATCTATGTGGATGACAATGCTCCTAGCACTTCTAATGAACAAGCAAATCAAGTTGCACTCTCTCAAGAGAGAGGAAAGGATGAAGTGCAAGTACAAATTGTCGATCAGCAGAGAGTGGTTGTGTCAAGAAACCAACTAAAGATGTCGAGTCATGGACAGGAAATGTTAACCATTAGATAGCAAATGTTGAGCATGCAGAACCTAAACAAGAAAGAGAAAATGAGCCAAAGATTATTTTCCAAGATGAACCTATAGAAGAGCCAAGAAGGAAACTACCTATGCTAGTAAAATATGTGAGAAGACATCATAAAATTGAAAAAATCATTGGTGATGTTGAATCAAGTGTTATGACAAGAAAAAGACTCAAAGATGATACATGCTTACTTTGTGAATTTGAGCTCAAAACAATAAAGGATTCTTTAGACAATGAAGATTAGATTCACGCAATGAACAAAGAAATTGACTAGATTGAGAAGAACAATACTTGTACTATAGTGCCAAAACCTAAAGACAAAATGTCATTGGGACAAAGTGGGGTTTTAGGAATAAACTCAATGAAAATGGAGAAGTAACAAGAAACAAGGAAAGAGTAGTATGCAAGGGTTATGCTCAAGAAGGAGTTGATTATGGAAAAACTATTGCTCCTATGGCAAGACTTGAAAGAGTCATAAACTCTGCTTGCATATTCAACGTACAAGAATTTCAAGGTATATCAGATGGATGTCAAATCTACATTTTTGAATGATATACTTGAGGAAGAAGTATACGTTGAACAATGTGAAGGATTTTTAGATCCAAACAATAAGAAGATGATATGTAAACTAAAAAAATCCCTTTATGGATTGAAGAAAGCCCCAAGAGAATGGTATGAAAGATTACATAATTATTTGGTAAAGATTGGTTTTGAAAGGACAAATGATAACAATAATCTATATTTGAAGAATGGTAAGAACAATGAAGTATTGCTATCTAAAATATTTGTTGATGATATTATATTTGGAGGAACATAAGCATTATGAAAATCATTTTCTGATAAAATGAAGAAGGAATTTGAAATGTCTATGTTTGGTGAAATCAATTTTTTTGTTGGATTACAAGTATGTCAAATGAAGTTTTGTATTTTCATTACTCAATCTAAATACATTGAGGAGATACTAAAGACATTTGGTATGGAGGACTCAAGGCCAGTGACTACACCTATGTCTATAGGACATAAGCTATCTAAAATTGATGAATCTACTGAAGTGAACCAGACCCTATATAGATCCATGATTAGAAAATTGCAATATGTTGTTCATAGTAGACCATATATTGCATTAGTAGTTGGGATAGTTGCTATATTTTCATAAAGTCCTAAAGACATTCACATGATGGCAGTAAAAAGGATAATCAAATATCTAAAAGGTATAGAAGACTATGGCTTCTATTATAAGAAAAATGATAAATTTGAACTGAAGGTATTCACTAACTCAAATTGGGCATGAAATATTGATGATAGAAAAAGCACTAGTGGAGGTGCATTCTTTCTAGGGAAGAGATTGGTGTCATGGACAAGCAAGAAGCAAAATTATATTTCCCAATCAATAGTTGAAGTTGAGTATGTGGTAGTTGCAGTGAACTGTTCCAACATTATGTGGATAAAGTAGTTACTAAAAGGAATGAAAGAAGAGATTATAGATCCAGTGGTTATCTATTGTGATAACACAAGTCTTGTTAACATTTGAAAGAATCCAGTGATGCACACTAAGAAAAAGCACATTGCTATCAA
The DNA here is from genome assembly GCA_028749045.1 of Cupressus sempervirens. Lineage (NCBI taxonomy): Eukaryota > Viridiplantae > Streptophyta > Pinopsida > Cupressales > Cupressaceae > Cupressus > Cupressus sempervirens. The sequence goes on along the minus strand of CM053787.1, from coordinate 353,119,705 downwards.
GTATCACTACTTGAGGGAACTAGTTCAAGACAAAGAAGTAAAGCTAGAATATGTACACATCAAGGAACAAATTGCTAACATATTCACAAAAGCCTTAACTAAATATGCTCATGAATATCTTAGAAGTAAATTAGGGGTGATTCCCCTAACCAAATCTATTGAAGGAGGCAAGGTGCATTACATCAAATGTGATAAACAAAATATCCTACACATTGATGCAATGCAACTCTACTTTGGGGCATGCCTAAGGTAGATAGTCAAGTACAACATATACATATTAGTCATAGAAAGATGACAAAAAATAGCCAAACCTGAAAAATCTACACAAACTAGATGTATGAAGAGATTGAAGCTAAAAAAGTTGAGTGTCTTTGGCATTGTTGTCAAAGAGGGAGAGATAGAAAAAAGGAGAAATATATAGATGAAGCAATATACACCAGAGAGGAAGACATGACAAAGAGGAAAACATAATTAACAAAAGGAGAAATACTAATAGAAAGATATTAAGATAAAGAACATGAAGGGGATATACATTAGAGGAGTATATGAATACAAAAAATAAACTATTATCTTAGAGGGAGAAAACTTTTGGATTGTATGGTAATGAAGTGAGATACATTTGATACATTGAGATGTTGTTGATATTGAGATGTAGAGATGTTTCCATCAATGTCAAAGACAGAGATTGTTGGAAACTTACAATCAAAATAATTTTATTTTTTTCATTGATGTCAAATCTATTGATAAGACATATTGCTACCTAATCTAAATGGCATATATATTTGATTGATGAACATGATTTGAGATGTTGCTCACAACAATAACACCTAGAGGAAAGGTTGATTTATGAAAAGGAAGTTACAATGGACATTTGATTAGATAGACTTTGATAAAGAAAAATGATATGTCAAGAAAGTTAAGCCAAACTAAGAAATAGAATAAAAGGCTAAGGAATGTCAAGTCTTGCTAGTGTCAACTGAGCAACAGTTAGTGTTGAGAAAATCTCTTGTTGATCAAGCATTAGTATCAACTGAGCAAGATAGTTGATTTCAAGCCAAAATTTTTACAGTGAACAAGTAATTCAGTGATGACCAAGTGTCATAATTTTGAGATTGTCGAGTAATAGTATGAGAATGAATTGGAGGAAGAGATCTAGCTGGCTCAATTGATTTCTTGGGAGATGTAAACCATGTTGAAGATAAGAGTGATGAGTTGGATCATTAAATTCAAGGCGAGCATTAGGTAAAGACTCAATAGATGAATTCTATAGAATTTTCTAGAGGAAGATCAAGAAGATGCATAGATACAATGAAGCATGTTGAACCTGATTCTAAACCCTAAGATCTATGATGATGGTGGAAAATGGTAAAGCAGGAGTTTCCTATTTAAAAAGATACATAGTTGAACAAATTTTAGTGCAGGTGCAAGTGTATGTAAGAGATGCATACATAAGAAGGTTGATCAAAGGTGCACAAGTGTGAGGAAATGTAAAGCTAAAAAAGATTGCCTATAAAAATTTTGATGTTGGTAAGTGAATCTATGCAAAAGGCTTAAGTGTTGTTGAGAAGAGGAGGTTGATTGCTTCAAGGGTTGCTAAGTGAATCAAGATTAGAGATGACAATGGGAGGCTTACCACTGAATGAGCACATGAACCAAATAGAGATTTGAACTTGAAAAGTGAGTTGTAATCATATAGATGAAAACCTATTTTTTTTTCTAATCATTGTAAGCAGTTTGTATTGAAATCCTTTTAACAGAGGTTGACCTAATAGTCATTTGGAAGACTTAACAGTCTATGTAAATCCTTTAACTAGGTGACATTATAAATGGAATGATCAAAGTCCTCTAGAAAGGCCACTCCTAATAGGGTGATTAAATCCCTTAACAAGGTCACATTTAATAATGTGTTCTATAAACCTTTAATAGAGTTGGCTCCTAATAGAGCTCACTTCAAAAGAGTGAAAAAGTCATGACATGTTGCTAGTGATTTTTCCCAAATTGGGTTTCTATGTAAAATCCTAGTGTCAAATATGTGTCGAATGCTTTATATTTTTTTACATTTGATGATGATTTCATTAAGAAAATCATGTTATGCTGAAGACAATAGTTTTTAGAGTAGAGACTGAGCAAGATCAGGCTAAGTAGAATAGTGAGTGTTTATGTTTAGGTTTTTAGATACTACTTTAAGGACCTTGAGTAACTGATTAACCCCCTCCCCCCTCTTATTTATTCTAAACATTTCTAAAAAGTTCCTAGGCAAGTTTTCTTGTAGGAATTAGTTGATTCTGAGCTCTATGTACACCCTTTAATTTTCTCCATTTCACATACACAATATCATTTCTCAAGCACAAGCTCTCAAGTACTCAATCATTCATGGAATTCAAGCTATTTCTCCATTGAAAATAAATGATTCATGAGTTCAATCTATTGAAGGAATTTATATTAGATCTTTTATTGCATTTTCAAAAATCAAGATCTCCCTTCATACATTAAAGATCCTTTGTTGCATGTTCAACATTCATACTCTCAAGATCTACATTCATATACAAGGCATATTTCAAGAACATACATTCATAAAGGTTTTGTCTTCACTTTGATGTCATTTCTAGGGTTTTGAAGTTGATTCAAAATATCACATCTATATACTTGATTAGATTCCAAATTGAAGAGCATGTTTATAGATTTACATTTACATTGCTTTATGTTGGATTTATCACTATTACTTGCTAGAATTATATCTTTATTTCAATTCAAGTAAATTATTAAAGTGGTGTTTGACTAAGGATAACACCCCCCCACCCTACCCCCAACAACAACAACAAAAACAAAAAAAACAACTCCTTTTTTGTGCAGGTTGTGAATATCGAATCAACAAATAGGTTGTAAACTTGAGTACCCTTTTCAATTTTCTTCAAAATTACAAAATCAGAATCAACATCACATATATTTTATCAAGGCCAATCAGATTCCCCTTGATGGTGACTAGATTTCCCCTTATCATCCAATTTTCCCCTAACATATTGATGAACAACTTTGGGGTTTTGTATGTCTCATAGTTTTTAACCCAGATCTTGGGTTACATCAATCTCTAACATCATTTGACAAAATGTTTTTAGGTTTTTATTTCACAAGGCATATTATCTTCCTCTATTTCATTTCTACATACTTTATCATACCTTTGTATCTTAGTTCTATATTTTTTGTCATCTTGCCTAAACCCTCTTAAGATGGAGGTGGGAGGGAAATAGATGCTAAGTTATTCATCCTTTTTCCCATTACGTTTATATTGGTACTTCCTATTGTATCAATCTAATCTAATAAAAAGGGGTGGATCTTGGTCTTCCCCCTTCATTTGTGTATAGGGTGGTTTACTTCCATTTCTCCCCTCTACATTAATTGGTGAATATGTATTGTGTCCTTTTTGTTGGAGTTAGATCCTTTGTGTTAGGTGTTGACCATTATTGGTGAACCTAATGTGATCTCTTCTTTGATTTTTGAGTTAGATATTTATCTTTTCTTGATCACCTTTCTTTCAATGAAATCAAATTTTGTATTTTTTGGAGTTAGACTCTTTTCATCTTTCTCTTGGTTAGCTTACATCTTGCATTATGAAGATATTTTAGTGTATGGTTATCTTTTTCAATATTCACCTTCATGCATCTCTTTACAACACTTATGATGTTTATGAGATTTTTATGCATTTCATTATGTTTATGAGTATTCATGATCTAATTACTTATACTATTACAAGGTTAATGAATACATGTTTTACTTATTTAAATATTATTAAGAGATCTTTATGTGGTTGTCTTATTTCTTCTCAAGATTGTGTGAGATCTTTAGTTGATGATCCTCCTAATCCTTTGCCTAACCCTCCTTGTCCTCCTCCTTCTCTTTCATTTCCTAGCACTTCTCAAATTTATGATCAAGCTCAAACTCTAGTTCATGGTGAGGATGTATCCACATTCCTTGATGAACCTTCTCCTCCTTCTACTCATAATAAGGGGAAATGTAAAGTTCCTTTTATTCCTCCTCTTGTTATCATTCCTTACACTACCTTTCTCATTATCCCAAGGAATAACCTCCTTCTATTAAATATTTGATGAATAACTATCCTAAAGGTAATTAAATGTTTATTAAACATGATTGTGATGGCTTAGAACTTGGTATTAATGAGAAGGATCTTTAAAATCCTATTTATATATCTCCTTAGATGGAAAAACATGTGTATTTTATATTCTCCTTTTGAAATAGTTCAAGAATACTTCAAATAACCTCCTCTTCATCTTCTTTTACCTACTCCTGATCTTGATTATCCAAATACTCATAGAGATTTGGTGTTAAAGGTTTATATTCAAGTATATGTTTCTAAACTAAAAAAAATAGTGTGTCTCTTGAAGACTCTCTTTTTACATTTTCATGTCCTTTTCACTATGATGATTCTTACATGATTGTCAATTGTGTCCATGTTTTGTTTGTATTTGAGTAAAAGGTTTTCCTAGGAATTATTCCTTATATGTGTAAGGTCTTAAAATTTCTTCATAACTTAACTCAGTCTTCTTTCTCACCTATTGGAGTGCATTCCCCATTACCTTGTATAACATGTATTCAAAATCTCCCAATAGGTCTCTTTTTATTGTTCCTTCTCACTATGGGTAAAGAATTCCTTCTTCTCTTTCCAAGAGATCTCTTCTTCTTCTTATACATAGGCATTTTATGAAATATTATGTGGGAAAGGAGTTTGTTATCTCTTCCTTCATTTTCTCACTTAGAACTTGTATTCTTTTTCCTTTTCTCTTCTTTCAATGTGCTGATTTCTAATTGCATGATGAGGTTCTTCTCCTATTTTTTATGCATTATCTCTATATGTTACATCTTTTTTCTTCTTTCCTATATTAGTTATAAGGATTTTTTAAAGATGTTATAATGGCATCTTTTTCTTCTTTCTTTTTTCCCCTATAGATAAGGTATTGTTTTATAGAACATTCTCATCTGTAGGTATTTACTACTTTATTACATGTATAACCATGTATTCTTGCCTAGAAAATTATTATTCATATCTTCAATCTTAATGCTTGTCATATAATGATCATTCATAGCTTCCTTTCATCTATGATAATTATTACATTGTTTGGAATTGGTTATGTTTTTAGCCCTTTATACTATAGTATTATATTTCTCTTGTTCGATATTGGGTGTCTGCATTTTGTGCATGACTAGTAGATTTTTTGTTATGAATCATCTTTATATTTTTCATGATCTTGTTATATAATCCACTATAGATCTCGTTTTGTTGAATTTGAGGAAATCTCAACCCAAAACTCCTAAGAATCACTTGCATGCAAACACCTATCATAGAAAGAGAAAAGCAAAGCTATGGAGGCTTGAATTCAGAAATCGACAAAAGATGAACATTATTAATGTGCAAAAATGATATTGAAATTGTATTGAATGAAAGAATTTTCTCAAAGAGATATAAATCCTTATGAAGGAGATCAAAATCCTAAAAGATAACTTAACTAAGTTGCCTAATAATAACTAATAAAAGGATTATTTATTAAATGCCTAAAGTTTAGCTTAAGTAAACTAGAGATAATAAATAAATTAGTCATTAAATAAAAATGATTTAATTATTAAGGAAATAATTTATTAATCTAATGCCCCCCCCCCCCCCCCCCTCCCCAACAAAGATAAACTTGGGGAGGAACCAAAAATCTAGAAACTAGTACTGAAAGGAAAAAATAGGCCCTGACAACAAGGCCTAGTGAAGTACCCAATCACAACCAAATCTCTTTAAAGAGGAGAAATAGAGAAAACCACATGTAGAAAATAAAACTTCAAAAAGAGATGTAAATAATGTGTCATAATATAGGAGAAAAAAATGATCATGAAGAATACCACTAAAGCATGAAGTTGCAAACACTGTCAAGATGCTAATTTGAAGAAGCTCCACTCTATAGAATATGACCATTTAGAGAAGACTCTATCTGAAGAGATTATCAATTAAACATGAAAGATTTCTTCATGGCCTTCAAAAATAGGAATTAAAGAGTTTCCATGTGATAAATAATCTATCTTGCTAAAATACACATATCTATCCACTGCAACCACTTAATGCATAGGAAATGTTGAGTTGTTGTTTTGCACGATGCTTACCGATGGGAATCCTTTTGAACTCCTCTCTTGAAAAGTTGATCTGGATCAACTCCAAGATTCTAGATGATCCTATGACCTACTAGAATCCACTTAGTTGAAGATAAATGTGTTTGTTCACAAGGAGGTCTTTGCTAGTTCTAACCAATTTTGGATAAGATGAATAATTTACTTGTTTCAAAATTAACAACAAAAAAATATGTTTTTTGGTATTTTCTATTTTTAAATGAATGCAATCTAATCAATGCAACTATATGAATTCCTAATTTAAACAAGTGTTAGCAAAGCAAATAATGAAGATAAGGTAACAAGAGATGAAAGCAAATATCGTGAAAGGGAAATTCCTAATGGACATAAACCATGATAACAACACATCCACAAATTAAATTGTTGAAAGATCGGGTAGGAAACCAATGAAAGTAGAAGCGCCTCTTCCTCAAATCCACTAATGCAATCGTCAATGGAAACTTAGTAAAACTAAAATTATTTTACTTCTTATCAAATTGCAAGGCCACAGAAAGTGCATTCATGCAAGATGAGAAGCTATGTAGGAACAATAGGGTGATCTCTTCTCCAACTCCATACGTCAGCAAAATTTATCAACATGTAGAAAACACCAGAACTAAAATATTGTACAATTAAATCAACAAAAAAACTATTAGCTCCATTATTATCATGAACAATAATCTACAAAAATAACACACTCCAAAAAGAATAACTACACTCAGAATGAGAGCACCAAAAGCATATATTATTGCATCAAAATAACGGCCTAGAATACATGTTACATTCCTAAATTTATAAGAAATCATCTCCTCAATTTGTGTTGAGAGTGAGAGATATATTCATGCAAATATATTCTTAAAACTAATAAAACAAATCTAATTATGTACAAACTGACTCTCTAAATGGTGCTAAGTAGGACTCCACCCTTTCTTATATCAATTAATGGGTGTGTGAACCTTTACATGTCTTAAAACAAAGAAAGAGGTAGTAGATAATAATAACAAAGTTGTAAGAGGATTTGGAAGTCATTGGAAGCTCTAAAAATGGAAGCTTGACCTTATCTAAATGTTTCTAGGAGTTAAACTATCATTAGAATGTATTTCCAGTGCATAGAAAGCTCTAAATTTTGAACTAGCAATTAATTGTCGCCACACCTTTGACTTCTTCAAAAAAATTGATGCACCTTTTGAATAGCACACCTTGTGCACCTTTGGAGTAGTGCACCTTAGTGGTAGGTTCAAAAATCCAAAAAAAATTCCAAGTGTCAAAATTGAATTTCTAGCTTCTAAGTTTTCTTCCCCTTTATAGAGTGATGTCTAGATGTTTACTCTTGAATTTCTCTATAATCTCCATCACTTGGGAAGATTCTGATAAATCTAAAGCCTCATATTTATGCCTAACTAATTTTTTTATAATTACTAATATCCATTCAAGTTTCCACAAAATTTCCAAGTCTACTATCAAGTTTCAACAATACCTCTTCAGTCTTGAATGCTTCCTAATATCTTCATTAGATGAAACATCCTTGAAAGTTCTTTGGAATTGTTCAACCACTGCTTGTACTGACTTGAGATTTGTATATGACTCATCTTCAAAAATCTCAAGGGAAATAGCATCATAATACCTATCTGCATCCAAAATTTGCTCTTGAGACTAGTCTTTTAACTTTTGAATATCTTCATGAAGTTCCTCCATGACCTTATTTTTGGTAGCTATCTTTTCCATCCAATCCTCAAGTTTATCAATTGCATCTATTGTATTCACTTCCATGAGTGTATGATACCTTTGACCTTTTATTGTTTGGAGTGCTTGAAGGTCTTTTCCCTAGGTATGTACCTCACCCATAAGCCCAAAATTTTGGTCTACTATAGATACTGATTTCTCTACATTAGAATGAACATTATGAAACAGGTTCAAATTAGCTAGTATTATCTCTACACCTTTTTGCTCAAAATTTTCATACCATTGCTAACATGCTCCCAAAAATGAATCAACTTGGACACCCCCCTTATCTCTCCTTTCCAATGCCATAGCAAGAGTAATCTCTGGGTGATCTTGGTCCAATGGGCCTACAATTCCATGTAGATAGCCTCTAGTTTGTTATCTTTGCGCAACTTTATCAATTCATTTTTATTTTCATCAAAATGCCTAAACACCTCCTTGACGCTCATAGTGATCATTACTTTAGCCATATCTATTGTGGGCTTTCCTTATAGGACTTCTTTAATGTGATAGTCCTTAGGAGTCAAATCTTCAATTTCAACATGTGGAGGAGGTATAGCTATATGAGCAAGTAGGTCCTGATCTCTATTCTTCATTATCAAGGTCAATTGTTGCACATCACTCATAGGTGGCTCAGGTCTCTTGATAACTTCTACTAGTACATCCATACTTTCCTCTTCATTCAATTTCATCTATCTCTTTTGTCATACCATAACTTCTGTCTTCAACTAGGCTAGTGTAGTGCCCATAGGAGACAAGTATTTGGTTGAAGAGGAGGTTTTCCTGACAAGCCCTTTTCCCTTATCCCTCCTTTACAGAGTCTTCTCCTTCAGAGAGATATCTAGATATGGTGTCCTTATATCTAAAGTCCTCACCTCTATATCTTAAGAAGTTTTTTGAGGTCCTTCAAGTATCTATCCTTCCTCAGATACTTCATTGGCTGGTCTCTATTCCATCTCTTCTTCATGCACCACTCTCTCTTCTTCGATGATAGGAAGGAGAGGGGTGGCTGATCCTTTGTCCAAAAATTAAAATTCCTAAAATGGTGGTGAGGTACCTAGAGATCCATGTAGTAGAGGTGGCATTTGATTCCAATCCTCTCCCAAAGGTTGGTTTGTGGTTCTATCTCATATTTTATCACCCACCATTTTAGTTCCTACTAGCATAAAGTCAAAATTAGATATGTTGAAAATATATGGTCCCTACCCCTCTTTCTAATCCATCCACTATTTTTGCTCATCCTCTGAAGTTGTAACTTCAATAGGTTGCCTGGGAATAAATGGCGGTGTAATGGTGGAGCTTCTCCTTCCCTCTTCTTGGGTAGCCCTTGCCAAGAGAGTCCTTTTATTTGATAGGATATTCTTTTCTTCATCTTCTTCATCTACCTCAAGGATGGTTTCCAGGACTAGAGGAGTAGGTGTCATCATTCTTTATATCTTTTGCCTTCTAGTCCTTCTAACCATAAGTCTAATCTTAGCTTTCCTAGCAGCTGAGTGAGAGGCTTCTTCCTCTTGTGTATGCACAAATACCTCTTATGGTTCCTACTCTCATTGTTTTTCTTGTTCCTATTCTTTATCTTGTTCTGGCTCCAGTTCCTATAAAGGCACTTGTATAATATCTTAAGCTTGAGAAGCTTCCTCATTTTGAGGCTCTGTGGTCTCAGGTGCTTGTGCCACTTCTCGAGCTTGAGGTTGTTTAGCTTTGGGCTCACCTTTCTTAGGAGAATCTCTTTTCCTCTTATTTTTCCTTTATCCTCCCTAAAGTAACCAACTTCACTGTCATGCTTATATATCATTTTTGGCCTTATTGGAGATTGCGCAGGGAAAATTGGTACTATTACTTTTGCACCTTTACACTTAACTGGGCATGCTATGGCCTAGAAGATCATTGCATGAGGAACCAAATCCATCTTAAAAGGCTTCTTGATCCATTCCCTTTTCAATTGGATGATATGCCTAGCCCTATGATTGATATCTGTATTATCTTCCTTGTCAATCTTTGTATTCATGATTGGCCTATCAAATATCTTGTCATGATTGTACAAGGGATCCAAGACATCATGAGTGTCTTATTGGACAACCTTTAGTGGGGTATTCATCTTTAAACCACTTCCTACGAGATATAGAGTCATCCTACAATAATCCCTCATTCGGATATCATAGTCATCTATCACATTCATCTAATGATCTTCTATTGCATTTTCGTGTACAAACCATTTTCCTACCAAATGTTGAACTCTAGTAATATTGTCAAAATGCGGATGAGGGGAATTGTAGCCCTCCAAGGGATATTGATCCCATTCTACATCAAAGGTCATTATCTTGTTTCTACTTAACTTCAAATGGACCTATAGTGATGGGCCATACCTAGGTCTTTTTATGTTGTTTCCTCACTCTGTCATATGTAGATGTGAGTTATCTCACAATCTCTAGTAAAATGAGCCTATCCAGTAGATATCTAAAGAGTTTCTTTGGATTCATAGTCATACCTGCTACCCTTAGGTAGGTGAATGTCTTGAACTAGATGTAGTAGGTATCTTTGCAATCCATGTTGTTGCCTATATTGACATCCTCTTGGAATAATCACCCTCAATGAATTGGATGATTGCAAACATGAAGGAATCATTCACTATTCTATATTTTGTGCTCTATTCCAAGAGTTTCTTCTTTACCAATTGGGGGTATACCACATAAGGCCAGGCATTAGCATCTTGCATGCTTCCCCTCTTGAACAATCCTGGATAGTCAGTAGTCCTTGTTGTCAATAAATACACAAAGTACGATGCATATAAAACTTAGGGTTGGCCTTGACTCCTACTAGTTGCTCATCTAAGTTTTTACTTAGTATTGTAGCCCAATCAATTGGAAGTTTAGTTGTTCTAAATATCTTGATGAAATATACCATCCCAATATTCAGGTGCTCGGCTATCAATAGACCCATGACATTTCTCAGAAGCATAATGGAGTATCTAATGTCATCCTTCATGTATCCTTTAGTCATGTCTACCATGCTTGATCTTTGTCCCACTGGCATTCTATCAATCAAGAATGATGATTGTATAATTTTTGTAGCCTTCTACTCATTATCCTTGTACCATCTTTTTACTTGATGATAAGTAATCTTAACAGATTGATCCACTCTTGGGAGATGGAAGAATTTATCAATGTTCCTCAGTCTTAAGTCTATGAATATCTCCCCTATTATGCTCTTCACATCTCTTTCTTCTAACACATAGTTCTATGCCAAGGCCATGATTCACTCTGAAGATTGCACTAATGTGGGATGTGAGGCCACATTAACAAAGCCTAATGTGATAAGTGTTGAGACCATTAGGGACCTTTCCTTAGGCTTTTTGCAAAGTACTAGGAATACATTCCATTTTATATGTCCCAATTCCATAGCTTTGATTTTTGAATGTCCATCTTGGAAGCGCAATTTCTTCGGTGCACCTTGAAACTTGAAGACAACTGGTTTTGGAGCAATCTTTTTTGTAAGTGAGGATGACTGGAGGAAGCCATTTTATCTACATAAAACATAAAAACATTAGTCCATAGGGGTGAAAATTAAACCGTAACAAACCCTAATTACCAAACAATCAGACCCAAAACACCAAAACCCTAAAAAACCACTTGAAAACCTCAATTTTTTCTCTAAAGTGTAGTTTGATGCACCTTGCACACATCTATAGGTGTGCTAGTGTGCTAAATAACCCTTAGAAGGTTATTATGCACACAATTGCACACTTGTATAGGTATACACCCTTGTGGAGTGCTCACATGTGCATGTGCGCTATTGTGCACATGCATCTTTTCATGTGCTTAGATGGAGGGCTAAGTAGTTTTACCAGGATAAGGGTGAGAAAATGCACACCTTTATGGGGGTGCACATGTGCGCATCCTTTACAATCCAATGTTAAGGGGAGAGCAATAGTGCACAGATGCACACCTTGCCAAGATGCACATCTGCGCACCATTGCCTATGTTTTTAGGTGTTTTATTTTCAAAAGGTGCGCACATGCACACCTTGGATAGGTGTGCATGTGCGCACCTTTACTTAGGGGTTTTTTTTTTAAGTCTCACTTTAGGTTTGTGAATAAAGGTGTGTACATGCACACCTTGGATAGGTGCATATATGTGCACCTTTATTTTGTTGACTTAATATTGTGTGTGTAGGTTGGAGGTATTTGGCACACCTCTAAAGATGCGGAGGTGCGCCTGCCAATGATTTGAAGGAGATAATGAATGAAGGGGAGGGTGGTGACCCTGGGTATTTATAGACCCATGATCATGCACACCCTTTGGATGTGCACACCTCCACATGTGCGCAAGTGCACACCTCCAAAGGAAAGCGCATGCGCACTAATGCATCTAGTGAACACACCTAGGAGAGGTGCACATGTGTGCAAGGTGTGCTAGTGTTCTCCTTCACATATAAATCACCTTTATCTCCAAATTTTTCAATTCTAGCACCTATATTTTTTAGGTAGAGTACTAAGCAGGACCCGGACTCTAGGGAGAGCCCCAAAAATGACTCAAACCCTAGACTAGGGGTCTGGGAAAGAAAAAAATTTACTAGCAGGTCCCCATTTCTAGAAGAAATGGGGTGTGCATTTTGAAACCACAATAGGAACAAATACTGAATACATGTCTCACTCTATTAAACCAAGAAAGCATTAGAACCAACAGAACCTCCCTATAATGCTAAGAGGTAATACGCGTACACTAGAACTAAATACACAAATTCCTGGAGAATGAATAACCAAGAACATTGAGAGTGAAAAAGAATTACAAAACCCTATAAAGGTACATGTCATCAACATATCATGAGACTAATATCATGAAAGGAACAATCACTTTTTAAAGGAATTTCAAATGGCCAACATGAAAGCCCCCCAAGGTATTTTTTAGTGTAGTTTGAGTACAACAAGACACAAAAATGTGCAAGACCTTGAAATGCAATAGTGTGGCACTTTATCTCAATGTGTTTGCAAAAAAAATTCTTGTCAAAGATGTCTACAAAGATCAAAAGAGACATCAATCTAGTACAATAGAAAGTACAACCCATGATGAGTCATCCCATGCAATGAAAATGATCTCCAAACTTGAAACAACCAAGATATCTACCAAAGAACAAAAATGAAAATAACAAATAGAATATACTTGGAGCAGAATCTAGAAGAAAAACCAGCATCACTAGAAAGAACACAAACAATTTTTCCAACAATATAATTTTTTTTGAAAAACAAAGTCCAGATGCTCAAGATATGTCTCCTAGAGTGCAAAATACAGCCCTTGGAATTGACTTCATAAACTAGAAACCAAATAGAAAACCTAGAAAACTAAACCTTCACCTTTATGAAAAGGTTGGAAAGAGATTTTTGATGATATATTCTTTGTCAAAATATACCTTTGTATTCCCAAGATACAACCAAAAAACCATATACATCTTTTCACAACAAAACAAATAAAACATGTGATAGTTTAAAGACCATCAAATTTCATTACAAATTTTGATGACATCAAACCTACGCATATGTCAACATTTTGATAAGAAGGTATGTTGACTTGACTTTCATAATTACTCTTACATAAAGGAAAAGTTTATTTCTAAAGCATGCATTTGAAAAAAGTTTTGCATGCACTTTTTAATAAAGTTCTTTTGAATTTATTTATTTAAAAAATAAAATCAAACAAAGAATGAATCTCCTTTTTAAATATATTTTTTCAAAAACTAAATATCATTGCCTCAAGTTGTGTGCCTAATGTTTTTCCTCTGAATGCAACTATGTCTAAATTGGATAAATTTTATATGGAACTAGGTTTTTTTGAGCATCATGAATCTAACAGTAAGGTCTGTTTGGGCTCAAAGTAAACCAAAAAGAAGTGACCCCCTAAATCCAATACAAAAATCCTTTGAGAATAGATCTGAAAAAATGAGACCAAACCTATCATGAAAAGAATAGGGGCATGAAAGTCTAAAGCTTTGATACCTTGTTAAGTTGAGGAAAGATCAACCCATAACTCCCCAGAATCACTTGCACGCAAACGCCTGTCATAGAAAGAGAGAAGCAAAGCTATGGAGGCTTGAATTCATAGATCTACAAAAGATGAAACATCCTTGATGTGTTAAAAAGAGATTACAATTAGATTGAATGAATAAATTATTACAAAGGTAGACCAATGCTAATGAAGAAGATCAAAACCCTAAAATATAACTAACCTAGGTTGCACGATAATAATTAATAAAAGAATTAATTATAATATGCATAAATATTAGGTTAAGTAAACTACAGATAATAAGTGACTTAATAATTAAATCAAAATAATTTAATTAATAAGGAAATACTTTATTACTCTAACACCTTTTTTGTCTCACGCTTGGGGGGCAAGAAGTGTTGTATATTCTTTATCTCTTTTTCTAACTATTTACTTTATCTTATGATTATGTGAAATTTATTTATTATGAGACATTGATCTTTCCTTATAAAGAATTGTTTCTTGACTATGGACTCTCTCTTTTAAAAGAGGTAGATGTCCTATGTTATCACCTCTTCTTTGTCAAGTAAAGCTATGTCTATTATATATAATTTTCCCTTTCTTGGAGATTTCCATCCTTCATTCAAGGATCCCTATTCCACCTATATTGGGGGTTGAATATGTTCATTCTTGTTCTTCTTCCCCTCTTTCTCTTATCAGATATGTTATTTTAATTAATCATTCTTCTTAGGTGGATGTATTGTCATTAAGATTTATCCCTTTTGAGGATCCTCTTTCCATAAGTGATACATCTTTTTCATAATTGTGTATGTTCTTAGATAGAAAGAGTTAAGGATGTTCACTATGAATTTAGTATGCATTGTTTCTTTAAGGATATCTCCTTGTTGCAAGAAGTAGGTATCCTTTTTATCTTCCTTCTCATGTCTAGTATCTATACATGATAAGGAGGGGGTATATATATGCCCTCCTTATACATAATTTATTCTTTCATGGGGTAGCAGTATATGAATTCTGAGCATGGTGTAGAGTACTTCAATCCTCGTTTCTTTGTATGCTTTCTAAGTTATTCTCAAATATATGCATTGTTGCTTCATTTCTCTTTTGGACACACACATATGCTAAATCTCATAATTGGTAATGTAGATAAACTTGCTAAATATAATTTATGGGTAACATATCCAAACACATATATGCTAAAGATTATTTATGGGTAACACATAACAACTTGCTAAGTCCCAATATAGGTAATGCTTTCACACACAACATGTTAAGTCGTGTATATGGGTAACACATTTTCACAAGACCATGCCATGGTGATATAACAGTTGTTGATCTATGGATGGAAATTTGGTGGGTTGACTAGCAAGTTATCACCCCATTATACCATTCAATTCCATCTTTTAAAGCAACTCTCTGGGTGATTCATAGTGGGGTGGGAGCTCTACTGGATGAGGTAATACTTTTCCTCTCTCTTTTCTCTCTTTTATTTTCATGCTAGTAGAGATAAATCCAGAAGTTGTGTTGATTAGTGGTTTTACTCTTACATTTATTATGTCATCATTTATGCTCTTGTAATGGTTTTCCAAATATGATATTAGTGAGCAAGGCATTCCCTTAGTTGAAGTCTATTTCATCGATTGATTTGGGTTTGTTTTAGTACTGACCCCTTTGTCGTGTCTTTGTCTTTTTGGCTTTGTTTTATTTATTTTTTTCTTTACAACCTCGTGCATATATGTGGAACTAGGACCCTTGGTCTTGGGGGCTTATTCCCTTTTACCAAGTGATGTTCTATCTCATTGTAATTCATCAAATTTTTCTCTTCTTCTTCTCTCTAATTTATTGAAAGTATGGTTGACCCACACTCTTAAATTGGATACACTCCAATTTAATTAAGGTTTAACACCTATTTAATGCTAGATCATCAATATCCTTGAAATTTCGTTCTTTCTTCCCTTATTTTTCCTTTCTCCTAGGTAGATTTGGGCTAAAATCTAATCTATCCTCTTAAAAAATCCTATTTTCATGGCATTAAGCTTGGGGTAGTATCTATCCTCATATGTCCTTCTTTCCCTTCATCTATCCACTTGGAATCTTCTCTCCACACTAAATGGCTATATCTCAGACTCTATGCTTGATTTCTAGGACCTAAGACCTATTTTAGGATCCTAAAGGGATCCTGGCGGTCTTGGACCTTGGTTGTCAGGTGATCAATCAGGTTCATTGCGTGCCCCTAATTGGGCTCTATTTTGGGTCCTCTATTTAGGTCTCATTTTTGGATACCTTTGGGGTGTTAATTCCTAACCAAGTTGGCTTGCAAGAGTTAATGAATTTTGAGCTCTATATAAACCCTTCCATTTGCTCCATTTCACATACACAATATCATCTCTCAAGAACATGTTCACAAGTTCTTAAGTATTCTTCAAACATTCAAGGCATTCAAGCTATTTCTCCATTAAAGTTCAAGGATTCATGTATTTAATCTATTGAAGGAATTTATGCTAGATCTTCTATTGTATTTTCAACATTCAAGATCCTTTTTTGCATCTTCTACATCCATCCTCTCAAGATCTACATTCATCTACAAGGAATATTTCAAGTACATACATTGATGAAGGTTTTGGTTTCACTTTGATGTCATGTCTAGGGTTTTAAAGTTTAGTCAAAGCTATTACATATACATACTTATCTACATTCCAAATTCAAGAGCATATTTATAGATTTGTATTGTTGCATGTTAGATCTATCACTATTACTTGCTAGCATTCTATTTTTATTTCAATTCAAGATTAATTCTTAAATTTAGGTTTGATGGAGGAAACACCCCCCCACCAAAACAAAGAAATAACTCCTTTGTTTTGTAGGTTTTGAATATCAAATCAACAAACAATTTGTAGATTTGAGTACCTTTTTTGGATTTCTTCATAAATAAAAAATTAAAATCAGCACCACACACATTCCATCGGGGCCAACTAGGTTGCCCCTAAAGCATCAATGGTAACTAGACTACCCCTAATCATCCATTTTTCCCCCAATAGATTGACAAAAAAAATTTGAATTTTTTCTATCTTATGATTTTTAGCCTAGATCTTAGGTTACAAGAATCTATGACATCATTCAACAACACATTTTTAGGTTTGTAGTTCACAAAGTATGTCATCTTCATCTCTTTCATTTCTACATACTTTATCATACATTTATATTCCAGTTCTATATTTTGAATTATCTTACCTAAATTCTCTTAAGGTGGAGGTGAGAGAGAATAAATCTAAGTTATTCATCATTTTTCCCATTAGATTTAGATTGGTACCTGCTCTTGTATCAATCTAATCTAATCAAAAGGGGTGGATCTTGGTCTCCCACCTTCATTCATGTATAGGGTGTATTGCTTTCATGTTCCCCCTCTACACATTCATCTATGTATGTGTTATGTATGTATGTATGTATACATCTGTGTGTGTGTGTATTAATATATACATATGGATCTCTCTATGTATATGTATGTGTGTGTATTCATGTGTTTCAATATGTGTATGCATATGTAAATATATGTACAATATATGTATATATGTATGTACATGAGTGTGCATACATGTACACACACATACACATGCACATAAATAATAGGGTTAAAAAATAATGAATGGATAAGAGTGTTTTTTTTTTGGGTAGGTGAATCATAGCTAGATTGGAAGAAAATTATCCACATTTTGAGACAAGTGAGGAGAGAGAGGATAGTAATTTCCTATTCAAAAAGTCCCTTTCCACCTATGTATATAGTAGTATTTGCTAAGATATGCTTTCTTATTAGTTAATTGTTAATAAACTACCTCTAATAATACTCGTATATATATCCCCTATGGCTAAAACAAGAAGTGAATATTTATCCAAAAAGCCCATACTCTAGTCCAAGATTTGAATAAAAACTTGACCTTTATTGCCTTTGGACGTAGTTTTCCTTCCTAGTTCAAGAGGTATATATATTTGAGAGTTAATTCAAGTTTTTTTCATCTCTACAAATGAATTCTTGTAGATAGGGCTTGAAAGCTAGTCATAAATTCTCCTAGCCTTACATCCTCAATTATAAGTTCGGCTTTCCTCTAGTCTAGTTTCTACTAAAGAAGGAAAACTAGCCAAGTGTTGGTGGGAGAAGTAGGAAGGAGATCATCCCCTACTTTTTTTAGTAAAATGACAAGTAATTGAATTACTACTTTCTCAACAAATGACCAATGATTAGAGGTCAATATTGAAAATATCCCCTCACAACTCAAAGGAGATAGAATGATTCATCCTTTCTAATCAATCTTTGTATCCATAGGAAAAAAGTTCTGCAACTCCAAGAAGATCACAAAGAAGTAAAATTGTGCCAATAAGCACCGATGAAGAAAAATTGGAAGAATCAAATGATACTAAAATATTTGTTACCCCCTCCTTCTAAGCCTTGTTGGATCTAGGTGGGTGGATATAGTATTTTAGGTTCATTACATATATAGTTTGGCAATGTAAATTAGTAGGTTACTCATTGCATCCTATGAATGTGGAAGTTGGTTGGGGTTCAAATCCCTTGTTATCATATACTTCAAATCAATTGAGCTATATAGACTAAGAGGCAAAGGATCATTAAGAATCAACCAAAAAGATAGGGAAACTATTGTATACATAATAATCATACCCATAAAATAGTTGGGTCAAGGGT